>MU225107.1:1445329-1469982 GCA_018584345.1 Thuja plicata | reverse complement strand
ATATATATATATACACACACACACAATGTATGGAGTTCTTGGGAGTATACACATCGTCTCTCTCCTTTTACTTCCATGCAAATCATCTTTTTGTTTCATTTCTCTCTTTTGAAGATGAGTTATATCTCCCTATGGATTTCTTCTTTTCTCTATTTGTGAGAGATTTCGTTGCATTTTCATTGTACATGGGTACCTAAAATGACCTAGTTGCATTTCAGGGGGGATGGGGTTTGTTGGAGTAAATGAGTTTTTACCATTTGCTCTTCTTAAGTTTAGCTAGGCATTATTATATTTTTATTATTAGTGCATTTAGTTTTTATTTATTTGATTGTCGATTGTTTATCAAATCTCCCCTCGCCTTTATAAGAAATTCTATGTACATTAGTATTGACATCTCAATAAAATTTCATATGACTAGTAAAATATTTTGTTCTCTCGCAAAGGTTACATTATAGACTGTGCTCTAGAGAGGTTGATTTCTCCAACATGCATCATGTTGTCAGTCACTCTAGATAAGATTATTATCTTGTGTTGCATTATATTAGAAAGACGTGCATTTTGAATGCGTGATAAGTTTTAAGAATTTTGAGTTATTGGCATCTCAACAAGATGAAATATTAGGTGCTCATCACAAGAAAGGCTCATATTGTAAGGATATTGGTATCATATTTGTGTGAATGGATTGCCTTATTGTGGGTTATCCTACGATTTGACAACTTTAATATGTGAAGGGGGTTGGGTAGGGTAGTGAAAACGAAGGAAGTTTAAGTTTATATGATGTTATTTTATCTAGGAAAACCCCTTAGAAACTATATTTTCTTTTGATAAATATATACCTACCTCCTCTTGTTGGTTAGAACCACTTCTAGTTTGATGTGCTAACATATTTTGCCTTGCTATTAATAATGGTGTTATCTAGGTTTTCACATTTAGTCTTTAATTTTGATACTTAATATTAAATATCAATAATGATACAAGCTTCAAAATTTAATGTTTACTCTTAATTCTTATTGATGCCAAGAGACATTCTCCAATGACAACAAGGGTGGAGTGTAATGCAAAGGTCGTGTTAAAAAACCTCTTATATTTTATTATCTTCACTTTGATAGCCATTTACATGTCACAACATTAATATTTAATAAGGAATATAATATTTCTAAAAGGAGTACTACATGATAATTTTAAAAAAAATAGAATTCCCATAAAGATGAGTGTTGACTTTTTCAAAAGTAAAACTAAAAATGAAATACATAAATTAAAGATTCTTGACTATTCTGACCAACTAAAAAACAACCCATAGAAGAAGAGCTTTAAAAAAAAAGTCCTCTCCTTCCTATAAATTGTTTTTCAATTGGCTGCATTAAAAAAACAATATAATTATAATTATATTCAAATACTCAATAAATAAAATAATTTCAATTAAAAATAGTCTTAAATAAATAAAATAATCTATCCACATTTTAGGGCCATTTAAAGGATATTTATACTATATTAATACCTTTTAAAATAAAATATATTAAACTAGCATAAAATGTATTAAAATACTATAAATATCCTTTAAATGGCCTTAAAATATGGAGAGATTATTTTATTGACTTAAAATATTAACATTGAATCGGCAAATACCATTTACAAATAAACATATTTAACATGATATCTTTAATGGTTTCGGGAGTCAAACATTCACGCCAACTATCAGAGATTAAAGAAATGAAAATCTTTAGTACATGTCTGTTAACGCTTCGTCACCTGACGATTGATTCGGTCTACTGTTCTCTAATCAAATTTGAGGATTAACAGTCAACTTTGTTGTAACCCCGCTGTCTTCTACACTACAAATATGATATGCAACAGGAGCTTCAGTAATGAAAATTGCAAATTTGAAAAACAGAAAATTTAGACATTAATATGTAAACTTTTCGCCTTTTCTGAATCTTGGAAGGTAGCTTTAACGATGGATATATTCTTCGGCATATTTCTGGCGATCACTGCTTCTTTCAGTTTTGGAATTGTTAATGCAGGAGGCACAGACAGCAGAGATGGTAAGCTTTAGTCATATGACTTGGTTGTTCTGCTTACAAAGTTGTATTGAGATACTCAAACATTATGTATGAATTTTTCAGTGACTACAATGATATCGATTCAAAGGCAATGGGGAAATCCACCGGGGCTGACATGGGCAGGCGCGGATCCTTGCGCTTCAAAGTGGGTTGGAGTTTATTGCGATGGATCAAGAGTTACTGCTCTGTAAGTCAGTATTTTTTTTCCTTCAGTTATATATAATTGCAATCTTGTGAGGCTTACAAGCCTGAATTGTTTTTCAGATTTCTATCTACAATGGGTCTCAAGGGAGAGCTGCCGGGTGATATTTGGCGCCTTACAGCTCTCCAAACGCTGTAAGTTCTGTGCATCAATCGTAATTTTTGCATTGAATTGCAGGGGAAATTTGCAGGCTTTGAATTAGATTGTAGATTAATTGAAGCAAACTTTTGTTGCAGAGATTTATCATACAACCGAGAATTGACTGGATCTATTCTTTCAAGTTTAGGAAACTTGGCCAACCTTAGAGAACTGTAAGCCTTGTAACTATCACACCATCAAATCCATGGCATTTCATTTCAGTCCAAAGTATTGATCATGTTGATAATTTATGGGATGTATAGATTGTTGATTGCCTGTAGTTTCACTGGGAGGATTCCAGAGGAGCTTGGAAATCTGCGAAGGCTTACAACTCTGTAAGAAACTTAGTATTAGTTATGAGAGAATTGTACAGAAATTTGCAGACTTTATATGATTTGTTGATACAGAAATTGTTTATCAGGGATTTGAATTCCAACAATTTAGGCGGAAATATTCCCGCCACTTTGGGTAACCTTACAAATCTTTACTGGCTAGACGTTGCCAACAATAGTCTTAGCGGCACGCTTCCAGCCGAGCTTGGGAAGCTCGTTATTGCCGGTCACTTGTAAGCCTTGTAATTTTTTCCTTTTTCCTGCTAATCATCTCTGTAGAGTCATAAATCCTATACCAGGGTTCTTTACTCTAATCAGGATTCTCTTCTTGAATATTTGTTGAAGCCACTTTAATAAAAACCGTCTGGAAGGCTCAATTCCGCCAGAAATTTTCCATGAAAACATGTCCATTCAACATGTGTAAGTAAATATCTCCACTTTTGATTTCTTATATTTCTTATATTAATGAAAGATTTTCTTTGTACTAAATCAAATTCTTATCCTTGGAATTAATTTTCAGGCTGTTCGATCAAAATCTTTTCAATGGAACGATACCCTCGACACTTGGTCTTGTCAAGACGATTTCAGTTCTGTAAGTCTGGATATTTGTCCACCATTTAACTTCAGTTGTTTTGATTCTCGTTCCTCAAAACAATTTTTTTGAAAACCAAACCTGTAACTACTTTCTTACTGAAAAAGCATGTTAACAGAAGGCTTGATCGAAACCGTTTGGAAGGTCCAATACCGCCAAATATTAGCTCGTTGATAAACGTAGCTGAAATGTAAGATTTTATGATTTGATATTTCACAAAGGTAATTCGTAACAACAATTAGGATTTCTGTAAGTAGCAGATAATTTTTTGCTTTGTATTTCACATGTTTCAGGCATCTTTCAAACAATAAATTGAACGGTCAGATACCTGATTTATCCGGGCTCGGAAATCTGCAATACCTGTAAGTCAACATGTAAACTAGCTCCAATGGCGCTGCTGTATCTATGCTTTTGATCAGTAATATTTTGATGTGTGGTTTTGGCAGGGACTTGAGCAACAATTCATTTGACGCATCCCTTGTTCCTGACTGGATTTCTTCGTCAGAATTGTTAACGACAGTGTAAGTCCAAAGTAATTTAAATGCTTGGGAAACCTGATCTAAATAGACTAGAGAAGTATATTAATATGTACTGATTATCTATCTTCTTTGCTTTTCCAATTGTCTACCAGCGTGATGGAAAATGGAGTGTTGAATGGACCATTACCTTCTAGCCTTTTAAAATTACCATCTCTGGAAACATTGTGAGTATACTTTGAACTTTTTCCTCTGTGAAGGTAAATGAAAAGATCTGATCGTCTGTAGACGTCATTTCAATTGAGTAGGAGAATGGCGAGGAATTCCATCGATGGAGTTGTGGATCTCAGTAGTTCAACAAGCCAGGCCCTGCAAGAAGTAGATTTACAGTACAACAACATCACCACTGCGTTCATGCAAAACCTTTCCACGAATATGTAAGAATTTCTTAATTATTTTCGGGTTGCAAGTGACGAATTTCAGTATCTCATGGAGTAAAAAGAAATTATACTCGTAATTTCTGCCTAAAATGATCAATTATGTCCTTTTGTAAATTAATGAAAAATCGCTGAAAGTTGAGTTGGACCCTGCATAAAATGCATCCATTTTTTCAATAAGGATCTCAAATTCTCGTTTTCGCCACATATATGCTATGCTTACTCTTGCCCTAAGTTTTTAATCTAATATTTTAGTTCAACTATAAATAAACTGGAGTAAAACAGGGCATCCTTGTTTCCGCCCCTGTTTTATCCTTCGCGCTTTCACGTTTATTGAACTGGACGTTCTGTACGACTTTGGAACACATCAACTCAATCCATGAGCATTTCCATTAATAATGATAATCTGACGGGCAAACATTTTTGGAATGGCAGCAAGCTCCTCGGGAACCCGGCCTGTGCTGATGGAACCAGCCTCGCAAAGGAAAAAGTATGTAATCCAGAAATGGCGGCAAACCTTACCGCATACGCAACTCCTATGAAAGATTGTGGAAAAATTACGGCCTGTGAAGTAGAGTATATGCTATTAAATCCCGGCAACTGCGAATGTGCAATGCCCCTTGAAGGAGTTCTGGTATTCAGATCTCCATCCTTTTCAGCTTTGAACAACGAAGCCAGATTCCAAAGGCTAGAGAAATCCCTAGAGAGCAACTTGACTTTGTCACAGGGGTCATCAGTATATATACTTTGCTGCATGTATTTTGACGCCAACGACTATCTCAACATAAAAATTCGGATCTTTCCTCCAGTTGGGAACCCGTATTTTGAGCCATCAGAGATTGTAAAGCTGGGTTACAGTTTAAGCTATCAAACTTATAAACCACCAAAAGAATTTGGACCCTACTATTTCATTCCGAATCCGTATGACCTATCTCATGGTGAGAGAGTATCCTTCCTTTCTCATTTGGTTCTTCCGAGGCCAATCGTTCTAAATTTTTTGCTTTAGAAATCTAATTTGCCCTCTTTGTTTCAGATTCGAAGAGCTCTAAAGGTTTGAATAAAGGGATAATTATTGGTATAGCAATCGGTGCAGCTCTGTTAGTGCTTGCCATTATTGGCATTGGAATTTATGCCTTTACCCTAAAAAAGAGGACTGAAGCTGCAGCTAAGAGTAGCAGACCATTCGGTATTCAATTTTTCTTCACAAAGCTAATTGTATTGCATCTGCATTTTCTCCTTTCCGGTTGCGCATACATGAATTACTGATTTCTATTTGGGAGCGTATTTACTTTTCATTAGGTTCCTGGGGATTTGCAAGCTCTGAATATAGCGGAGGCGCACCCAAGTTGAAAGGGGCGAGGTGGTTTACATTCCAGGAATTGAAACAGGCTACAAATAATTTTTCCACCTATAATGAAATTGGATCTGGAGGATATGGCATGGTATTGTTCCACTCTTAAATTACCTTCCATTTTTATTTGCAGATAATTAAAGCTTCGAAGTACATATTACAAATTGATTTATAAAATACAATTGAATTAGAGCAGGAAAAACCTTGTAGGATATATGCCATAATGTTTGTTACAATAGAATAAACACAAGATTTCTGAAGAGAATTATAGAAATGATAAATATATATTAGGAAAACAAGATAATTTAGAAAACAGAGCATTCTGGAAACAGAGTATTCAAATCCTGAGTTGGTCTAATGCACAATTTATTTTATTTGTACATCTCAATTGGTTTCATGAGGAAGAACTCTACTCTTGAAATAAAAGTTTCTAATTCAAATCTCAAAGGGGTATATTGCAAGTCATCTATAGATGAAAAGCAGATTTCATGATTTTACAAACTATAAAACGATCCATTTCTATTTCCAAACAAAATTTGTATGTAAAATATACTTTTCCTCTGCTATTACGTACTTATATCAGATTTCTTTTTGTTGGGCAACAAATCTGACCTCTACTATTCTCACATTTCTTGGTCTATCTCGTATACATTTCTTAACGAATTTGATTTAGGCAAGATAGCCCTTGAATTGCAAAGGTCAATATAATTGAAATCAATAAATTAAAATATGCCTCTCATCTTCAAAATATCTTTCCTCCAAACTTATCTGTCTCAACTGCTTGCATGGACGTGCAGGTGTACAAAGGGATTCTCGCGGAGAGTGGTCAAATGGTGGCTGTGAAGAGAGCGAAAGAGGAATCTATGCAGGGCGGAGATGAATTCAAGACCGAAATAGAACTACTGTCACGTGTTCATCATAAGAATCTAGTGGGACTCATTGGATTTTGTTTTGAAGGAGGGGAGCATATACTTGTCTACGAGTACATGCCAAACGGATCTCTCAGGGACAATCTCTCTGGTACTTTTCTTTCTGCTTTGCCTTCAAATTTACAAACAAATCTCTATTTTCTGCTCGAAATGAATATTTCGAACACAATTTTGTGATAATAGGCAGAACTGGGATAAACCTTGATTGGAGAAAAAGAATTGGAATTGCTTTGGGGGCAGCTAGAGGATTAACCTACCTCCACGATCACGCTCACCCGGCAATAATCCACAGAGATGTGAAGTCCAGCAACATCCTGCTTGACGAAAACCTCAATGCCAAAGTAGCAGACTTTGGCCTTTCCAAACTCATAGCAGATACAGGCACCAGAGGACATGTCTCAACACAAGTAAAGGGAACAATGGTGATTACTTCTTTCACCTACTAAAAGGATTAATGAAGATGATAAAGATGGGTAGTCATGACCTGAAACAAAGATGCTAAAATAATATCTGTAGCTAAGTCCGAGATTTCATTTTATATAAAAAGGAGCTAAATTTTTATGGGCTTGAAGGTTTGGTTTGAGTGATACATTCTTAATACTGGAATAGTTCTGGTGGTTCATTATAATTGATAAATTCTGTTAAAAAAGTTAGTGTGATTTAGATGAAATTAGAATTTTCAATTAAAACACGTACTAAAAAATTGAATAACAGAGAATCTGGATACTATTCTTGGGCAAAGTAATTATATCTTTTCTCCCTAAAAACAATGGCTGTGAATGTGCAGGGGTACCTGGACCCAGAGTACTACATGAGACAGCAGTTGACACATAAGAGCGACGTATACAGTTATGGTGTTGTACTTCTGGAAATATTGAGTGCCAGGCAACCTATAGAGCGAGGGAAATATCTGGTTAAAGAAGTGAGGAGTGCAACTGAAAGAGGAGGAATAAATGGTGAAGAGATGCTCCAACTGTTGGATTCGGTTCTCAGAAACTCTCCCATTACTCCCTCTGTTTTAGAAAGCTTTGTAAGCTTAGCAGTGCGTTGCTGTGAAGATTTTGGTGTAAATCGGCCAAAAATGAGTGAAGTGGTTAAAGAACTTGAGTCAATGGCGGAAAAGTGTGGAGCTAATGATGCAGAGGGCGAGACACAGATGGAAAGTGGTCTCGCCCTTAATCCTTATGCTGGTTTTGAGTTGGGTTCATTTGATTACAGTGGCAGTGGTGGGCACATTGTGCCTCCAATTATACAGCCCAAGTAATCTTTGAGCTTCTATTCGCACTAAGTTGTATCTTAGCACAAAATTCTGTATATTACTCTATCAATGTCTTTTCCCAACTCCATATAATATTTCCTTTCCAGGCTACAGGCTACAATGCCAATGCCCTTATGAAACCGAATCTACAGAGAGAGAGACCTTGTACAATTTATGTGATTCGTTATAGAATGTTGTTTTTCTTAAATATAAAGAGGTATAATAGGTGAATGGTTTTGTAAATAAATAATAAAAATATTAGTAATTTTTTTAATTGATATTGATGGTGTTAATGGGTTATTATTATCTAATATTAGAGTAATAATAAAAATAAAGTAATATCAATGAGTCTTTGGTATATTGGTGAAGTTGAATGAATTTAAATAAACCTACGAGAAATCGAGAAATCAAGTATTGTTGAGTAGGCAGACCCTAAATCATCATTTCTTTAATATAAAAGATTGAAATCTCAATAAAGGAGAAAAATGGGACAAGAATTTGATTTCAATTTTGATGGAAAATATGATAGAGGACATAAATATGTTGCAAAGAAATTATTAAACATGGAGGGTATATATTCAAGAAATAAATGGATGAAGAAGAGTGTGTACTAGTGGTAGAAGAGTTGAATATTTTCAACAACTATTTCTTATAGAAAATGATTTACTCAAGAAGTATGTGTACCTTCATCACTAATAAATTAGAAAAATAATTAAATTGTTTTATCTACTTTTAGGAAATTCTTCATAACTAATAGTGAATTTAATTCTCCTCCTTACCTTGAAATTATCATTCTTTAATAAATAAAACTGAGGTAGATTGTATGCATAACTCATATTTGACATGGTCCTTTACACACCAAGGCATAATTCCTTCAAAATTTCATCTACAACATTATCTACATTTAAAGATAGATTTTCGAATTGTTAAATATAATCCTTGACCAAACCTATTTTCTTCAATTTGATGAGATGGATGTAGTAACTATCCATACAATGTTAGAAAAACGGAAAATACTTAGATTAGAACACATGTCATGGTCTAAATTATATTTGAGTCACAATTTATTTTAAGATTTTTTTAATAATTTATCAAGGGAAATTGATTGTATATATTATTCGTTAGTTGTTAGATTAATAAAATCTCTTGGCTTTTTATAGCAAATCATTTTTCCCTATATTTTATGATTGGTGTTTTAGTTCTAGCTAGTTTTTCAAATTGGGCATCATATTGAAGCATTGAGAAAGGTTAGAGGTGGTGAATGCATTTTGAATGACTTCATAAAATTTTGCAAAGAACATGAAATCCAAAAACAATATACTATAAGGTATACCCCTCAACAAAATGGTGTAGCTAAAATAAAAAATAGGCCAATTGTAGAAATGACAGGGAGCATGATGCAAGAGAAATATTTGTCAAATGCGTATTAGGTTGAAGATGTAGCATGTGAAATACATAAAGTGAATTGATGTCCCACTAAAAGTGTCATCAATATGATTGTGGAATAAGCATGAATGGAAGAAAACACGTACTGTTTCTCAAATAAGAGTATTTGAATGTGTGGCACATGCACATGTGTTGGATGAATTGAGAAGAAAATTATACAAAAAGGGATAAAAATATATATATTTGTGGAATATAATGATGAATTTGAGGCATATAGGTTATACAATCTAATAATTGAACAAGTTATAATAAGCAAAGGTGTGCAACTCATAGAAGATGAAGCAAAGGATGGAAGTTTGGATGAAAGAATAATTTTTTAGCCAATTTATCACAAGAAGAAAAAAGAATATTATATAGCACCAACTACTTCTTCAATTATTACTCCTTCCATAAACATTCAAGCTCAATAAAGTGTTCAAAGGATACCTTCCAACATAAGGATAAACCCACACACTCAAATAAATAATACAAAAAACATCATCTTCAATTGGTATTATTCCTGATTAAGTCAATTGGGAAAGGGCTCGAACCCATAACATTAAGCCTGAAGGAAATTCAAAAGGAATGCACAAGAAGCGAATTCAACCAACAAAGCAAAGTAGAAAAAAACCACAAAAAGAACTAGCATTAAATAAAAAAATTTAGCAAGAATAGAAAAAGAAAATGTAATGTCCCGAATACACTCTTTCACCAGTTTCCACTTGCAAACCAATTTTTTACCAAACTTCTTCTTGTACAACACTCCAATGTTACACTTGTATGGTTCTTGGAGACTCATGCGGCTAGATGTACTCATACGATGATCATATGACACCTCACTATCCACGTACTACCAAATACTCTCATACAACAAGGTTGTCTCCCATGCGGCGAACTCCACTTGAATGCGTTGACCTTCTCTTTTGTATGATACCTCTCTACCATATGTGTGCAGTCCTTAGCGGTCATGTACCTTTGACACCCTTTGACACTCGACACTCTTTGGCACCGTTTGGCCCCTTCAACACTTAGTCTTTAGTACCTTCAACACCCTTCAATACTTGCCCCTCAACACCCAACCCTCAGCACCCTTCAAACCCCTTCGACATTCACCTTATGACACCCTTCAACACTAACCTTTGACCTTTCTAACATCTGTGTTGAAGTTGATAATGATGTTGAAACTGATTTGTATGTTAGAAGAAATAAAAATGAATGGTTTATTGATAGTGGTTGTTCTCATCATACGACTGGAGATAAAGATAAATTTGTATCAAGTTTAGCAAGTATGATGGTGGTCCTGTTAGATTTGGTGATGACAAAGCAACTTACATTGTTGGTAAAGGCTCTATTACTTTTGATGGAAAGAATAACACTGACAATGTCTATTATCTGAAGGGTTTTTATCATAATTTGTTGACTGTTGGACAAATGCGTGAAAACGGATATGATGTCATTTTCAAAATTGAAGTTTGTGAAATCAGGATATCTAATTGCATTCAGAAAAAGGACAGGAAGGAACATGTACTAGCTAGAAGGAGCGTCAAAAGGATGTTGTTTACTATCTTAGACTATTGATAGTGGGCTCTGGCATAATAGGATGTATTATGTAAACTTTGGTAATCTGGTGATAATAAGCCCACCTCATACAACAAGAGATCTAACCAGGTTGCGTAAACCAAAAAAATTTATTTGTAAGGGTTTTAAATAAGGGAAACAAAGAAGAGAATCATTCAAGGAAAAAGAATATGTTGGAATTGTTTCTATTAGAGGTGTTCAAATTCATGTTTTTTCATTGATATCAACATATGTTTCAGTTAGTTTCATGAGAAGTCTCAGACAGACTAGTTATCACTGGTATAGGAAAGACTGACAAAAGTGTACAGATATTGTATGTGCTTTCAGAGAATGCGAGCATGGAGATGTATACCAAAATGAGAAGGGATCTTATATCTAAGGTCGCTTGGCTTGATATTATTGTTGGCATAAGTTATAGTTGTTTTGGTAAATACTAGGTACATAACAGTGATAGTGAATTGTGACAGAGTTGGTCTCTATGTTTTTGAGATAACTTGTATGTGAGCATGAGTTATCATTTGCGAGATTAAGGCATGGTAGAAGACATGTTGGAGAATGTTACTTGTTATTCTTGGTTCATTGTGTTCATGGTGACATCAACTGAAGCGTGTGATCTTGCGAAGATCTATTTGTGGCTGACTATAGCAATGTAAAGTGTTTAAAGGATGGCGAGCGTGGAGTATATATCTTGGAGTATAATTGATGATTTATATTTGATATTTACTTGTGTAAGGTACCATGTTTATCCTAGCAAGGGTCTATATAAATTTGTATGCATTGGGGAAGCCTTAAATGGCCGACCTATTTGATTATTGTAAACTTGTATAAAGGAGAGTTGTTTCTTGATGATATTATATGGATGTGTAATGTGGAAGCTGCGAGCTTGTAATTGTGAAGTTTGCTGGATGTAGAGCAGAGATAGTGATTGTGATTAACTTCATTAGAACTATTTAGGCAAAGCAAGTTGCTAGATCAGTCAGTTCAATGGTTATTGTATACCTCTATATGTACTTTGGATAGTGAGTCCTAAAGGTGGATTTAACCTTCTCATTGGAGCAGTGACCCTCTTATTTCTCTTGACTCCTAATAATGTTTGTCCTTTAACAAGGGTCGTGTACTTAATGTAATAACCAACTCCTAATAGGGATAAATTGTTGGAGATTTGATTTTGAGCAGTTGATTGATTGTATGTTTGTCATTGATGACAACATATAATACATAGTAGTAATTTTATATGTACCTATCCAAATGATGATATGAAGACTTGCGTGGATAGATACATGTTTTTGACATGTTTATTATGTTATGTTCATACACATAGACCCAGATATGATGTTTTAGTAAAGTAATGTAATTCTGTTATTGGCAGTTACAGTTTTGGATGTGTAACGGTTTAGGGCTGATGTATATCACGTGTTTCTTGAGTTGTGCCTATCTTCTGTATATGCGTGTGTATATTCATGATTAGTTATGAGTTGATGATATTAATCCAAAGGTGCCAAACGTGTTTCAAGAAGATTGCAAAGTTATAGTTAAATTGGTGAGGCCGACTCAGTGAAGTGTCACGTCTATTTGGTTTATACTTGCGCGGTTGTAATAATGCTTGCGTACTTAGTAGAGCCAACAAGGATTTCGTAAAGAGTTGTCTTATAGGTCCCATGATCTCATACTTTGATGAAGATACTTATAGCAAGTCAAAGGTGACACGCTAAGTGTGAATGATACGAAAAAGATAAGAAAGATGTACAGAGCAGATTATCAGAGTTGGTTCATTCATCAAGAGTCTATGTGAAGAAGAAGTGAAAGATTGCAATACGTCGGAACTGATCAAGACAGAAAATCTACTCTACAGTTCATCATCAGATATAGTGCATATCTGTTATTCAGAAGGTTGTAGCCTTCACCATCAAGCAGTGAGCTTTTGGACAGTGAGTCCACCACCCCTAATAGGGTTATTTGTAAAAGACTCCTAACAAGGTCTGACCCTTAACCAGGTCACTATACTTATTGCATTGTAATGTACAACTCCTAACATGTTTGAAATATCTTCTAGCATGGATTACTACAAACAAGTATAGTTTATTGTGGGTGCTAATTCCCACTGGGGTTTTTACCATTTGGTTTCCCCGTAATCAAATTGTGTGTTGAGTAGTGTGTTATATGATTAAGAATTTACTTTGTTGTATACTAAAGTTAAAGAAGTAAAAAGAACTGAAGTTATTGATAACTGATTCATCCCCCCCTCTCAGTTATCCTTTGGGACTATTCTAACATAAACTCCTAACATGGATACAAAACTTTCAATGCATTATTTATGGGTGCTAATTACCATCGGGTTTTTTTTTCCCTTAACAGGGTTTCCTTAACAACAACTGCTTGTGTTATGGTGTTGCTTTTGATGTGTTTAGTTTTTCATTAAATAATTGGTTTATAAGTTTAAAGTTGAATTATTTGGCATACAACTAATTCACCCCCCCTCTCAATTGTATTAGTGGACTATTATTGTTAACAATTCGTATAAGATATTGTGGTCCTCTGAGAGAAATCTTAACAGCTTGGGGTGATCTTAAAGATGTCTTTCTATAGGAAGGAGAGTATGAAATTTGATCCTAATATTTTTGATAGTTGGAAGAACAAGATGAGAACTCACCTGCTTTTCTTAGGAGTTGATGGCATATTTTGTGCCTTGTAGAAGCACTAACAATGCCTCATATATAGCATGGGTCTTCTACAAAGAGATAGTGAGGATCCATGGTTTACCCCTTAGCTTAGTCAATGATAGGGACACTAATTTTGTTAGTCATTTTTGGCAAACCCTTTGGAAGAAACTTGGTACTCAATTGTCATTCTCATCTACATACCATCCACAATCTGATGGTCAAACTGAAGTAGTGAAAAGGTCATTAGGAAATTTGCTAAGGTGTCATACAAAACAACATGACCAAGTATGGGATTTGATCATTGGGAAAGCTCATAATATGCCTATAATGATTCAGTGAATAGAAGTACAAGTAGGAGTCTGTTTGGAATTATATATGGTTTTCATCCCAGAGGTGTAATAGAATTGAGAGAACTCAGTTCACTGGCTCCTAGAAGTGCACAAGGGGACAACTTGTAGACATGACAAACATACATTTACATTTGAGAAACATTCTGCAACAAAGTGCAGAAAAGTAAAAAGCTCATGCTGATAAGACAAGAAGGCATGCTCAATATAAGGTAGGTGACTTGGTTATGGCATACTTGAGAAAAGAAAGACTACCTATAGGGATACCTAGTAAACCCCTGATGAAGAAGATATGACCCCTTAAGGTTGTCAAAAAATATGGTACTAATGCCTATGAAGTGGAACCGCCACCTAATCTTGGCATTTCACCATCTTTAATATCAATGATCTATACCCTTACAAAGGTACTCTGTCAACCCAAAGTCAAGATAAGCCATAGAAGCAGATGAAGTAGACTGGGTCTAGGACATACCTCCTAGTCAACCTGTGAAGTTAGAGAGTATCCTTGATTCCAAAGTCATTAAGAAGACAAGGAAAGGATTCTACAAAGCGTATTTGGTGAAGTGGGTAGGATTACCTAAATAAGATGTTGTGTGGATGACAAAGTTAATTATCTTGCAGCATGCTACACCTGTCCAAGAACTTCTAACTCAAGAGCCTTGATTTTTCACCTACCCTGATAGTATAGTGCAGGGGAACAAGTGGTTCATGAGCCACAATCATGTTTTGTAAGCCTTTAAGGTAATTTTTCTTAGTTTGGTGTTTGGTGACCTATAAGGTTTATTATTGTTGTGTTTTAAAATAAGTCACATGGCACTATTATAATCCCTAGTGCAATCCTTCCTAGTCATTTCTTGTCCAAGGTCTAGGAGGTCACCTAAGTTGTTTGGGGTTCATTTTGAAATGTTTAGAGTAGGTTGAAATCTTATCGATTTCCAAGTTTTGTTAAAAAATTCAAAGTTGCAAAGTGCAACTTTGCAACATTTGTGAGAAACTCTTCCAAAGTTGTTCTCGATGGCTCCATAGGTCATTTCAGGTGTTTGGAAATATTCCAAAGTAGTTTAAAAGTCCTTGGAACTAAATTGCATAGATTTTTGATAGTTTGGGAATGAAAAGTAAAGTTTTTCTCCCCAATTATTATGTTTTCATTGTTTATTTATTGTTTCAGAGAAGTGTACAACTTTATACAGATTGGTGGAAGTAATTACAAAGTATGGTAGTCTAATATGATTTTTTAACTTTATTTTTCATTTGATTTGAAGTCTTGAAGTAGTCATAGATAGAATTTGTGTTAGTTAAAATCCAAACGGGTCTGTAAATCCTTCAATAGAGGGTTTGCATGCAAAAGGCCCTAAATTATGACATTCGACCATGGGAACATGATCAATATTTGTGGAATGTTAGAATAGGTTGTATATTAGTATATTTTTTAGGTGGTAGAGTTATGGAAGCAGAAACACAAATTTTCCCTTGAAACCCTAGGTTTGGCATAAGAAATGTGACAAGCCTGCTGAGAGGAAATAGTGAATAGAATGTGCAAATGCAGGTGTGTAGGTGTGAAAGTTGTACATGGAAGGAAGCTTTGAGGTCAAAAAGACCTAATTCAATTTTTGGTTGAATGCTCCTAATCGAGTGGTGAATATTTTTTGTTTGATCTCTGACATGGGTCGTTTAAGACCTAGGAAGACCTAGTTTGAGCACCTATGAGTTGACCTAATCAAAAAAGGAACCCAGAACTCATTTTGCAGTATTAAAAGAATGAGGATAAAGGGTATCCAAAAATATTAATTGATTTTGGGTTTTTTGGTAAGTTTGAAAAAGATAGCCCAAAAACTCATGAATTAGGGCTAATTCAATTAGGTCTCTACTAGGCCCATTTCCTAGAAGATCATATTGTGGGGTTCTTGCAGTAGAACCAAAGTACTTAGGAGAATTAAATTTAGTGGAACTAAGGTGAATCAAATCCACACATTTCCTATTACAATTCAATGGGAAGATCCTAATTACAATGGTTTGGGTGCTTGATAGACAAAGTGAAGGGGAAGGCTCTTAGAGGAGGAGTTTGGAACTCCTTAGTTAATTGGGGATTGTTTTGAGGGAAAGGCCTTGGGAGGATCCCTAAGACAAGTCCTTGGTCACCTTGGGAAGGTGAAGAAGAATAAATAAAGATATAAACATTAGACGGTTCAAAGAGCCTAGGAAACACCTTTTGAATCCAGTTTGATTCAAGACCCAAGATTCCCTGCATGAGTGTGGTATCAAAGCCAAACATTTAGTAGGTTTGGTGTATGTCAAACTTAGAAGATTCAAAGGATATTTAAATGACTCTAAAGGCTATGACCCAAGATGTCATCATTCTTATGGGAGAAGAAATGCTCATAAAAGCTAGATTAAGAGAAGAAATAAAGGCAACCCCAGACCAGAAGAAGGAGAAAGGTAAAGTGGAGACAGAGTAGGGAGATGAGACATATATAGAAGATTATGATGAGGAAATTAAGACATAAAGGACAAAGGAAGACATGCCAAAGGATTATAAATTATTTTAGGATGCCTTCAAATCTATAACCAAGGATAACCTTGAAGGTTTATCCCTCTATAGTGGGAAATTGAATGGAGAGGATTTTGCTGGAATGGATTGAAGCACTTTAAATAACCACTTTGACTACAAATAAGTTGTAGAAGAAAATAGGGATAACTTGGCTAATTCAACATTGAAGGGCTCAACATTAGTATGGTGGAATATGATGCAAGAAGAAAGAGTGAAAGAAGGCAAGAAGAATATTACCTCATGGGAGAAAATGAAGATTGGGATCAAGGCTCAATTCCTACCAAGGGACTATGAAGTGCAAATTTACAAGAAGTTGCAAAACTTGAGACAAAGAGGCCTAGATGTAAGTGACTACCAAGGAGTTCGATAAGCTCAGTTTGAGGGCTAGGAAACAAGAGAGTGAAGTGGAGAAAATAGAGAAGTACCTTAATGGACATAGGTCAAATATACAAGATGAAATAAGCATCCCCACCCTTGATACAATACACAAGTGGTTCCAATTATCACTTAGGGTGGAGTAAAAGATAAGGATAAGAGGAGAACAAAGCCAAAGAAATATAGGTGAAAGAAGTTTTAGGGCTAAAGGAACATTTGGAAGAGAGAATAGTTCCCAAAGGTCTAAAGATTCACATACCATAGAGGGTTGTGCAGAATCACAACATAGAGGTGGACAATTCAAAGGTTAATTTAGAGGGAGGAACAATGGAAGGGGCGGATTTGGAAACCAAGGTAGAGGTTCCATTTTTTTCCCTAGCGAGTGTTATAACTGCCAGCAAATGGGACATACTATGAGTAAGTGTCCTGAAAAACTTACAAGTTCACACATAGGAGAAAGGTGAACTCAAATAGTGTAGGAAGAAGATGACCAAAGTGTAACATCACCCATAAGAAAAGTAGGACCTGTCTTGGATGGGTGAAAATTTGATGCTGAGAATGACATTGTTGAAGGTCCCTCAGTCCAAGGAGCCTCCCCAAAGGAAAGGCCTCTTAAAAACTACTTGTAAGTCCCATGGTAAGATTTGAAAATTCATTGTGGATTTAGGGTCTACAGAAAATATAGTAGAAATTAAAATGGTAGAGAAACTTAATTTGAAAATACTACCCCATGTGAATCCTTATAAGGTATCTTTTCTCAATAAAGGGAAACATGTGTTAGTTGATGAACAATCATGGGTAGAATTTTAGATAGGAGTATATAGGGATAGAGTGCTATGTGATATCTTTCCTATGAATGAAAGACACCTGTTGTTAGGGTGGCCATGGCAATATGATGTAAAAGCAGTCCATGATGGGGATAAGAAGTCCTATGTTATCACTAAAAATGGAAAGAAGTTTCAAAGCGATCCACTCCCTTAAAAGGGGAAGGAAGTCATGTAGGTTTTAGTGTCATGTTGTTAAGTGGGAAGGAATTCCTAAGAATGATAAAACATGACGGAAATCAGGGATATGCTATCATAGTCAAGCCTAAAGAGGAACCCAAAGTAACACCAAACGAGGAAGCACCCCAATAGGTGCAGAAGTGAATAGACCAGTACAAAGGCATAGTACAAGATGATATTCCAGATTCTTTACCATGCATGAGAGATGTTAACCATCAAATAGATCTCATACCAAGAGCCAAATTTCCCAATAAAGCTTCCTATAAAATGACACCAAGTCAAAATGAAGAAATTGCCAAAAAAGTCCAATAATTTCTATATAAGGGGTTCATAAGGAAGAGCTTAAGCCCATGTGTTTTTCCCACTATGTTAGTGCCCAAGAAAGATGTAAAATGGAATATGTGCATAGGTTCGAGAGTTATCAATAAGATAACCATAAGATACGGGTTTCCAATGCCAAGAATAGAAGACCTAATGGACAATTTGGGTGGAGTGTGTTACTTTTCAAAGGTGGATTTGAAATCAGGTTATCATCTTGATAAGGATTAGAGTTGGTGATGAATGGAATACCACCTTCAAGACTAATCAAGGGATCTATGAGTGGTTGGTGATTCCCTTTGGGCTCACAAATGGACCTAGCACATTCATGATGCTCATGAATGAAGTGTTAGCATAATTTATTGATAAGTTTGTCATTGTATATCTTGATGACATTTTGATTTTTAGCAGGAGAAAAGAGGATCATATCAAACATTTGGGCTTGGTAATGAAGAAGTTGCAGGAAGCAAAGTTGAGGATCAATCTTGAAAAATGTGAGTTTCTGAAAACATAGCTTGTATCTTGGTTTTGTAGTTTCCCAAGGGTGTTTAAAAATAGATCTCTCAAAAGTTGAGGAAATCCTTAATTGGCCAACTCCTAAGACCATAGGGGATGTTAGGATTTTTCATGGTTCAGCCTCATTTTATTGGAAGTTTGTAAGAAACTTTAGTCATGTATGTGCACCCATTCTAAATACCATGAAAGGAGGAACCAAGTGCCTATTTAAGTGGACAAAGGCTTCCAATAAAGGATTTGAGTTATTAAAACAAAGAGTAGCAGAGATACCTTCTCTAAAGCTCCCTAATTATAACCAATTGTTCATTGTGGAGTGTGATGCAAGCCAATTAGCCATAGGTGCAATTTTTAGTCAAAATGGACATCCATTGGCCTTCTTTTCAGAGAAGTTGAATGAATCCAAGAAAAAGTATTATACCTATGACCTAGAAATCTATGTCATGGTACAAGAAATCAAAAAGTGGCATCATTATCTGCTACTCAAAGAATTTGTAGTATTCACATATAAGCATGCACTTAGTTTCCTAGATGGTCAAGACAAGTTGAACCAGCCACACCTCAAGTGGATTGAATATCTCCAAGCATACACATTTACTACCAAACACAAGAAGGGAACATCTAAAAAAGTGGTAGATTCCCTAAGTAGAAGAGTTTTGACAATCTAAGAACTAAAACTCCAAAGTGTGGGAGTAAGTAAACTCAAGGATCTCTACAAAGGTGATAAGGATTTTGGAGAAATTTATGTTATTTGTTTTGATTTTACTAGTGCCTGTCAGGTTGCATATTCAAAGTATATGGTGCGGGATGGTTTTATCTTCAGACACCTTTGCATACCATAGTGCTCCATGAGGGAGAATATCATCAAGAAGAAGCACCAAGGAAGTTTGGGAGGACATTTTGGGATTGAGTAGACCTTGGAGCAGGTTAACAGATTTTACTATTGCAAAAAACTTCAATAAGAGGTAAGGAAGTTTGTAGAGAAATGTGTTATTTGTTAGAAAGGAGAACTTCAAGAAATGTAGACCTGTTTATACCAACCATTTCCCATACCTCAAAGTCTATGGGTATTTTTAAGCATGGATTTTGTTCTAGCATTGCCAAGGACACCGAGGGGGTTTGATAGTGTCTATGTTGTGGTAGACAGATTTAATAAGATGACACATTTTGTGTATTTTAGAAGCACTAATGACACCTCATATATAGAAGGTCTCTTCTTCAAAGAGATAGTGAGGATCCATGGTTTACCCCTCAGCATAGTCAGTGATAGGGACACTAAGTTTGTGAGTCATTTTTGACAAAAACTTTGGAAGAAACTTGGTACACAAATGTCATTCTCATCTGTATACCATCCCCAATCTGGTGGTCAAACTGAAGCAGTGAACAGGTCATTAGGAAATCTGCTAAGCTGCCTTACAAAATAGCATGGCCAAGCATGGGATTTGATCATTGGGCAAGTAGAATATACCTATAATGATTTAGTGAATAGAAGAACATGCGAGACTCCATTTAAAATTGTATATGGTTGTCATCCAAGAGGTATAATGGAATTCAGAGAACTTAGTTCACTGGCTCCTAAAAGTGCACGAGGGGACAACTTTGCATAGAACATGAAAGAGACACATGCACATGTGAGAAAGACCCTGCAAAAAGGTGTAAAAAGGTACAAATCTCATGCTGATAAGACAAGAAGGGATGTTCAATATAAGGTAGGTAAGTTGGTTATGGCTTACTTGAGAAAAGAAATACTATGTAAGTGGCAACCTAGTAAACTCCTGATGAAGAAGATAGGACCCCTTAAGGTTATCCACAAATATGGTACTAAGGCCTCTGAAGTGGAATTGCCACCTAATCTTGTCATTTCACCAATATTTAATATCAGTGATCTATACCCTTACAAAGGTACTCTTCCAACCCCAAGTCAAGATGAAGCCACAGAAGTAGGTGAAGCAAATTAGGTCCAGGACATACCTCCTAGTCAACCTATGAAGTTAGAGAGTATCCTTGATTCCAAATTCAGTAAGAAGATAAGGAAAGGAGTCTACAAAGAGTATTTGGTGAAGTGGGCAAGATTACCAGAATCAGATGTTATGTGGATGACAGAGTTAGCAATCTTGCAACATGGTACAACTATCCATGAACTTCTAACTCAAGAGACTTGATTTTTCTCCTACAATGGAAGTATGGTGTAGGGGAAAAAGAGGTTCATGAGCCACAATCATGCTTTGTAAGTCATCAAGGAAAATTTTTTTAGTTTGGTTTTTGGTGACCTATAAGGTTCATTTTTGTTGTGTTTTGAAATAAGTCACAAGACAGTGTTATAAGCCTTAGGCAATCCTTCCTGGTCATTTATTGTCCAAGGTCCAAGAGGTCACCTATGTTGTTTGGGGTTCATTTTGAAATGTTTATAGTAGGTTGAAATCTTATCGATTTTGTAATTTTGTTAAAAATTACAAAGTTGCAAAGTGCAACTTTGCAACATTTGTGAGCAAATTTTCCAAAGTTGTGCTTGATGGTTCCATAGGTCATTTCAGGTGGTTGGAACTATTCCAAAGGAGTTTAAAAGGCCTTGTAACTGAATTCCAGAGGTTGTTGATAGTTTGGGAATGAAAATTAAAGTTTTGCTCCCTAATTACTGTGTTTTTCTTTGTTTATTTGTTTTTGATTAAGTAAAACAGGTTTTACAGGGTTCCTAAAACCTGAAACACAAAAGCAGTATCATGAAGCACAGTTAAAATGAAGCAAAATAGAAAAGACAGAATAGGCAAGGAAAAGGCCAGAGCAAAAACAAATAGCTTCTACGAAAGCAGAAAAAATAGGGTCAACAGAAAAAACTAGGGACCCTCATGACAAATCCACCATCAGAGTAGCCACCTTGGCTTCAAGAATTTCCATGTTGGCCACTGACTCCTTAATCTTTTGGAAATCCAATGCCATGTCCTTGTCCTTAATCTTCTTGGTTTTGGCTCTGGTGCACTGACCGGGACCCTGTTCAATATTCTGATCTGTCTCCACCTCTGTATTGTCCACCTCCAGCCCATCTAATTTAGCCTCCAGCTTCTCAATGATAATGTTAGTGTGCTCTTTAGAGGCCTTTAGGATATTATAGCTCTACTCAGAAATATTATTTAGGGTAGATTCAACCCTAGTCATGTTCTCCTCCAACTTTTTCACTCTGTTATTTATCTCTGGATCCTTTGTAGTCTTCTCCTTATTATCCTTCTCCTTGTTGTTGGCCCTTTTTTTGAGGTCCTCCACCTCGTAGAATAACCATTGATGGTTCTGTAATTATCAACCATGTTGTTGCGGGAGTTATTAAGTAGGTCCATTTCGAACTCCCTAGCATTATCACTTAGCACTACTAAAGAAAGGTCGATGAGCTCATCCAGCTTGATTTGGCCTCCCTCCCTCTCAATAACCTTAGGGTTTATGATTTCTCTAGTAATCCCCATATTTTTTGTTTTCACATTGAAATCACGCCACCCAATAATCTTCTCCTATTCAGCCATGTAGCAATAGAATTCATTATCCTACCTGTCATCCTTCTTTGTATCATGCGGTTGAGAGATTTGAGGGGAGTGGGGAATTCGATTAGTGTCTTGGTAGTCCTCCTGGAGCTTCCTCTTTATATTATGACCCAAAATAGGGGAGACACTACGGGTGTTGTCCATAGTGGTACGATCCTCTTTCAAATCCTACTTCCTGTCCTTGTTGTTTTTACCCCTAGCAGAATTTTTCCTCTATGTGCCTTTGCCACTGGTAATTCCCTCCTCCTCCTCTGTATCCATATCCTCTTCAATGTAATCCTTAGAAGAGATAATCATGGTGCTCTATTTTTTGGGGGTAACTAGATTCTCGTTTTTGGTGCTTTTCAAACTCACTCTTCACTTTTTAGAGGTCAAACCCAGAGTTTTTTTTTTCATTTCATACTCCTCTTCATCGTTGAAATGCAGACCCTCACTGCCTTCCATCTCCGAGGGGATGTAATCCAAACCAGAGACCTCCACCTCGTCTTTCTTAACCACCTCCTTTCCTAGGGTTTGTGCCTTAAAGTATTCATAGATTAATAACAGGAGACCCTCATGCAGGGTAGGGTTAGCTATGGCCTTCTCTCTATAACCATTTATATTATCATTAATTGAAGCATATAGGTAAAAGGGAATGGATACCTTCATATCATGACAAAAATGGTTCAAAAGCACAAAGTGATAGGTGCAGATTATATCAAACCTGGTATCCAGCGTTATGTAGTAAATGATGGCTCGTAACATGAACTGCCACAGTCTCTTCAGCCCTTCCAGAAGGTAGTGGGTGTCAACCTTGGTAAGCCCTTTCTTTTCCTCATCATTTCTGACAAAGTCGCTTATAGCCGAGTCTAAGATTTTCCTATCTCTGTAGAATTTCTTTCCCATAAAAGGAATCCCCATAACCGCTGAGATAACCTCCTCGGTCACCGTAAACATTTTTCCATTTATCTCTATTCTGCCCTCATTCCAGTTTTTGACGAACATTTTTGTCATAGTTGGCTTCCCACCGTGAAGCCTCTCAATGAAGGTGTAAATATCGCCGCTTTGAAGATACTTCCAGCTTTTGGTGCGCCATTTCCATTTTTCAAAGTCTTTAGCAGATTCCCTCCTATGCCTTTCCCCACCCATCACAAGAAATGCAGGATAGAAAGAAATATAGAGGCTCAAACTAGAAATCTTCGAAGTATTCCAGATGGTTCTATTTTTTTAGATTGAGCAGCAAGTTTTGATGAAGCGTTTGAGAGCTCCGTATGTGTGCGGGTGTGATATGATGTGCTTGCCCTTCCAACCCATCTTGTACTTTCCAATAATGGAAAAGCTATTTGCATTCAAAGCGCTAACAATCATAATTAATCTTTATGAAGCCCTCCTTTCCATGGATTTGGTTATAAGCCATTAAATCTAACGCTTCACGTGGGAGGTCAACACCATTAAGCCAATGTGTCTTCTTTTCATTTCTGACTACCCAATTGGAAAACCAGTCAGCTGCTTGGTTGCCTTCTCTAAACACGTGGGATAAATGGACCTTATCAAAGGTCTTCAAAAGTGATTGATTTTCCTCAATCATGTTAGCAATGGTCCACGAGGACAGGTGATTCAAATTGAGACAGTTGATAATGTTTTGGGAATCCCCTTCTAACCATAAATTTCTAATTCCCAAGTCACGAGCCAATTTGGTCACATTCAGAGCGCCACTTGCATCCGCAAAATGGTTGGTTTGTGTGCCCAAAGGAAGACTAACAGCAGCGATTCCCCGACCATAGCTATTACGAATAATTCCACCACTTCCCACCTTTCCAGGATTTCCCTTGGCCGCGCCATCGAAGTTGGCTTCAGCCCTACCATCCGAGGGATGAAGCCAGGTGCAGAGCTTTCTTTTATCAATGATAATAGAGGGATTAGCAGCATTAGCAACACCTACAAAAGGGTTAGGATTCTTGCAAATAACAAAGTTTTCCAAGAGAGCATGGTGAATTTTTTCAAAAAGAATTTTGGGAGTAACACTACAATCCCTGAAGATGTGGTTATTACGTTCCTTCCAAATGCCCCAAAAGAGGTGAGGAAGCACCCAAGCCCATAATTTGTGAAAAAACTATATTTTTAAAGGGTAGGGTCCCTTGGGCGAAGAGATCCATAATAGTGGACGGGAAGTACCACTGCAGCCCAAAAAGAGACAAGAAGAAATGTCATGCCACCCGCACATAAGAGCAGTGAATAAAGATGTGGTCCACCGACTCAGCTTTGATCTGGCACAAAACACACCTGATAGGCATATGCTCTCCCCTTAATTGGGTGACCAAAAAGATGGACTCGTCTTTTACTTTCAAGTAGTGTGTTCCTAATTAGAGGGTTTCCTCCTGAGAAGCCTATATGGTTGGGTGAGAGGAAACGAGCCAAGTGGAAACAACTAACGCCAAGTAAACCAACCCACTATAAAAAAGATGTAATTGTGATAAAAAAATAATAGTTGACAAAATTGATTGGGTATAACACTCCTCTAGTACCTTTAAGGTGCACCAAACCTTGGTTTTCAAGGCTGGGAGTCCTCTTGAAGGAGTTTATACACCGACATTTTGAATGAAA
>MU225107.1:1421794-1443814 GCA_018584345.1 Thuja plicata | reverse complement strand
TTGAAAGCAAGAGAAGATGAAAAAATTCCCCTTGCAGCACTCACACATTAAATTCAAGATATGCAAAGAGGTACTTCCACAAAGAAATACACCTTGGAAGACATAGGTCCCTATCCTTTTGACAAAAGCTTGGACATGATCCCATTTCTCCCACATTGTGACATTCATAAATTCCTCGCAACCTTTTTTATTTAAAATGATAGAATACTTGTGCATTGTCCCGCCTCAAATGTATTTAAGAGTTGTTAAAACACTGTATTTGTCCAAAATTTTCCCAATAACATCCCTGGTAATGGGTTTTCCTTCAATCCAACTGCAAATCACCAGGGTTTATCCAAACAAGGGAATGAATATCTAGGGCTTGGAGGGGCTCGTAGAGATACATTATTTGTTGATGAGGATATGGGGTCCCATGGCTAGCGTGAAGCAAAGAGATTTATACATGCTCAGAGGGATATTCGAGGGATTCATGGCATCCACAAGGGCAAGTTGATTTATGATCCTCTGAGGGATAGGATAATTGTCACGCATGCCTGTATCTTGTGCATACATGCGCTCACTTTTATGAAGCTAAATGTATGTATATATGTAGACACAACGGGTCTGATATTAATAATATACATACAAAGATGCCTAATACAGAACAATAGAAGAAAATCAAATGGTTTCTTATAACTGCTGATTTGAAAAATTAAATGGGTGTTGGAGATTTTTACTCACCTTGAGATGAACAAAATCATGGGCAACATATCCTCGGCAAGCAGCTGAGTGGTTGTGTTGGGTTATCCATAGCATTATTATACCTTCTCTATTCATTGTGGGTTGGTTATTTGTCAGTACAGGTCTAGCTTATGATGTATTCGGGAGCCCTTGGCCAAATGAGTATTTCACAAAAAGCCGACAAGAGGTTCCATTAGTCACTGGCCATTTCGATTCATTAGAGAAATGAATTACTGGGAAAAACCAAGCTCATCATTAGGGCCCTCTTTCGCTCGCATGCCACAAGTTGATCACAATGCCTAATACAGAATAATAGAAGAAAATCAAATGGTTTCTTATTACTGCGGATTTGCAAAATCAAATTGGTGATGGAGATTTTTACTCACCTTGCAATGAACTAAATCATAGGCGACATATCCTCGGCAAGCAGATGAGCATGGTTGTGTTACCGGGAAAAACCAAGCTCATCATTAGCGCCCTCTTCCGCTTGCATGCCACAACTCTATCACAAATGAGCCTTTCTTTTTCTTTTTCTTTTTTATTTATAATCAAGAGAGTTTCGCAATTACGACAACATCAAGGGCACTTGGAAAAAAAACACAAAAATCACACACAAATGGTAGCACTGTTGCAAATTGGCATTGGAATTTGAACCCAAATGTTGTAGTGTGGGAATCCCCTTCTAACCATAAATTTCTAATTCCCAAGTCATGAGACAATTTGGTCACATGCAAAGCGGCACTTGCTTCTACAAAATGGTTGGTTTGTGTGCCCAAAGGAAGACTAACAGTAGCAATGCCCTGGCCATAGATATTACGAATAATGCCACCACTTCCCACCTTCCCAGGATTTCCCTTGGCCGCGCCATTGAAGTTGGCTTTAGCCCAACCATCCGAGGGATGAAGCCAGGTGCAGAGATTTATTTTATCAATGATAATAGAGGGATTAGCAGTATCAGCAACACCTGCAAAAGGGTTAGGATTCCTGCGAATAACAAAGTTTTCCAAGAGAGCATGGTGAATTTTTTCAAAAAGAATTTTTGGAGTAACACTACAATCCCTGAAGATGCGGTTATTACGTTCCTTCCAAACGCACCAACAGAGGTGAAGAAGCACCCAAGCCCATTATTTGTGAAAAACAATATTTTTAAAGGGCAGGGTCCCTTGGGCGAAGAGATCCATAATAGTAGACGGGAAGCACCACTGCAGCCCAAAAAAAGATAGGAAGAAATGCCATACCGTCCGCACATAAGAGCAGTGAATAAAGATGTGGTCCACCGACTCAGCTTTGATCTGAAACAAAACACACCTGTTAGGGATGGGAATACCCCGCTTGATGAGGTTATCAACAGTAAGGATGCAGTTTTGAAGAAAAAGCCAGTAAAAAACATTGATTTTAGGGATAAGGCCCGGAAGCCAGGCTTGCACCAAAGGAGGGGAAACCTCCAGATGCATCTGAGCAGAGTAGGCCGAAGCAACAGTGAAAGAACCACTTGGGGAAGCTTCCCAAATCAAAGCATCCTAATTCTGAGAGAGGGAGGTGGCATTGAGAGTGGTGAGTAACAGAGACAGCTCCTGGGAGACAGACGACAAATCCACCCAAGAGTTGCCCAATCTGTAGTTACGCACCATGTTCCCAAAATGTAAGATACATTTCTCCTTCCAAGAGTTGAAACATTCCATATCTTCTAGGGGCCCTGACAGAGTCCAATTATCATGCCAAAAACTGATATTGTTTATTTGTTGTTTCAAAGTAGTGTATGGATTTGTATGGATTGGTAGAATTAATTCGAGAGCATGGTAGTGTAATATGATATTTTAATTTTCTTTTGCATTTGATTTGAAGTCCTAAAGTCATCATAGATAGAGTTTGTGTCAATTAGAATCCAAACAAGTCTGTAAATCCTTCAATAGAGGGTTTGTATGCAAAAGTCCCTAAATTATGACATTCCACCATGGGAACATGATGAATCTTTGTGGAATGTTAAAATAGGTTGTATATTAGTAAATTTTGTAGGTGGTAGAGTCTTGGAAGTAGAAACACCAATTTTTGCATGAAGCCCTAGGCTTGGCATAAGAAATGTGACAAGCCTGTTGAGAGGAAATGGTGAATAGAATGTGCAAATGCAAGTGTGTAGGTGTGAAAGTCGTACATGGAAGGAAGATTTGAGGTCAGGCAAACCTAATTCAAGTATTGGTTGAATGCTCATAATAGATTGGTGAATATTTTTTGTTTGATCTCTTACACGGGTTGGTTAAGACCTTTGAAGACCTAATTTGAGCACCTACGAGTTGACCTAATCAAACAAGGAACCCATAACTCATTTTGCGCTATTTATAGAAAGAGGATAAAGGGTATCCAAAACTAGTAATAGATGTTGGAGTTATATAGGAAGTTTGAGAAAGATAGCCCAAAAACTTATGAATTAGGGCTAATTCAATTAGGTCTCTAATAGGCATGTTCCCTACAAGATCGGATTGTGGGGTTCTTGGAGTAGAACCAAAGGACTTAGGAGCATGAAATTCAGTGGAACTAAGGTAAATCACATCCACACATGGTCTGCTACAAGTCAATGGGAAGATCCTAATTGCAAGGGTTTAGGTGCTTGATAGAGAAAGTGAAGGGGAATGTTCTTAGAGGAGGAGTTTGGAACTCCTTGGTTATTTGGGAATTGTTTGAGGGAAAGGCCTTGGGAGGATCCCTAACACAAGTCCTTGGTCACCTTAGGAAGATGAAGAAGAATAAACAAAGACAAAACCATTGGACGGTTTAAAGAGCCTAGGAAACACCTTGTGAAACCAGTTTGATTCAAGATCCAAGATTCTCTACATCACATATCCCATGCCTCTTTAAATGGGCAACGTACTATGTTATTTATCAAAATGTTTAATTATTTATTTATTGAATTTTTATCTCTCCAACATCCTCCATGGATGTACTTGGCAAAGATGTGACATTGTAAAATGGTTTCAATAGTTGCAACAATGAGCCTATACATTATATACCAAGATGAATGAACAAGGTGAGATTGAATAATTGTATGCTTATATGTTGATGACTTGATATTCATGGGTGATCTATTGTTTGGCATATTCAAAGCAACCATGAAAAGTAAATTTGAGATGATTGATTTGGGTTTAGTGGGGCACTTTTTGGGATTGAGGTAAAACAAAATGAAAAAGGTATATTCGCTTCACAATCTAAGAATGCAAATGATATTTTGAAAAAGTTTAACATGATGAATTGCAAAAGAACTCCAACACCAATTGTGACAAGTATGAAATTGAACAAAGATGACAAAGATCTAAAGTTGACTCAACTTTGTATAAATTGTTTTTGGTAGTCTTATGTATTTAACAACCACGAGATCAAATATAATGTTTGCAGTTAGTCTCATTTCAAAGTTCATACAGCCTCTAAAAGTCTCTCATTGGATAGTGAGGAAAGGAATTTTGAAATATGCTAGTGGAACAAGGAAGTATGAAATACTCTATTTAAGGTCACATGATTTTGATCTGATAGGATACACTGTTAGTGATTGTGCATGCAATATAGCTTATATGAAGAGTATTTTTGGGTGTATGTTTCACTTTGGATCGGATGTAGTGTCACGTGTGGACTTCAAAGAAACAACCAATTGTTACTCTTTTATTAGCTAAAGTTGAATATGCAGTAACTACAAGGGCACCTTCTTAGACAACATGGATGAGAAGAACGTTAAAAACTTGAAGAATGAATATGAAGAATATGGATGATAAGAACGTTAAAAACTTGAAGAATGAATGAATATGAATATGAAGAATATGTATATTCAAAGAACCTAGCTTTTCACAAAAAGAGTAAACAGATTGAAAGTATTTTCAAAGAACCTAGCTTTTATCTCTGTTATTCTTGCTCCTAATCTGACTTTGCCTTGATTGGGACTCTACCCCACAATTAATCTGCCTCTTGACAGGGAAGATTATATCTATTGTCGGAAGGGTTGAATCTATTGCCTGCATGAAAGACTTCTATTATATTGCCGAGAAGTAAATTAATTGTAGAGGGATGTTTTGGCTCTATTTTCCTCTGCCCTCTTCCCTTCAACAATTTAACTACTCTCAAGCAAAAAGTCATGAGAGCTCGTTTTCAGAATATTTAGGAATATATTATACGGGTCAAATAGAAAGGATAAGGCTGGGTTTGGTTTCGCCCTTTTGAAATTGTCTTCCCTTCCCCTTGAAAGATTATGAGCAATCACGCCTGCATGTTTAACGTACAAACCCTGGTTTTGAAGGTCAACGATTATGACAACAGAGTTTACTATGTTTAAAAATCCCACGTCTCACATCCATCTCCATGTTTGTCTGAGTCGTCTGCAATAAAAAATGAGGTTTACGAGCTTTGTTAATTGCTACAATAAATTTCTTAATCGTTTGCCCAAGTCAATTCTACTCATTGCAGCTGCAAAGTCTCTGCACCGAGAAAATCGGTACCCAAGTGGATCTCTCAAATAAAAACTTAAAAACAATGGATATGTATTCCTGTTGCCCTCGATATGCAAGCTTTCATCTTTTCTGATTTGTGGATACTGGGTACTTGTTCAAACGATGGGCAGCTTCTACTGTAATTTTCTGTTCATCGTTGTTTCTCTCTGTTTTGAGATTGTTGCAGGAGTACTCACAGATCCTAGAGATGGTAAGATTGAGTAAAATAAGTTGTTTGTCTGCTTAGAATGAAGAAATAGTTTTTGATGTATTCCTGGAATGTATGTATTCTAGTGTCCTCGTTGAGATTGGTGCAAAGGCAATGGACAAATTCGTCTGGACTGGCATGGGAAGGAGTTGATCCTTGCGCTTCAAACTGGACTGGGGTTACTTGTGACGGTGCTCGAGTTACTTATCTGTAAGTCGGTTTATGCTTATGAAAGAAATATAAAATTGAAACATATAATATAATTTATTTTATTAATTTGAGAGATTACAAGAACTAGAGTGAATTACAGTTGAATCATTATGTAAAGGTCTTAGATCCATCTGATCCATCTAAGACTTCAAATTTATCATGCAAAACTTATATTCTTAAAAGTAAGAAAAAAATAAATCTTACAAAAAAATCATCAAATTGTACAAATAAAACTAATAACTAAATATTCCAACAGTTTCTACCTCTTCGATTTTATCTTTCATAACGTTGGATGCTTGTGTACCTTACATGTCTATTTTTTTTAATATAGACAATTATCAACAATGGGCCTAGTGGGAGAACTGCCTCCAGAAATTGGGGGCCTTACAGGTCTCCAAATTCTGTAAGTTCCATACTTCAATTATAAATATTGAATTAACTTCTTGCACTACTTTGTGGCCCTTGGATTAGACTGAGTGTGGAATTAATCAAAGAAAGCTGTTGTTGCAGAGATTTGTCGTACAACCCAGGCTTGACAGGACCAATTCCACCAAGTTTAGGAAACTTGCACAGCCTTGAACAGCTGTGAGAATTCCTACTTTACAATTTTCCTACTATCAAATTATAGTTACTTTTGTTTCTGAAATAACTGTCTCTAAATTAGATTTTGTTAGTTTTTTATCAACATTTATAATTTTAGATTTATTCTTTGATCTATTTTCTTTTAATATTGAAATCTTGTTGCTATTTTTAAATTTTTTTTGTGAAAGATTTTGTAAGATCAACATTTCTGATGGCACTCTATGTTCCATCAATATTGATATTTTCTAAAATCTTCATAATAGATTATGAAGTGTGATTCAAATTGTTAGATAATAAAATATTTCACAATTGAATTCAGAAACAACAATAACTGCTTCATAACATTAATACTCATCATGTTAATAATTTGTGACATTTACAGTGTCTTAATTGGGTGTAATTTCACTGGACGCATTCCGGAAGAGCTTGGAAACCTCCGACGGCTTACATTTCTGTAAGAAAATTTCCATTATTTCCAAGATAATTGTTCACAAATTACTACTTCATATGGTTTGTTGAAGCAGAAACTATTGATCAGGGATTTAAATTCCAACAAATTGGGCGGTAGTATTCCTCCCAGCCTGGGTAACCTTAGTAGACTCTTCTGGTTAGACGTTGCCAACAATAATTTTGGTGGAACACTTCCAGCCGAGCTTGGGAAGCTTATTGCCTGTGTTCACCTGTAAGCCATGCATTTTTTCTTTTACTCTTTACTCTCTGTGGATTCATGCAATACTATACTATACTATACTGGGCTCCTCCTAATCAGGACACTCCCTTTGATTAATTGTTGAAGCCACTTTAATAAAAACCGGTTGGAAGGCTCCATTCCACCAGAATTGTTCAACGAAAACATGACCTTCCAACATTTGTAAGCACACACTTTTATTATTCTTTATTTTATTTTTTTTATGACAAAGGATTCTTTTCCTATCTGTTAGTCTTAAACAAGGTATTCTAAGTTTTGATTTATTTAGATAGATTATTGAACATAAACAGTATATTCTAAGTTTTAATTTATTGAAAGGGTTCATCTGATTAAAGAATGTATTTTTAGTCTTTATTTAAATGATTTAATTTAATGATATGTTAATTAATCCAAAAAATTTGTTTCATATTAGATTTGATTTATCGTCATATAATGTGCAGACTATTAGATCAAAATCTTTTGAATGGGACGATACCCTCAACAGTTGGTCTTGTTAAGACCATGACAATTCTGTGAGTCTGGGTCTGAATATTTGTCCATCATTAGATTTTGGCTTTGTTGATCCTCATTCTAAAAACTGCTTTCTTCCAAGATTTTATCTACTTTCTAACTAAAAAAGGATTTTAACAGGAAGCTTGATGGAAACCAATTGGAGGGTACAATACCGTCAAACATTAGCTCCTTGGGGAAACTAGGCGAAATGTAAGATCCCATGATTTGATATTTCATAGAGGTAAAGAATATGCAACAACATTTACGATTAATGGAGATAGTAGATTTCTTCTCTGATTTCATATATGTTTCAGGCGTCTTTCAAACAATAAACTGAGCGGTCAAATTCCGGATTTATCCGGGCTGCAAAACCTCCAATACTTGTAAGTCAACGTGTAAAAAAGCTCCAATGGCGGCGCTATATCTATGATTGTTTTAATCAATGATATTTTGGTGCGTGGCATTGGCAGGGACCTGAGCAACAATTCATTTGAAGCATCGGTTATTCCTCACTGGATTTCTTCGTCAGAATTGTTAACGACAATGTAAGTCCAGAGAAATCAAACGCTTGGGAAAGTGTAAATGGACTAGAGAAGAATATTAATATATACTGATTCTCTTCCTTGCTTGCTTTTCGAATCTCTTACCAGTGCGATGGAAAATGGAAAGTTGAACGGACCACTATCTGCTAACGTTTTGAAATTGCCATTATTGGAGACATTGTGAGTATAATGAGAATTTTGTCGTAGGATGATAGATTATTGACTGTAATTCGAAATGTTGGTAAAAAATACATTACAATCTAATTAAAAAAAAATAACACTAATTAAAATTATGAACTATAAAAATCTAAATCATTAATATCGTTCATAAAAAAACCTCACATACAACTTAATTCAAAAATAACAATAATTAAAATTATGAACTGTGAAAATTTGATATCATTGACTGTATCTTTGTTAAAGTAAATTAAAAGATCTGATTGACTTTAAACGCCATAACAAAATGAGCAGGAGAATGACAAGGAATTCCATTGATGGAGTTGTGGATTTCAGCAGTGTAACAAGCCAGAGGCTGCAAGAAATAGATTTGCAGAACAACAACATCACCAGTGCATTCTTGCCAAACCAGACCATGAACGTGTAAGATTTTTCTCACTCTTCAAATTAATTAGCATTTTTTTTTTAAAGAAAGGGAAAGACCATTGATTTTAATTTTATAAGAGTTATAAATTTTATAATTATTTAAGTTTTTACATGTTTTCAAAAATAGATTCTTGTCAATTTTCAATTTTTTGTTTATGTTACTATAATTTAAGAGTATTATTTCTGATATATCCACTATTACAATTGTTGTTTTGTTCTATGTTAAATTATATTTGAAAGTAATTTAATAAGAGAGAAAATATATAATTTCTATTTGATTTTCACTGTTATTTATATTAAAGCTATATATTCATACATAATTTGTACATTAGTTCAATTATTATTGTTCTTATAAGACATGAATTCATGTAAATGGTTAGAGTGTTGAAGTGGTACACTATGGTAAGGTATTGACTGTTTTACATGAGAGGTGTTTGAATATATGGTAAGGTATTGACTGTTTTACATGAGAGGTGTTTGAATATAACGTGTTTGAATACAACACAACACTTGTATAAGTTCCATAAATAGTGGCCACAATGCACTACCTTTTAGACTTAAGGAAAAAAGAATTAAGATTCTATTCAGTCAAAATAGATATATAATGATTTGAAATGCTTAGATATATAATGATTTGAAATGCTTAAATATAAAAGATATTCATAAGTTGATAAACTTTCCAACTACCTTACAAAATGTTACTATTCATATACAATAGAATTCAGTAGAATAACATTAATGTAACAAATACATAACATAAATAAATATAAAAATACTATTTTAGATGAGAAGGATGAGAAAAGCAAAAAAAATCACTTCATCCAAAAAGGAAAAAGAAAATGATCCAAAACATCTATAAATTTGATTCACCATTTTATAACCTTAGTCTCATATGTCTAAGTATCAATCCATTTGCAACAACACTTGTTTAAATCCTTGTGATGACTAAATTTTTCTTTTACAATCCTCTACATACAACACTCGCTAGTCATTTACAAACAATTGTGTTGAAATATAATTTAAAGATTCATTTTCTTTTCATAAATAAAGAAAAGAGAAATTAGAAAAATAAATTGAAGATAGAAATCTTAATATCTTTTATATTAAAATATATATCATTTAAAATATAATCTAGAACTATAATTAATCATAGTAATTTTTGTCCACATTAAAAAATGTGCAAAGCTGATAGAGAGCACACTAAGCATTTAGTTCTTTTTCTACATTTTATAGCAAATATGTCTTTGGGCATTGGCATGTAGGTTCAACCCTTTGGGTTGGATGCCCAACACAAATTTTTTTTAAAAGTCTCTTTGTGAGTGATTTTAGAGCTTAAAGTTATTGTTTCAACTTCTATGTACTTACAAGAACCAAGAGAATTTGTTATGGGCGCAAAGGTCAAAAAATGGTTATTTAGAACTGACAACCATACCTATTCATAGACACCCATGTATTATTTAATAAATATTTTACCAATGCTCCAATAAAATGCACATCTCTTTCAAACAAATATTCAAATTTTAACTGATAAATGCACAAATCATCAACCTTTAAAATCAACTTTTAATTATCATATATGAAGTTATTTTTTTTTTAGAGATAACTAAAATGAAAGATGATATATTGTTGGACAACTTCATATATACATAATTTTTTCCTGCTTCCATGATCATTTAAGGGAGCTTATAACAATTAATCACGAGTTGAATAGTTTCCCTCAATTTAATGGTTGTCTATGTGAAATGGCAGCAAGCTTTCTGGAAACCCGGCGTGCGCTGAAGGAACAAGCCTATCTGGTCTAAAAGTATGCAATCAGGAAATGGCAGAAAACAGCACCGAGTACACAAGTGGCACGAAAGATTGTGGGGAAAGTCTGAAATGTGAAGTAGAGAACATGGAAATCGATCCGCGTAACTGCGAATGTGCAATGCCCTTTGAGGGGAATCTGATGTTCAGATCTACTTTCTTTTCAGCTCTCAACAATTTTTCCAGATTCCAAAATTTGGAGAAATCGCTGATGACCAACTTAAGTTTGCCGGAGGGGTCAGCGGTATATACACTTTGCTGCATGTATTTTGACGCCATTGAATATCTCACAGTTCCCCTCCGGATTTTTCCACCGGTTGGGACTAAGTATTTTGAGCGATCGGAAATTGTAAAGCTTGGCTACAGTTTAAGCTCGCATATTTATAAGGCGCCAACGGAATTTGGACCCTACTTTTTTCTTCCGATATCGGACTACCTGTTTCTTGGTGAGAAATTGTTCTTCCTTTTCACTGTTGCTTCTTCAAAGCCCATCTTTTGCTTATTTAATGGATTTTTAAAACCTAAAATTGCCTTCTTTGTACCAGATCTTTCCAACAGATCAAAAGGCCTAAGTACAGCCAGCCTTGTTGGTATAGCAATCGGTGCGGCCGTGTCAGTTCTCACCATTTTTGGCTTGGGGATTTATATATTGATGTTGAAAAAGAAAGCAAAAAAGGCAGTTAAAAATAGCAGACCATTCGGTAAAAAAAGTTTCTTCAAGAAGCTAATTTCAGTGCATCTACATTTTTCTTCCCTTAAGGTGTGCTTAGGTGAGTTTATTGATTTGTGTTTGGGAGTACTTATTTTTCATCAGGATCTTGGGGACTTGCAAGCGGCGAATATGGCGGAGATGCTCCCAGTTTGAAAGGCTCAAAGTGGTTCACATTCGAGGAACTGAAACAGGCTACAAATAATTTCTCCTCTCAGAATGAGATTGGATCTGGAGGTTATGGCAAGGTATATCATATTTCTTTTTATTTCTGAACTATATTGACACAGTTTGGATAATTCTGTTGATTTTTTTAAGGATCAGTAAGTAAGAATTCAAATTTAGGTATTCAAATTTAAGGCCTTTCATTTATTGCTGGTGTGTTTTGACAATTGAATTGCTGGATCTTATAACACTATCTTGACTAGTTTTGATATCATGTTGAACTTTTCATGAACCAATTAAGACTGAATTAAGGACTTTCATTTAGTGTTGAAGTGTTCTTCCAACTGAACTGCTAGCCCTTACAAAACCAGCTCCTCTTTAGTTCCTGTTTGACTTATTACCAACAAATTTTGCAGGGCTATCTCTCTATATTTTTCTTAAGTTTTTTTTATGAAATAATCAGAATTCAAACTTGTTACTTTAAGACTTTTTATTCTTCTAACACTTTCATTTGGTCTAGTGGTGGAAAATTTGTACTCTTTAAAGGGAGGTCACAATCTCACTTGGGGGTAGGGTTTGTATGTCTTGATTTCAAAAACGCATGGCTGGTACAGTGGACTATGAAAGGACCTTTCCTTTCCTTTCTTTTTTGCTATTGAGTGTTATACCACTGAGCTACCCGCACTTTTGAACCAATCTATCATTGGTCTCAAGTAGGACTTATTTTCAGCACCTCCCTAAGCTACTCTATGGTATCCCTGGTGTTCTAGCACTAGCTAAGCTCCATACAAAATGCGCTAAAGACCAAAAAGAAGTAAAAAATTTTATTTTTTGAGATTGGCAAAAACACAGATTTTTTTCCAAACTTTTTGTGGATTTGCACCACGAGAGATGCAAATGACGAAGACAAATACTGAAAATTTCACGAAAATTCATTGTGTTTTCCGTTTTTTCAAATTTAATCAAAGATATATTTTGTATGAAACTTAACCGCATCAGATTCTCCTAACCTGATCTAAATCTAGATCTGCTATCATGTTAAATTTTTTTATACGCCAACTAAAACTTGAACCAGTGACTTCCTTTGATCTTTGAATGTGATATATTTCCAACACCTTCCTTTAGCGTATATTAGCCTTGTTTTGTTTTTAATAAATATGTAACAAGTCAGTAAACTGTTTCCCCTTCCAATCATAAAAATCTCTGCTTCTGCTAAATCATAGATATTAGGGTTTCAAGAGATGCTTGTTCACTTTCCAAGAGCAAAATGAACGACTTTGCATTGAAGTGCAGGTGTACAGGGGGCTGCTGGCGGCGAGTGGCCAAATGGTGGCTGTGAAGAGAGCGAAAGAGGAATCTTTGCAGGGAGGAGCCGAATTCAAGACCGAAATAGAACTGCTGTCGCGTGTTCATCACAAGAATTTGGTGGGACTGATTGGATTTTGTTTTGAAGAAGGGGAACATATGCTTGTCTATGAGTTCATGCCAAACGGGTCACTAAGAGACAATCTCTCAGGTACTTCTCTTTCTGCTCTGCCTTCAGAGTTCAAACTGATTAATAATTTTCTGCTCCACATTAGCATTTCGATTCTTAACTCAATCTTGTGATAATAGGCAGAACTGGGATAAACCTTGACTGGAGAAAAAGAATTCGAATTGCTTTGGGGGCAGCTAGAGGACTAACCTACCTCCACGATCATGCAAATCCCGCAATAATTCACCGAGATGTGAAGTCCAGCAACATCCTGCTTGACGAAAATCTCAATCCCAAGGTAGCAGACTTCGGCCTTTCTAAACTCATAGGCAATTCAGGCGCCAGAGGATATATCACAACTCAAGTCAAGGGAACAATGGTGAATACAGTTCTCAAATCTAAACCCATCAAGCTCAAATTCTTACATAATCTTGTTGAAATGTGAAATTTTTCTCCTGCAAACTACATTTTAATTTCATTTCTAAATTTAAGGGTTTTGTGAATTGGGACCTGGGCAGGGGTATCTGGACCCAGAGTATTACATGACACAGCAACTGACCCAGAAGAGTGATGTGTACAGCTACGGTGTTGTACTGCTCGAAATTTTAACTTCCAGGCTGCCCATAGAAAGAGGGAAATATCTGGTTCGAGAAGTGAGTACTGTAATTGAAAGAGGAGGGGCAAACGCTCTTGAGCATCACCAGCTGTTGGACACAGTCCTCAGAAACCCTCCCATTACCCCCTCTGTTTTGGAGAACTTTGTAAGCTTAGCACTGCGTTGCTGTGAAGATTTTGGTGTAAATCGGCCGAAAATGAGTGAAGTGGTTAAAGAACTTGAGTCAATGGCGGAAAAGTGTGGAGCTAATGATGCAGAGGGTGACACAGAGATGGTAATGGTAAGTAGTTTTACACTCGGGAAGTTCGGCGTGCGTCCTCATGCTGATTCTGCATCGGGTTCATTCGATTACAGTGGTAGTGGTGGATATGTTGTGCCTCCAACTGTAGAACCCAAGTGATCTTTGAGCTTGTGTTCGTGGGACTGCATCTTTGTATACAGCTGGTGATATAAAGGATCGATCAATGTATATTCCCAATCCCCAAAAAACCTTTTCTTGCCCGCCATCGAACTTCGATTGTAAGGGAGGGCTAGAATTGTTACAGTTTTCTAAATGTAGCAAACTTTCTAGTTACCTTTTAAATAAATAAAGTGAATTGGTTTTGGAATCAAATTTATTGATTTATGTTTTTATGAAAGTTTATTTTTCATAAGAATATATGGAACACTTATTGTATTAGTTTTTAGAATCAAATTTATTGATTTATGTTTTATGAGTAGTGGTTCACATGAATTCATCTCTTATAAGAATCAATTGAATACTAACACTCATTGCATCTATGTGATATTCATAGAGGTGAATCATTAGGCCTTCCTAGGAGGTCACCTATCCTAGTGCTACTCCAACTTAAGTGGGTTAAGTGTGCTTCACTTGGAGTAGTACTGTGACGGGTGACCTTGGAAGGAAGGTCTGAAGGTCCAATGCTTCACCTTGCGAGCATCACCTAGATACAATGAGTGTATGAGTGTTCCATTCATTCTCATGAGAGATGGATTCCTATGAACCACTACTCATGAAACATAGGTTAATGAGTTTGACTCAAAAAATTGTAGTTGAATTGAATCTATAGTGATAACACAATTTATCTTGTGGAAAATATCTCCAACTTATCTGATATACATATTCTTAGTAAAGAATATATACACAAGCTAAATAACACCTCAATCATTTTTATATTTATGAAAGGTATGTATACTAGTTTTATTTTATTCATATGTATGTTGAAAGTTGCTTTTTTACTATTTCTTTTGGACTTTTATTAATTTATAATTTATAATTTTTCTATTTCCTTTTCCTAATATTTTTAAAAAAAATTATTCTTATATTTATTTATATGCAACTTTATTTTTCCAGAAAAAATCATATATGAAAGAAATTTTATCTGATACTAGCTTAAAATGATATAAAACATGTATTTTTTTACATTAAAAATGGAAAGTTGTTGACTCATCTTCAGAAGTGATAAGATATAGTGATTACATAATATTTTGTATGAATTACATACATTATTCATATTGTTTTTTTTATGAGTAAACGTGGATACAATGAAAGTGTCTTCCATAAAATTATTTCAAATATATGATGCATTGTGAGTAATAACAATAACCTTATTTTAATAGTTGTATAATGTAAGATTTATTGGAATATTCTTATAATTTATCCCATATTGTATGAGGAGAAAGTTAGGACAACTATAGTTTCCTTGAAAACAAAAATAGGATATAATTTACATGATAACATTTCTTAGAGTATGTAATTTTTATGAAGTTGCATGATAAGTTTCTAGAAGTCTTTGGATGTTTCGAGTACTTCTACATAATGAATCAATTGTAGTGCATTTATTGTCGCTGATCAATTGATCAAATCGTGTAATCATAAGTACAATTTTCATGTAATCATAAATACAATTTGAAGAATGTTCTAAGATTCAAGTCTTATAGATTTAAAATCATTTTATCAAGTTTAATAGAAATTACCTAGTTAATTAAAGTCATGAACACACTGCTGACAGAAAGGAAATGAGGGCAAGTGGACACAAGTAGACAAAACCAAGATGCAATAGAAGAATTATTTGTGCGGGTCTGGTTTTAGAATCTGCAATGCTCAACCTTTAGAAACAAACAAGGGAGCTCCCAAATATTTCAATAAAATTGCAATATTTAGGATGGAAAATAATTCATACTAATAAGTTATAGCTCAATGATAGTGCTTAATGAATGCATGACTATGCAAAGGTAATATTGATGGGAGCTTACAAACAAATGAATTTTGCATTCATAATAATTTCAAATAAATGTACACATTACTATTGATAAAAAGTGCATATAAATGTAAATAAAAAACAAATTTAATAGTAGAAAATTATACACAATACACACGCAAAATGCCCATAGATTAATTTTAATCATCCAATTACATCTACAATATATTTTTTTCTATCGGCAAGAAATAATGAATATAAATTATCCACACAGGTTTATATTTGAAAGTATCCACCGAATGAAATGATAAGAGACCATTGATGGAGGGAAAGTTGAGGAGTTGAAAAATCTACAACTATTCAATTTTATTATCCAACAATCTCTCACTTGAAGCCTAAAGAAAGTTGCTCTAAGATTTCCACCCATTTTTCTAGGACTATTTTCACAATCTTGAGAATGCCAAGATAAGCCTTGCAAAATATGAACTTCTCCCTTGAGATCTTCGATAATGCATCAACTAGATTCACCTTTGTATGTATCTTTTTTACTTTCAATTTGCTATTTTCAAGGACACTCTAGATGAAATGATACCTCATCTCAATATGCTTTATTTGATTTTGAAATGTTACATTCTTAGTCAAATGAATATTGTTGTTGCTATCACAAAGGAAATTAAAGGCATGTTGTTTGCATCCCAATTCACCCAATAACCACTACTAGAATATCATTTCCTTAGTACCTTTAAAATGAGAATAATATATTTATTTTTGGTAGTTGAGAGTGTAACAACTTGTTATGATTAATTCAAGCGGGATAGGGCCTAAACCCAACAATTAAAGTGACATCAAGTCTTAAAGACGACACAAAAAGAATTCACAAGTTGTGAATTCAATAAACTAACTAAGACACGTAGAAAAAACCATGAACAACAAAACCAAAAGGGAAAAAGATGAGCACACTAGACTAGGCGATCAAATATTACACAGGGGGCATAAGAACCCCTTTCCAATCTTTGTTCAACTCCTTCAGCTTGTCTAGGAAGGAAGCCCATTTGGGAGGATGACTCACAAAAGTATCCGTGGATGCCCCATCACCTTTGATTGTCACTTGCATGCTTTCCTTTTTTTCCTGTGTTTAGCCTTCTTCTCCTTTAACTCCGTCTGTAAAGTATTGAGGGAAGGAGAGGTATTTTTCATGATCTTCTTAGTATAGGTACCTAGGTCCTAGAGTTTCTTTTAAGCTAATTTTGATTAGTCTTGACATTGGCTAGAGCATTAAGCATCTCATTCTTCTTCTCCTTGGTAGGAATCTGGTTCTTAAGCCCTTTGATTTGATCCTCCATAATCTTCTAAATATTGAGATTTTGGGCAAAATATTCTACCACACCCCACATACTCTCATCCCCATTTCCATGAGTCCAGTCAACCACCCTCTTCTCCACCTCAGCAATAGCTTCCAACTTGTTTATCTTTTTCCTAGAAATGTGCAGTTGCAAAATAAGCCATTTGGTAACGATGTTATGCCTATTGTAGAAAATGCACAATTCATCCACCTTTCTCCCAATAGTATCCAGGTCGTAATGATCTTCAGAAGCATTATTATTCTCTATTGTAGGAGGGCTAATGTTTTGGGGAATGGACGGATCTCTCGGGTAGCCATGAGGAGACGAAGCAAGGGAGGAAGGGATAACAGATTAAGTGGGGGAGTTACTAGAAGATTTTTTAGGAGACCAGCCTAACTCAGTCGACCAAGAGGAAGAGGATTCCTCTGACACCACAACAAGGATATCCTTGGGCTAATCAATACCTAGGGCCTTGTATTTTTATTTTCTTAAGGGGTTGACTCTGGTAGACCCAGGAGAAGGGGGGATATTTTCTATCTCATGGATCGGGGTAAACTTAAGGTTATTTAATTCAACAGTGAGGAATGGGTCAGGGATAGCGTGGGGAGTTAAGGAAAAATGGGAATTATAGAGGAATAAAATGAGCTCCTGATGAAGGGAAGGCCCACCCTTATTTTTCAATTTGGACACAGACTGAGATAAAGAGGAAAAAATCTAGTACGATAAATTGACCTTTAAATCATGACAAACATGATTCAACATAGGGAAGAGATGAGAATGAAACCTTTTAAATATTCCCTCCAATGTGTTGAATTTTATGAGCACCATGGAAATGTCTTTCCACTCTCTAGGAAGCTCATGTCTATTAAAACTATTTTACAATCTACAAACGTTCTCACCAGGGCCGAGAAACTACTTCAAATTTGACTTGTAGTGACCATTGGAATTGTGAGGCATCACTTTACCCTAAGCTAAGTGACCTGTAACTACAACAATGATTTCCATAGAAACCACAAAAGACACACCACCTATGCACACATTTCCATCATCCCAAGAATCAACAAATTTCTCTAACCAATCTAGTTGAAACCCTTCATTCCCTCCATGTACCGTTCCAAATGATCTGCATGAATAATGGGACATAGGATCGAGTTATTTTTAAACTCCTCACAAGAGTCTGGCTCAATTTGACTAAGATCCCTCCATATTGTAGATAGAGACACAACCTTGGTTAAATATAGAATAGAGAGAAGTGATAAACCATAACAGAGGCAGAGAATAAGACCCAATTCTAGAACCCTAAATAAAGTACCTAGCCTTTCCCGCCATCATTAAAACTTTAAGTGTAAGTACCATTATTTCCAAGCTTGGAATTATCCTTCACAATCTCCTCATGAGCTACATGGGGGAGATCTTGGGTGGTGTTCCAAGTTATGATGTTTTTGGTAAAGTGACCCATCACTGCCACCCTATCAACAACCTTGTTTCCTTCCTGAAATGTGTGCTGGCATTTATATGTATCCAGTGTGGTAAGAAAATCTTTGATTTTAGTGAATATGTCAGTTGTTTCTCATCGCAAGGTACACTTGTTGAAACTTGAAACAACTTGAAACTTCAGTCATTTTAGTGATTGAAACAATTTGTTATAATCTCAAAATCCAAGTACTTTTTAATTAAGATGTCAGGGAAAGGGCCCTAAACCTAGATAACAACAATCACATTACAAGAATCTTTGGCTTCCATTTGAAATAATCATATGGTGTAAGAAGAGAAAAGGTTGAAAACTCCATTCTTTCAATCTCTGATCTTCTATACTTGCAAAAAAATGATTTACTCTTCGTCCTAGCAACCTTAGCTTTGATACCATGTAGAATTTTGCAGTCAATCCTGGAGCATAAATAATATATCTACCTAGGAAAAGAAGAAAACCATCTTTCCAAGAATAAAATAAATAAATAAAACTAAGAATAGAATTAGATCTCTCATTATTTAATGATTTACAATGTGCATTATTTATATTTAATGAAAACCACCGTTCATAAAGCAATTACGATGAAGACTACATGAATAACTAACACTTCAATTCTTAGTTAGACTTAACGCATGCAAACAATTATCCTCCATTTAAGCAAAAATTGAGAAATAGACTAGAATCATAATCTATCATCCGCAAGTCATGGAAAATATTGGTGCTTTGCATATTAATAGTGATAGAACTGAAAAATAACTCTAACAGTATTTCCCAAACATATCATTTTGGTTTTGGAAGTGCAGATTTTTGGGGGTGAATGATTGGGGCTTTGTCTGGAAGAGAGATTCTATGTGGTTTGGATGATTTCTTTGGGTGGAAATTTTCTTGGTATGATTTGACACTACTAATTGAGGTAAGGTTTCATTTGGATTTTCTTTACTGTGATCATTGAATTTCATAATTGGAAAGAATCAAAATAGTTTAACTCTAAATGTATTTAGATGTTAGTCCAGAATTGAAAATAAAAACTAAAGAATGAAAAACTGGAAAAGTATTATTTATTTCCTCTTCTCAAAACCTCACACGACAGAAAACAAGAAGGATCTAAGTAGAAGAGGCGGTGTTAAACAATTATAAACTATTTATAGAAAATTGCCCAAACATAAAACTAATCAAAACCTAAACAAATGTGTATGAACTCGATGATTATACATTAACATCCCCCTGTAATCCGAGAGGGATAAAATAAGCATTTTGCGAAACTTCTCAAAATTTTCTCTACCTAATGCCTTGGTAATAATATCGTCTGGTTGATAGATGCAGTAGGACAATACTTGAGATGGACAGTACCATTTTTCTCATGATGTTGAATCAAATGATTCTTTGTGGCAATATATTTGGTGTGATCATGAAAATTTGGATTTTATCCATTTTTATAGTAGATTGATTGTCAACAAAGAGTGGTGTTGAAGAAACTTGTGGTGCTTGTAAGTCTGCAAGAATTCTGTGAAGCCATAAGATTTCCTGAGTTTCTTTAGAGGCTACCATATATTCACCTTCAAAAGAAGAGAGGGCTAGAACTAGTTTCTTTTTACATTTCGATGAAATAACAACAAACCCAATATGCATTAGAAAATAAGATGTAGATTTCCCATATTCCAAATTACCTACATAATCTAAATCAAAATAGCCAAGCAAATAAAATTGTTTTGTCTTAAGAGTACTAGAGCCCATATTTTTGAGTACCATGCAGATGTCAAAGAACCCATTTGGCTTCTAACCTATGAGATTCTCTAGGCTGTTGCATGAATCTGGAAAGAACTCCAGCAAAAAATGAAATATTTGGATGAGTAGTGGTAGCATGAATGCAACTGCCAACAAGTTTCCAGTAGGTAGTTGCATAAATCAATATTGAAGAATTTTTTGATGTGAGTTTAAGATTTTGCGCCATAAGAGTACTAAGAGGTTTGTAATCAACCATGCCAAACCTATTTAAAAATTTTCCAATATACTCTTTCTAGGTGATGAAGATAGAATGAGGCTTTTGAATCACTTCAATACCCAAATAGTAATGAAGACGGCACAAATCATTCAAATCAAATCTTTGCATCAATTTTTCTTTCACATTTTGAATACTATCCTCATTATTACCAGTGATAAAAAAATCATCCTCATAAACAACTAGATAAACAACAAGGCTATCAACCAGTGTAATATAAAGAGTTGCATCATCAAATTAAAGATGCTTGAAATTAAAATACAAGAAATGCTCTATACATTTGTCATACCAAGCTCGGTGGGCTGGTGTTAATCCATACAATGATTTGGCAAGCTTGCATACCTAGTTTTCTTTTTGATTAACTACATAGCCTTCAGGTTGAGTCATATTTACTATTTCGTTGAGATCACCATTCAAGAATGTAGCTTTAACATCCATTTGATGGACGTTCCACCCATTTTGGGCTGCAAGGGCCAACAAAGCATGTATGGTAGTGTTATGCCCTGCATCCCCATCCCTACTTTTTGTGTGCAAAATGTTGGGTCCCCCTTTTTTTATTTTTTTGCTTTTGGCTCTTGCCTTGTTTTCTTTGCCTTTGCTTCTTTTTTTTTCTTCTCCGAATTTTTCCTCCCCGCAGTGTTGGTTTTCTTTTGTGTTTTGGCCTTTGTGTCTCTGGGCCCGGTCCCGAAGTTGGTCGTTTCTTTCCCAGGAGCCGGATCCCGGACTCCGAGATTCTCTACCATGATGTCTTCTTTTCGTAAGAGGGTATGGTCACATGGAATCCCCAGGCCCAGAGTCCGGAAGTCTGCCTGTTCTGAAGTTTGCAGAGAGAAGGGTAACTTTCTTTTCACCTTGGGTATAAATAGAAATTACATGTCACTGTATCGTCTTAAAATGGAAGAACTTCCATGTTAAGAGTGTTTAGCCCTCCTTAGGGGATGTATTTGACCTCCATTACATCATCCCCCTATTTCTGCATCATCCCCCCTGATCTGCTCCTCCTTATACCACTTTCGGGACTGATTTCTGCATTCTGGGTTGCAGGACTCTATTTCTAGGATACAGGGACAGGGTCAACCTCGGCCCTGCCCTAGGATAGGGTCAACCTCGACCCTATCCTAGGATAGGGCCAACCTCGACCCTGTCCCAGGGTCACAAACCTAGAATCCCACAGTTTCCCAGATGTCGGTCTTTGCAAAAAGTTCTCTCCCGCTTCCGGGTCGGCTGTTTCGGGCTCCGAAGCGGGGATTCCTAAATTATATTTAATATAGGTCCTCTTCTAGGGGCATGGGTCTAATTGGAATTTAATCCTCCTATGTCGGACTCCTTAGAAGATTGTGTCCTAATTTCATATAAAAGGAAGCCCTCTCCTCTCATTTTCTCTAAGTCTTCCAAGTGCAAAAAGCTCTAGCCAAGATTTTGTTCAAGCATCCATTGTTCTACATGTTTTCAAGCTCTCAAGGTGTTCAAGTCTTCCTCTCAAGCATTCAAGTTCTCCATTGAAGATCAAGAATTCAAGCTTTNAAGCCTTTGAAGGGATTTGGTTCAAGCATTCAAGATTCATCATTCAAACCCTAGATCTAGCCATCATGATGGTGTGATCTTCCTTCAAGATCCTTTGTGCATCCTCAAAACTCTTTCAAGGTGGATTCCAAGCATACAATCATGGAGGTTTATGGTTTCTAAATTCCATGCTTTCATATT
>MU225107.1:1396374-1407286 GCA_018584345.1 Thuja plicata | reverse complement strand
TCTTGCCTTGTAGGTTTTCAAAACAACATACCTTCACTATTTCTGAGGCTTCCGCATCTTCACCACCTGGGAGTCCGAAGCTCCCCTCCACAGCAGTCACCAAGGCAGCCGTCAAATCCAAAATTGAGAGGGCCTTAGAGAAACTGCCCCTCAGCATGAAATATTACAAGGACAATATTTTTGTGGGATCAAAGATTGAATCCCAAGTCTAGTTGATCACCGAAACTAGCGTCAGAATGTGGGTAGAGATGCGGGCCTTGGTTAAGATAATGTTTATTCAATGACAGTCAGGGGATCCGTTGGCAATCAGCGTCGGGGATTCTGGGATCCTGAAGGCCGCTTGTTTCCCATGCTCAATGCAAGCCCCAAAGCTTATTCTCACCCTTACGGCACATTACAACTCCTTTGTCTAGGCCGTCATGCTCGCCACCCTGGTCCCGTCTGGATATCCCACCCCCATGGTGTCTCTCAACGCCGCAACTTTTCAGGTAGGTTTGGGGATTCCCTAGTTTGATGACTCAGCCATCGTTACCATATCTGATGCTTTGGGGCAATTTTAGCAGTTGGAGGTCATGGCCCGGCAATATTTGAACAACCATTGGCTCAAGACCCTGAAGGACCCCAAAAGAATGAAATTAGGGATCCCCCGATCTGAGTTCAAAGAAAGTATCCAAATGGGAATTATAGCACTATGCCAGATCTTTTATGAAACCCCATGCCCGAGAGTTCTCAGGGTGGATGTACTACTTTTTGCTTGGCATCTCCACTGGCGAGCAATACTTTGATTGGGCCATCATCATTTCTAATCATGTAGACTCTCAACACCTTCAGGTGGCCCGAACCCACAAATTCTATATGACGTCTTATGTTCTCTAGGCCTTAGCACAACAAGAACCCATCACTAATAGGCTTCTCACATCAGGTGTACTTGGGATCGGCCCAAGTCAAAAGGCTCCCTGGGATTATTTCCCACAAATTCAATGGGAGGCTAGTTTCCCCAGCTTCTGCCGGGTGAATGACGCCTTCATCTATTACAATCTGCTCACACCTACCTGGGATGTTGAGTACCGCCTCTCCAAGGAGGCAATGGATCTGGTAAGAAGTTATGGCCATTACTACATCCAATTCCAGCAACACACCTACATTCAGATAACCGGCTTCTTCGGGAAACCTTACTTGTTGCCCAAACATTGTGGGAACAAAATAATCCTTTTAGAATATTGCAGACAAATGCTGGAATTGCACGCCTTATACACTATAAAGAAGGTGGTGAATGTTCCATTCCCAATCACTTGTGGGAATTACGTGTACAGTCTAGCCGCAGCCAAGGAGGCAGATAGCGAACTCAAGAGCCTAAACTTGGCAGAATTTTATCTAGCGCGAAAGAACTTTAATCCACTTGGAAAGATTGCAACGATGCTTCCCCGGGCATCAGAGCCCCACCAATTTCACATTGAGGACTTCTGGGAATATTTTCAGGATCATGTTGATGTCCGGAGCCGGCATTTCATCCGGATGACCATGGGGATCATGGAAAGGTTGAAGCTCCAGAAATTTTTGGATGACTTCTTGGACACCGGGCCCACAATAGATCCCCAGTACAAGGCAAGGGGAGTTGATAAGATGGCCCTCCCACCGGTAGATTTGAATGCCCAGGAGGGGCCTACCATTGAAGACATCACTCACAACGTGGTCGAGCGTAGCCATGAATACTTTAAGAGGGTATGCCCTGGAAGCACCCGCAGAGTTGGCCTGACGGTACAGAAGCTGACTTCCGAGGCCAGAATCTCTTCACAGGGAGAGGATAAAGGAAAGAGAATAATGGGAACTCCAACCCTGCATGAGACCCCGACACAAGAGCAACTGAAGTAGATGCTGGCAGCCTCCCAGTAGATGAAGGATAAATTGATCACACGGTTGGCCACTCTGGTGCTCATGACCGGACTTGTCCGTCTTCCCTCTTCCCCTTCACTAGCAGCATTGATGGTCAGGGCAACAGGAATGGAGGTGGAAGAGGAGAAGGTAGCCCTAAGGGATGCGGGGCCTCCTTTGGTTACTAGGCAAAAGAAAAGGCTCAATCCAAAGCCAAGGACAGAACTGGAACTTGGGATGTCGCACATCCCAGAAGTAAAAATCATTTCTTCTGACTCCCTAGAGTCAGAGAAAGAACCAGAGCACGTCCACAACTGAGAAAATCCTCCCCCCATGAAGAATTTGACGATATATTTAGAACTGATGAGTTTGGGAATTTGCAGGGAGACCTCATACAGTCGGCTGGAGAAATTGCCATGCAGGAGGAAGCTCTAGAGCAAGAACCTGCGCATGAATAGGAAGCACAAATGGAAGAAGAAAAGGTGCCAGAATAGGTGAATACCTCCGGAGTCCCAGAAATACAATTTATGGGAGTTTAAGGCCAACAGACACAAAATGAACAAATGGCATCTATTGGGGAAACCGGACCCACAGGAACAATCGTGACCCCAACCGCCGTGTTCCAAACGCCACTCCCAAAGGTAACATTTGGGGAGGAAATCACTGCGGCCCAAACATTGAATCTTTTCTCGTTGCCTCCCCCACTTCCAGAAGATGTACCAACAGAAGAGAACATCCCAGCAATAGAGGTTGATAAAGAGCAGCGACAGGATGAAGAAAAGAACCCCAGGGCAACCAATGAGGATCCAAATATTTCCAAGGATATAGATAGTGGGGAAAAAGACACAGGTATCATCAGAGAAAATGTCACCGGTGATTCAAAAGATACCGGGAAGGAGCCAGAAGAAGCTAATACTGTTGAAGGGGCACAACAAGATCCCGAGGAGAAATCACATGAGCGAATTTTGGCTGCGAAGCCACCCCTACCGCCATAGTGGTTGGTGGAATCTTGAAAGAGAAAGGCCCCAAAAACACCCAAAGCCCATCTTTCTTTGGCAGAGATGATGGCTCAGGCACAAAACCCGCCAAAGGCTAAGAAAGCCAGGACAATCCACACTCTTCAGACTAAGCCGGGCAGAGAAACAGTCGTAGTAATCGCGACACCTTCCCCAAAGGTAGACGAGGCAATGGCTAAAGCTAGAGATTACGATGTCACAGAGGTGTCGCTGGGGAAGAGAGGAAAATAGGGTGAATTGGACCTATTGAAAGAAGCAGCCAAGGCAGTGGAGGCTCGCTACGAGAAAGAGGCCCTAAAGTTCAAGGCAGAGAAGGAGAAAAATGCAAACCTCATGGGACTGCTGACTGAGCTAGCCTAGCCCATTAGCGTTATTCCCCCGGGGGCCTCTACGTCAGATGCACCGCTTCCTCAAAGTGATATAGACTCATTACGGACGATGAAGAGAAAGGCCCAAGCGGTTGATGAATGGGTTGCCTTACAGTTGGGAAACGTCTGACGTTTCCTGGTGTCCACACTCTCGGATCTATATGCGGTTTGTCGTGTCCTACACCAGGCCAAAACTACCATCACCATATGGGAGGGAGATGTCGATAATTATGAGGCATGGAAGGTTGAGTTAGAAGAACTCATTGGAAAGGAGAGCAGACTGTCTCCGAGTCTAAAATTTTAGGAGAAGAATCATTTGATTTTGTAAGGACCCAGCACTCCAGACTTGACCTCACATTGGGGGTAATCAAGCAACTGGTGGGGATCCTGCGTGATAAGGTCAATGCAATCTAATATTCTTTCAATTTATACAAGTCTTTTGTTTTGAATGTCTCTAGAGCTGATCCATTTAGCACCGACACATGCACGCTGAAGGAATATGTTTTGGTAAAGTTTGATGAATTAATGGAATCAAGGTATCAATCCATGGAGGGGATAGACGAAGAAAAAATGATGTGAATAACTCGCATGATGCTCAAAGGTCACGATGTGGCAAAGATGGCCGAAGAATTTAAGGAAAATGTTCCAGACCTGGGAGAGCAGATTGAGGTGGCCAAGTACCGGTAGGCTAGCCTTAGAGACATCGATGAAGATGGGATTTCCCATCTCGTCCAGACCTTCAATGACAACAAACAACATAGAGATTCTCCAGGAGCTGGAGAAAACTTTCAAGGAAAATGTTTTGTATTCTTTATTCTTTTGGAACATAATTTCCCGGATCTCGGAGTTCCAGATCCCACATTTTTGAATTCTTTGTGACCTGTGTCTTAGATCCCAATGCCGACCGGTCACTTTCAAGGCAGTAATAAAGGTTGTCAAAAGGTGGATAGCTACATCAAGGAACGCCATCTTGATGGGAGGGTTCTGACAGATGGTCTTCCCAAGGCGCCACTTCAGAGATACACTTGGCGCATTAGAGATAGGGTGCCGCTTTCCCATTTATGAGGCATGTAGCCTCGATCCCCGGGGGATTGTATTTCTTCTTTCTCCTTCTCGGCTCTCGTCTCGAGGCTGATTCTTCCACTCCATCTTTCTTGTCTTTTTTTCTGACATGTCAGACCTTCTCCATCTCGAGGTCTTTTGTAACGTGGTGCAGGTAGTACCGACCACCGGATAATGTATTTTCTTTATAAAGTGTAAAATAAGTTAGGGTTAGGGTTAGATCGAAAGATGTGTATAAATAATAAGTCTGACCTCATTCCAAGGGTCGGCAAAATTGATGATTTTGCAGTCCATAGTTAATAGCAATTTGGTTTTCTCAGTTCTTAGTTGCAGAGCTCAATGCTCCATAGTTTAAGCTTTCAGTAGTTAAATGCTCCCTTAGAGTTACCATTGTACCACGCACTAGTGCTTGCTGGAAGAGACGTTAATGAAGAAGGAAGAATTCTCTCAATGATGTTGTTGGCATTCTGTCTTCTAGGTTAACGGTATTTTATGCTTTATGTTCTTCATGTCCTTTTCTCTAATTCTTAAAGTAGATTAATGACCTCCTTTCTTTTGCTACTGATGAAATATGAATTGATGGTTGTATGTTTCTTCGGTATTTAGTGTAGTGTGTTAGAAAATTGTTGATGTTTTGAATGTTTAGCATAACTGTAGGTAGATGAAACCTTTCTAACCCTACAAGATCTTTTTAAGTTTATTTGTTAAAGTAAACGCATGCTTGGATAAACCCCCTCACCTGAAACCCCAAAGTTGATGAGTTGCAGATAACCAGCTATCCCCCTCAAAAAATAGTCACATCTCCCAACCGAGCCCCGCACTGTCGAGACCCAACTCTCACGTGCTTGGAGGCCTGGGGAATCTCATTTCCCTGGACAACCTTTACAGGCAAAGTTGGTCGGTACCCCGGTACCCGGTGACAACTTACCTCTGTTGGCGGACCCGGTCGCAAAGTCCTGTCAACAGGTAGTCCATTTTTTCGTAGGTGCAAATGTTTTATCATAGTCTATGCCCTCTTTTTTAGCATAACCTTTGGTAACAATCCGTTAGATTTGTGTTTATCAAGGGTACCATCTACTTTATATTTATTTTTAAAACTCCAATTGCAACCAAAAGGTTTACAACCAAGTAGAGGATCTACCAACTCCCATGTGTCATTTTTGAAAAGTGCATCATACTCATTTTGCATTGCTTGCCTCTATACTACAATATTTTTAGCTTCATTGTAGGAAGTTGGTTCTGAGTTGATTATGAGATTGAGTTCATCAATGGACTCCAAGTTATCTACAATATTGGATTGAGCATGTAGTCTTTCTTTGTAATAGCTTCTTGTACCTATTTTACCTATTTCATTAGGTCTTAAATCTTTCAAAGTTTGTCGGACTTTTTTTTCTCACTTATGAGAAGATTTTGGTTGTACAAAAGATGTGTCTATTTCATGACCAGATGCTTCATTAGAGACTAACGGTTATAAAATTTCAAGCTCATAATTAGAGGGGGTTTCTTCTTTCTCATTTATAGATGGAGCAACTTGATGAGTTAAGACAACTTGGGATATAGATTCTATAGGTGAATCCATGAAAGGTGAGTCTAAAGGAGTTAGAGGGTATGTGCAGGATCATGGTATGCCAAAAAATGGTGATGTGAAAAAATGAGTTTTTCACTCATCCAAAAGTGCACCCAAAAGTTTGTTGACTTTCTAGTAGGCATGGGTGTCAGTACACCTTGCCAAGCCAAAAATCCAAATAAATAGCATTATTGGATATCCGATAATATCGAAAATCCGATATTCATCAGTAAAATATGTTTGTAGCCCGCAGCTGCGTTCAACATTTTCATTGTGAAAATGTTGAACACATCCAAACAATTTTGTATATCTGAAGACAATCATATATCCGATTTTCTACATCTAACAATTTGCATCCAAATTGAACAAGTAAGTTAAATTTCTAAGTTTTTATTTTGGTTTTTGGTTTTTGAATTGAAATTTGTAGTTTTTTTTATTATAAAAACTAGGGTTAAAATGATATTCTTTATTGTTTTTTAAAATTGATTATAATTGTCTATTTTAGTTTTTATTTTTAATCAGACATGGATTCAAACCAATCAGAAAACCCTCCCAACGAGTCTACAAACAATCCCCCACCTTCAGAAGACCAATGGGTCTCAAACCCTCTACCATTAGAGGATCTCATAGGAGACAATCTAAATCATCTTAGAGGATATCATACCATATATGCCAATATCCCCACACTGCACCCCATGTTTTCCACATTGAACTCCATTATTTAAAGCATGGAGAAACTCACAGAGCAACATAATGTTGCACTTCTTTGGCACGATTCCATGCACGCCCAGCTAGACGATGGGCTTGACTATGATCAATTTATGGACCTAAATATAACAAAACTTGACATATGTAACCTTTTTGTGGATCCCAAAATAGGTTTAAAATTAGACCCTAAAAAGACCAAGTTGTCAATTAAATGGTGCACAAATGATGCAATACATGACAACTTTTGGGACCGCTGGTGGAAGGTTTTTGATAGACCACCCCACAGAAATTTGGATATCCTATTATATTTCATAAGAAAATTGTATGTTGAATTTGTGCTCGATCACAAGGTAAATTATTGGAGCATGAGACTGAACCAGGACATAGGCTTAGGTGCTCCTCAGGACAGGCCATAGGCATAGAAGGTTAAATCTCGCACATATGTCCCCCCTCCTAAGATTTCACCACCTCCTACAGTGCACCATCCTAATATTATTGTTAACGCCCGCTCACAGACTATTTGAGCCATTCACACCTTGAGTGATCTACTAGTTAGGCAGAGTGTGGCATTGTTGCCTCCTCATGCTGATGCTTATGGCCCTTCCAAATCCTCCACGAGCTCACATGTTTGTGTGCCCTATACTTGCATTTGTGCAAGAATATGTGCTTGGGTCCCATGAATGATAGTGATGCATATAACTATGTCTTCGAGGTGGACGATACTATACAACATACTACAGGAACTGAAGCACCCCATGGAGATGTGCATCAGGGGCATATAGAGCCATGGAATCCTACTATTATGGTAAGAGTAAACATTTAACTTGTTACATTATATTTAATTTCAAACCTTCGTATTTTTAATAGAATTTTCTTATAATGATTGCCTACTTATGTTTTTTTTTTATGTGTTTCATTTATGTTCATTTGATGACAAAGGAGGAGATGGCACAGGTGGAGGGGTCCAAGCTTTCGGTCATTCATCTGGCCTTGACACTTCCACAGTACATACGTTTTAATGTACTCATTGGTTTCCTTTTATTATAATAGTAAATACATGTGTTTTCTAATTTTTATGATCATCTTATTACATACTGATGCAGGTTTCACCAGTTGCCATTGGGGGAATGTGAGGGGGTTCAAGCGTCTGGCATTGACAAGGGGAAGGTAATTAAGTATTTTAGATTGTTTATGCATACATGCATACTTGTCACTTGTGCGTACTCATTTTTTAATTTACATGGTTAATTTGACATAGGGTGGTGTTTGATGATGTCGTGAGACTGGTTCACCATGATAGAGTCTCAGGCATCTCAATTCGCAGTGATAGCCCCACGGTATGTATATTTCTAAATTTATTTGTGTGTATTTTACTATCAAGTATATATAATATGATCAAGTCATGATTATATGAAGTATCTGTTTGACTTTTGTAGGTCACCCCTAGTTTGAGGGAGGTACGATGCCAAGGGTTTGTATTGTTGATGACCCAACTGACATTTCCTGAAGAAATTTCAACACAAGTAAGTTTTAATGTTAATTCAGATATTTTTTAAACATATATTTGCTACCAAGGATTTAACATTAAATAGTATAAGTCGTAGATCTATCTCAAGTTCGCAAACATATACAGGTTAGAGTCTACATTGGTGGCATTTTCCCTTCACTACCAAGGACATATATTAGGTCTCCTGACCACATGAGAAGACAGAGAGGCGAGGTACATGAGATTCAATTTTTAAAAAAATTACTTATTATTGTTGACTATGATTTTGAATTTTTATTTATTATTTGTAGAAACCATATAAATTAAGCAATCTAACTTGGGGTTTCACTTTTGTGTTTGAATGCAGGATCCATCAGAGCCAAAGAGTACTTCGAAGAGACTTCACTTTGATAATCCACCAATAGAATAGGATGTCCTAGAAATATTTGTAGTTGAACTCCTTATTTTGAGATGCCATATGGCACATTTTGAGATGGTGTATGCCACATTGTATCTAGATATGTTGATTTTGTAAAAGATTTGAGATGGCATGTGCCACATTTTGTACAAAACTATTTTATATATACATATCTACATGTTCATTTATGATTATTTTATTTTTTTCATGTGTTCTATGTATGTATCATTTCCATATTATATCTTTGGCATGTGTTTTATGTATGTATTATTTCCATATTATGTCTATGTTATGCATTGTATTTATGTATGTATGTTCATTTCATATCATATATTTTCCATGCGTTGTATGTATGTATGTATTTTCACACTACATCTTTTTCATGCGTTGTATGTATGTTCTTTTCCATCTTATATCTTTGTCATGCGTTGTCATGTGTAATAGACCTAATCATTTACAAAGCAACTAACTTGAAAAATTTTTGTCGAACCAAAGTAATAGGTATAATCTACAATTAAAATTATGGTGTTATGTGTTATGCTTTGTAGATGTTTGAATTGTTTTACTTCTATTGCATTGTTACACTTACATGGTTAATTGCATGGAATTTATTTAAAAGCATTATCCGATTATTGGCTTAATTGGTTCATCACTTGTTTACATTGATTCACCTCCCTCTCCCCATGCCTCTATATACTAATAATTGGTATCAGAGCCTAGTTCCGTTAAAGAAGCCTAACAGCTTGGGAGAGGTCCTTAAGGAATACATGGACTTTTATAGAAGGAAACTTGCAGAGGCTGAAGATATGATTAAGAAAATCAAGGAGTAGTTGAATATTTCTAGGGCTAAGAGACAAGAGATGGTTGAACAATTGAGTGAGAGTTAGTTCATTTGTCACAATGCATTATATGAGCTAAGAAGAGCACTTGTCAGTGATTCTAAGGTGATTAGAAGTTATTGATGAAATTTAAAGTTGTGATTTCATGCTAGAATTTAAAGAGTGTTAGAAGAACCCATATCGACCAATGAAGCAGTATTTATTTGTTGCAAAGGTTGTTTTCTGTGTTTCGTGAAGAAAATCATCATGGCCACTCCTATATTGGTTAAAGTTACTAATGATCGGAGGCCAATATTCAAATTGCATCTATTGAAGGTAGAAGAGAATGATCCCACAGGCGCTTTGTCTTTGATACCCCATGGTGTGTTATTGACTAAGGATATAAGGTCTTTTATCCATTATAAGATTGAAGATATTAGTTCAAGTGCTATCTTTAATACCTATACTAAACTATGCAATAATTCTGGATTGAAGGTTGAACACAAGAATTTGGAAGAAAAGGTTTTTTCCTATATAGTCAACCTACTCAATGATTTCAAACTCGACTGGATCAGATATGTGCTTATACATGTTCATGATCAGCTCTTGTGGTTGGATATACCACACAATCAAACTTCGGTCTAACATGCGTCGAAATGTTCTTGATGCTTCACAAGTGAAAAAAGGTCTCCCCTAGTGTTTATCTGGCCAACTGGAGCTGATGGAGCTGGTGGTTTGTTCCCATGACGAAGGGTTTGAAAGATGCACCATTGAGAAATTTTCAACTAAGGAACAATACAACTTTTTGCACCAACCAAGATCGGGTCGCCAAATGAAATCTGAGTGGAATCTCCCAGAATTGAGCTACCTACTTGTAACCTTCCCAAGATGGTCCTTGTACACTTCACAGATCTCTGATATCTCTCACGAGGTCCGAGATATGGCTCTCCAAAAATTGTAGCCCAATTTGGCTTAGTGCACCTTGGGAACACTTTGGTTCGACATGCGCCCGAACATTCTTGATGCTTCACAAGTGAAAAAAGGTCTCCCCTAGCGTTTACTTGGCCAACTAGAATTGATGGAGTTGACAGTTTGGCCCCACAATAAATGGTTTGAAAGATGCACCATTGAGCAAATTTCAACTGGGCAACAATGCAACTTTTTGCACCAACCGAGATCAGGTCGCCAAATGGAATCCAAGTGGAATCTCCCAGAACTAAGTTACATGCTTGTAGGACTTCCTAAGATGCTCCTTGTGCACTTCATGGACCTCTGATATCTTGCATGAGGTCCGAGATATGGCTCTCCAAAAATTGCTGCCCAATTTGGCTTAGTGCACCTTGGGAACACTTCGGTCTGACATGTGTCAGAAATGTTCTTAATGCTTTGCAAGAAAAAAAAAAGGACTCCCCTAGCATTTACCTGGCCAAATGGAGTTGCTGGAGCTGATGGTTTGATCCCATGACGAACGGTTTGAAAGATGCACCATTGAGAAACTTTCAACTGAGTGATAATGTAACTTTTTGCACCAACTGAGATCCAGTCGCCAAATGTGATCTGAGTGGAATCTCTAAGAATTGAGAAATGTACTTTTAGA
>MU225107.1:1382227-1396324 GCA_018584345.1 Thuja plicata | reverse complement strand
TTGAAAGATGCACCATTGAGAAACTTTCAACTGAGTGATAATGTAACTTTTTGCACCAACTGAGATCCAGTCGCCAAATGTGATCTGAGTGGAATCTCTAAGAATTGAGAAATGTACTTTTAGACCTTCCCAAGATGGTTCTTGTGCACTTCATGGATCTCTGATATCTCTCACGAGGTCCGAGATATCGCTGCCCAATTTGGCTTAGTGCACATTGGGAACACTTCGATTCGACATGCGCTAGAACATTCTTGATGCTATGCAAGCAAAAAATGGTATCCACTATTGTTTACCTGGCCAACTAGAGTTGATGGAGCTGACAGTTTTCTCCCATGATGAACGCTTTGAAAGATGCACCATTGAGAAACTTTCAACTAAGCAACAATGAACTTTTTGCACCAACCGAGATCTAGTCGCCAAATGTAATCTGAGTGGAATCTCCCAAAACTGAGACATGTGCTTGTAGACCTTCCGAAGATGGTCCTTGTGCACTTCACGAATCTATGATATCTCTCACGAGGTCTGAGATATCTCTCTCCAAAAATAGTTTCCCAATTTGGCTTAGTGCACCTTGGGAACACTTTGGTCCGACATGCGCTAGAACGTTCTTGATGAGCTACGCAAGCAAAAAAGGTATCCACTAGATTTTAACTAGCCAACCGGAGCTGATGGAGCAGACAGTTTTCTCCCACGATGAACGGTTTCAAAGATGCACCATTGAACAACTTTCAACTAAGCAACAATGCAAATTTTGCACCAAATGAGAACGGGTCGCCAAAAGGAATCCGAGTGGAATCTCCCATAATTGAGCCACATGCTTGTAGGCCTTCCCAAGATGATCCTTGTGCACTTCACAAATCTCTGATATCTCTCGTGTGGTTTGAGATATCAGTCTCCAAAAATCATTGCCCAATTGGGCTTAGTGCACCTTGGGAACACTTTGATCCGACATGCACTGGAATGTTCTTGATGCTACATGAGAAAAAAAAGGTATCCACTAGCATTTACCCGGCCAACCGGAGCTGATGGAGCTAATGGTTTGATCCCACGACGAATGGTTTGAAAGATGCACCATTGAGCAAATTTCAACTGAGCAACAATGCAACTTTTTGCACCAATCGAGACTGGGTTGCCAAATGGAATCCGAGTGGAATCTCCCAGAACTGAGCTACATGCATTTAGGCATTCCCAAGATGGTCCTTGTGCACTTTATAGATCTTTGATATCTCTCACGAGGTCCAAGATATGGATCTCTATAAATTGTTGCCTAGTTTGGCTTACTAGTGCACCTTGGGAACTCTTCGATCTGACATGCGCTAGAACGTTCTTCATACTACACAAGCAAAAAAGTCTCCCCTAGCATTTAACTGGCCAACTAGAGTTGATGGAGCTGACAATTTGATCCCATGACAAATGGTTTGAAAGATGCACAATTGAGCTACTTTCAACTAAGCAAAAATGTAACTTTTTACATCAACCAAGATCAGGTCGCCAAATGGAAGCTAAGTAGAATCTCCCAGAACTAAGTTGCGTTCTTGTAGGCCTTCCCAAGATGGTTCTTGTGCACTTCACGGATCTTTGATATCTCTCACGAGGTCTGAGATATGGATCTTCAAAAATCACTTCCCAATTTGGCTTAGTGCACCTTGGGAACACTTCGGTCTGACATGCGCATGAACATTCTTCATGCTACGCGAAAAAAGGTCTCCCTAGCATTTACCTAGCCAACTGGAGCTAATAGAGCTGATGGTTTGGTCCCACGAAGAATGGTTTGAAAGATGCACCATTGAGCAACTTTCATCTGAGCAACAATGCAACTTTTTCACCAACCGAGATTGGGTCGCCAAATGGAATCCGAGTGGAATCTCCCAAAACTGAGCTAAATTCTTGTAGGCCTTCCCAAGATAGTCCTTGTTCACTTCATGAATCTCTGATATCTCTCATGAGGTCCGAGATATGGATCTCCAAAAATCGCTGCCCAATTTGGTTTAGTGCACCTTTGGAACACTTCGGTCTAATATGCGCCAGAACATTCTTGATGCTACACAAGTGAAGAAAGGTCTCCCCTAACCTTTACCTAGCCAAGTAGAGCTGATGGAGCTGACGTTTTGGTTCCATGACGAACGGTTCTTGATTCTCTCGAATTGTTAGTGGTATGTGACTGATAGAGAAGCATATACTAGATGCTCGATTCCCCATAGCTTTTGATGGGTATTGTTTCAAGACCCAAAAATGAAGAAATGATGTTCTCTCATGTGCCCGAAGGTGTCCCAAGTGTTATATTGGTGGAGTTCAAGGTTTGAAGGGTACTTCTTTCATTAAGTTCCCCAATTAGCCCTTCCAAGCCAAAGTGAGGGTTCCTAACTTAGAGGAATTTTCCAAGGTTTCAAGACTTGTCCTTTTGGGAAAATTTCTACCCAAACTAGTACTCTTTGATCATACAATTAATTTCCAAGGACCTTTGGGAGATTTGGAAGTAAAACTAGAAAAGTTGTTCTATACTGATGAATTTTTCTTGTAATTCTGTGAGTTTTTGCAATTGTGTGGATCTATATGGATGAATGAGGGCTTGAGACCAATTGGAAAAGTTGAGGATTGGAAATAGATTTCATTTGCAACTGGTTTGGGCTCTTGAGGAGTTGTTTTGAGCTCTCTCTCTCTCTCTCTCTCTCTCTCTCTCTCCTAGGTATTATTGTTATAATATAAATATTAATAAATATAATTTAATACTAATATTATACTATTATACAATAGAGAAATAAATAATAATATAATACTAATTTATATAATACAATACTAATAAAAATAATTATATAATACTAATGTTATTACCATCTAATATTAATATTAAAAAAGAAAGAAATTTATAATATATAATCTAAAAATCTTAAATCATAAAATTGAAAAAAAAAACTAAAATCATGAAATTGAAAAGAGCATTGAAATTAAAATGTTAAATTTGGGCAGGACTTATCACATATGTGATATGCGATATTATCGAATATCGGATATACGATATTATTTCGGATATCCGATTAGGCTTGGTATTTGCTTTGGATTTTGGCTTCGCAATGCCAAACGTGGATGATCAACCCAAAAGACGTGTTCACCATATTTCCTTTTATCTCCAGACTTTGACCATGTCGCTGATGACCTTTCTTTCACCTGAAATTGATGAAATAAAAAGGGTTTCTTAAACACATTATCAACTTTCCATCAATATAATTGTTGTCAAATTTTGAGTTCAGTAAGTAATTATTACTTATTTTGTAATTGAGTTATCTCTAAAGTCCTAATTGAAAGAGTGGTTGAAAAAAAACTATAACTTTCAAACAGTTTAACCTTTTTGAAATCTGAAAAAAGTGTCACATTCTATGCTTCGCCTATTATAAAAAAATAAAAAATTGTAATTTTGTAAAGTTTAGAATTAGTTAAGGTGGTCAGACACGAGAGTTTTTTATATTCTGAATAAGGTGTAGATGAAAATTCATAATTATTTATTTATTTGGTAAAAAATTACACAAAAATATGCATCACATCCAGGCATGAGTCTACTACTTATATCTAGAATCTTGTGAAAATATATCATCATTTGATTGTGATTAAGTTGGTCAGACATACACATACTTTTTATCTTTTTCCTGAAATTTTTGTACTACTACATTGAAATCTAAATATTGAACAATTAGATTAATTTTTTTTCAGACAAGGGCTAATAGTTTAGAAACCACATTCAATTTCCTACAGATTTTGTTCTTACAACTTTTTCACATAAGGTTGATAAGATGTTCAAGTTTTTACATCAAGTTGACTAACCTGATTTTTGAATTTTTCATTGCCACTTATGGCCATAGCTTGGTATATCATGATCCTACACATACCCTAGATTCCTTCCAAAGTGTAAAATATCGCATGAATTTTCTATCCAAGGAGAAAATTTTGTAATTTTATCAAGCTATTTTAATTGACATTCAATATTTCAATATTATTGGAAGTTTCACAAAATATAACATCACTTGTAATAATTTTTTCTTGTTAACTTCATCATACAACCTAGGGGCTTTGGAAGATTCAAAATAGCCAAGAAAAACACACTTATAACTGTGATGATATGACTTACTTCTTTTGTCTTTAGGAATTAAAGCATAGCAAGTGGACCCAAAAATATGAAGATGTCAAATGGAAGGAAGTTACCCAAACCAAACTTCATATGGAATGACCTGGTGAAGTGCAAATGATGGAGATCTATTGCGAAGAAAAATTGTAGTTCCTGCTGCTTCAACCCAAAAATATAACTTGATTCATTTAAAATGTAACATTTCTTGAGCCATGTTCATGATGGTTCTATTCATTCATTCAACAACACCGTTTTGTTGAGGAGTACCTAGAATAGTGAGATGACGTTGAATCCCATTTTGACGCAGATAATCATCAAAAAATTAGAGAAGCGAATTCTCCACCACTGTCTATTCTAAGAGTACCAATTTCAGATTGGGCTTGATTTTAAATCATAACACGAAACCTTTTAAAAGTTTCAAATGCTTCAAATTTTTGCTGCAAGAAATAAATCCAGGTCATGCGATTGTACTCATCAATGAACAACATGAAATACTTAGATCCTCTAGCAGAAGTTAATGTTAAAGGCCTACATAAATCATAATGAACGAGATATAATTTTTTGTGTGCTCTCCAAGTGTAGCGAGGGAAAGAATTTCTATGTTGTTTGGTAAGAATACATGCTTCACATCTTTCAATTGTTTTAGGCAAAGAGGGAAAACCATTAACACCATTCTTTTGCATGATATGAATACTATCATAACTAATATGTACAAATCTTGTGTGCCATAAAAGACTAGGATATAGACTACCTTCTTTAGTAAGATATGCAAAATTTATAGAAAGAGCAGAAGTACCATTAGTTTTGATAATCTTCCATCTTCACAACCAATAAATACAACTTGATTATTAGATATTTTCTTTACAAAAACTTGCCCATCTTTTAACAAAATAGAGTAGCCTTGTTGCCTAATCAATACTAGTGATAACAATTATGTTGCGATTGAGGAATAAATAATACATCATGAAGCAAAAAGTTTGAAAGATCAGTCAACTTAGATGGAACATTTCATTTTCCAATAGTCTTGAGACTTGATTTATCTGCTAAGTAAATTAGACCACAAACACTTTCATGAAATTCTTCAAAGTTGTCAAGCCAAAATGTCATATGTTGTGTGGCTCCAGTATCTAAGATCTAAGAATCATACCATAAGGAATTAGATGCAAATTATGAAACATAAAGCACATATTGATCACTATCATTGTCACAAGCAAATTGGGTTGTTGCTGAAATTTTATCATATGAAGGTTTACAATCATTGTGATTTTTTGTTTAAAATAATTTTCTTTAAACTTTCTATCTTATCCCGCAAGAGCTTGCATTTGTGTGCTTCATGACTACCTTTTCTACCATATCTTTGACAATATAAATGTTGCCTATCATCTTGATTCATTTTTCCTCCATTGACATCTACCTTTTCCTCTATCACCATAACCACCTCTTGAAGAGCTCTTGTTTAAAGGTTTTTCTTGATGAGCAAGACAAACATTTTCACTAGTATTATATATTTTCCTTCTAAAATCTTTTTCACTTTCAGCTAGTTTTTCAACTAATGGATCAAAAGTATTGATTTTCAATTGGTTGTTGGCTTGAAGGGACTCTAGATAAGTGGAATGTGAAAGTTGTTCTATGACTCTAATTTCAGAAGCCAGACTCATAACATCACCGTTCTTCAATTCAAGATTAAATAGTTTTAACTATACCTGAATAAACTCTAATTCTAGATGAGAATCAAATAATTTGTTTAACTTGTGAAGAGCTTCCCAAGCAAATGTGCATTCTTGTATATGTTGATACACATCTCCATTACAGAAGCTCTTATCAAAGCCAAAGCTTTTGAATTTTTATATTGCCAAATTTCTTTTTCTGTAGCATCAGTTGGTTTTGTAAGTTGGACATTGCCATCACATATTTTATCCCATAAATTATTAAAAATAAGTGTATTTTCTACTTTTCTATGCCATTCCAGCTAAGTATCTTTTCTAGTTAATGTTTCCCATCAATGAAACAATAGACTGAATTGTGAATCTAAAAGAAATACACACAATTTACACAGTTTACAGATTTGAATAACTGCTCATATTCTCTAGATTGAATTGTGAATCTAAAAGAAATACACACAATTTGCACAGTTTACAGATTTGAATAACTGCTCATATTTTCTTGCCCAAATTTAGCAAAGAAACAAAATATTAAATCTCTGTTAAAAAAAAATTTGATTTCACCTGAATCAATTTACTGTTTCTGTAGAATGCTCCAATCTTTAGAAGCTTCACATATGAATGTATTCCAGAGCTCTGATACCACTGTTAGCCCAAAATTAAAAATAAAAACTAAAGAATGGCAAACTAGAAATTCTGTTAGCCCAGAATTGAAAATAAAAACAAAAGAATGGCAAACTGGAAAAGTTCTTCTCAAAACCCCCGACAGAAGAAAAACAAAAGGATATAAGTAGAAGAGGCAGCAATAAACAGTTATAAACTGGTATAGAAAACTGCCCAAACAGAAAACTAATCAAAACCTAAACAAATGTGTATGAACCCGATGATTAGACATTAACATTTGGATTATGGCTCAAAAAATTGATAAGTCTAGATTGAAGTCTCTTGTTTTCGTTCTCCTTATCTTAGCAAAGCTTAATTCTGCAGTTCTGCCATTTGCAATCAAACAATGAATATTTTCCTTATATCGTTGTTTTTTATGTTTATTATCATGGCATTATTGGGTTAAAAAATTACCTACATTTTCTGCCTGTGGTTCTTGTTATAAACAACTCTGATCAGTAAAGTCTTTTCAATCGTACCATGTTGAACATATCCACCAACAATGACATCCAGTAAATGACAGATATTTGGGGTTTTAAATTTAGATCACATAGATTATTCTGGACCCTATTTTGCATGTACGTTTATCAAGGCATTTGTACCATTTTTTCTTTTGTGATCCAACTGTATGTGACACGATTCATGTTGGTAAATATTAATTTCTACCAACTGATCCTACCGTCCTACCGTCTACATTAACTGCTCTATCTATCACGCATCCAACGACTTCACCGCCATTCTAGACAGTTCCAATATTTCTTCAGATTTCTTTTCGATTCTAGAAATTTCCATACCCCTCTATAAATAGAAGTGAATGTAATATGTTTAAGTAAGCAATAAAAAGTGTTGTGCCGTAACACATTAGCTTCCTCTGTTTTTTCTATTTGTCTCCCCTGTTTTCTATATTGCCTCTGCCCACTTCACAGTGGTATCAGAGCACAGGTTTGGAGATTCTGTCACCATTTGTGATAGATGTAAGGAGGAAGATCCTGTCACCGTTTGTGACAGAAGAAGCTAATTAAAACTACCAGTGGATCCTGTCACCATTTGTGACAGACGTCATAAGGAAGCTAATCATGGGATATTTGGAGATCATTTAGAGATCTTATCACCATTTTGTGACAGACTTCTAGAAAGGAAAATCCTGTCACCATCTGTGACAGATGGAAGACGATCAAGATTGCATCGCTAGAGGAAGACCATTGTTTTCTTTCATAGCAGACCTATGTGAGGCATCACCGCCAAAGGAAGGGTTTTATATGAGCTTGTGTATGGATTGCAGCATTTGAGTCAGAGACACAGACCCAAAAGAGAGTTTCGAAACCGTAAGTCAAAGCCCACCAAAAGGGTTTTTGCCGGTAGAAGGTAATTGAGTTACTAAGATTTCTTTGCAGATTATTGGAGATATTATTGCCGCTCAGAACAAAGGAGAGTTTGCAGAGAATAAAAAGGGACTTATTTGAGTGGTAGCCTAACGTTGCACTTGGAGGTCTGTCAAAGACAATGAAGCCTTCATCCGAAAAGAAGCTGAGAAGGAGATTGCACTCAGCAGAGCACTTGGAGGTCTGTCAGAGACAATGAAGCCTTCATCCGAAAAGAAGCTGAGAAGGAGATTGCAATTAGCAGAAGGTTTTCTTTACGATGAAGGTGCTGATGTTTAAAGGAAGTATCACCAGAGATAGGCCGCAGCCTGAAGGTGAATAAACTAACGCCCAAGATTGGGATCATTGATAAGAAGCCACAGCCAAGGAAGAGACAAAGAGCCGCTCACCAAGGTCTAATGTGATTACAAAAATGAAGAGAAATTTTGGGTATTGATGTATTAGTGGTAGAAATTAGGGAGGAATATTGGAGCATTCTAGAGATATGTGGTAATTTCTACCACTTTCACCTTATAGAAAATTCTAGAGGATTGGACTATAAATCTAGAATGGTCTATGAGTACTTTTATAGATGTATCTCAAATACTTTTATAAATAGAGGTATTGTAGAAGGATATAATCATTAGATCTATATCTGATCAATGTGGGTCATGAGTGGAAGATGAAAGCAATAGCATTCTAAGGAGTTGTAATGGATTTTAATTAAGTTTATATATGAGGATAAACTGTTGTAGCACAATTTGGCAAATTTATATGTTTGTATATTATTGTTGTATTTATTGCTGTGTTTTCTTCCACTCTGTCCACCTCCACCAATATCTCCATCCACTGCGGTATCTTGTGCAGTTTATATCTTAAACAGGAATCCAACAAAGATTGTAAGGGACATGATTCCACAACAAGCATGGAGTGGTAAGCATCATTGTGTTTCTCATTTTGAGAGTATTTGGTTGTATTGCATATGCACATGTTCCTAAAGAAACAAGGAGTAAATTGGATGATAAGAGTGAAAAATGTATCTTTATTGGTTATGATGAACAATCTAAGGCTTACAAGTTGTTTAATCCTAAAACCAAGAAAATCATTCTAAGTAGAGATGTTGTGTTCAAAGAAGAAGAATCTTGGGATGGAACTATAGACAAGACAATCACAGGTGCAATATCAATACCATATGATAATTAAGAAGGAAAAGATCAAGAAGACCAAGAAGATTAACCGAATGAGCAAGGAGGAACTCCATCAAGAATCCCACAAGGAGATAACACACAAATGGAAGATGAGCAAGGAGAATTCTCAAGTCCACAAGTAAGTAATGACTCAAACCTACACTTGCATCATTGAGATCAAGGCTTGAGAAAGAAAACTAGAACTTTGAAAGAGATTTATGAACAAGGGGATAGAATCCTCTGCTTTAACAATAGTGATGGTGAAATAATAATTTTAAATGCATAAAACACTTTTCATCCAGTTGAAATACAGATAGAGTAAATAACTAGAATGAATGCCTTATATAGAGAATGCTTATTTCATTTCTAAAGTAGGGCTTCATTGAATGATCAAACAAAAATCAAAGAATAGATAACTCGCACACTGTGAAAATCGACCATTAAAGGTACACTTAAATTTTTGTTAATCCTTTTGAACAAGTTTCAAATAAAACCATTGAGAAAGATCAACAATGGTATTGCGTATTGGAGGCTAGGGAAATAGCCTTCACTGACACACATCAATCTAAAGGAATCGAGTGATGCAATCAGAAACTACCATGTACATCTTTTCTTTTCTTGTTTGAAATTTTGTTTGGCAAACTCATAGTTGACTATGCAAATTTATTGCTTAATGTGCAGGAGTAACTTTGCTCTCTTTTAGATGGTAGGCTAGATTCATTCTACAAAATACATGTAGAGTTTTTTAAAATATGCCCGAGAAAAGTGTGGTGTCTTTGACTGCATAGTTGGAGGTTGTGTCCAAAATGAGCACTGTGAGGAAGCCATTAAGCTATTTTACCAAACACAAGGGCCAAGCATGATGGCAAACCCATTTACATTTTCTTTAGTGTTCCTAGTGCATGTGCTAGGCTACAGGATCTACAGAGAGGCTAGCAGGTTCACACTCATAATACCAAAACCAGATTTGGTGAAAATATATTCCTAGTGAATTCCCTTGTCACCATGTATTCTGAGTGTGGCCACAGAGAATATGCCTACATGTTGTTTGACAAAATATATAGGAAAAATATTGTCTCCTAGACAGCAATGTTTGCTGGATATGAACAAAATGGCTGTAGCATGAAGGCCCTTAAACTTTTTGGAGAAATGCAATTAGCAAGCAGGGAACCTAATCAGCTTACTTGCACCAGTGTTCTTGAGGCATGTACATCTCTTCACAATTTGAGATTTGGGAGGCATGTCCATGCCCAGGTATGTAAAACCGGATTAGATTTTGATACCTTTCTAGGGACTGCCCTTACTGATATGTATGCTATGTGTGGTTGCATGGAGGATGCCTGTAAGGTGCTTGATCAAAGTCCTAAGGATGATGCTCTATAATGGATTACTGTCATCATATGATATGCTGGATATGGGTATGATAACGAAGCTCTAGATTTCATTTACAGAATAAGATTGTCATACATGAAGAGGACACATATCACCTTCTCACGTATTCTAAAGGCATGTGCCAGCATAGGATCTTTTCAGCGAGGCAAAGAAGAACATACCTATGCTGTAAAATCTGGGTTTGAGTCAGGATGTCTTCGTGGCAACTTGACAGCTTGATATGCATGCCAAATGCAGCAGCCCAGAGGATGCATCAAAAATCTTCAATGAGATGTCGGAATGGAATTTAGTCTCATGGAATGTAATGATTGCAAGGTATGTTAAAAATAGTTGTTCTGAAAAGGCTCTCAAGCTTTCTAAGCAAATGCATATCGAAGGATAGAACCTTGATAGAGTCAATTTTGTGAGTATCCTTGGTGCATGTACTGCTTTACCGACCCTGGAACAGAGCAAATAGTTCCCTGTGTGTGTCATCAAAAGAGGATATGAATTGGATATTGCAGTGGCAAATGCCATCATTGTAGGCGTTGCATTTTTAAGAAGTGGGTACAATGATTTTTATCTGATTGAAGTATGACTACGAGATTGAGGGGTAATAGGGAAGATATAGTAGTCAAAAGTGACCGGATTCGAGCTTTAATGAGGGGCATTGCAGAGGTACATGATTAAGGGAGCCCCAATATTCAAATGCATACGAATAGCATGGAGAGTTGCAGAGCTACTTGAACAAGATTGGGCAGGTTCAAGGCATCCTCAGTAGGACCGTGTTAACCAAATTTAAGGCATCCTTAATAAAATTAAGGATGTGCAAGAATAAGATTAATTAAGATTCAAGTTAACCCTAACACCAATCTTGGTTTTCAGCTCAAAATGTAGTTTAATAAGGTTAAGCCCAAGTCAGAATCCCATGCTAAGAGTAACACAGTATGTTGTTTTAAGAACCCAGTGATCTCATTGAGCCGAATAGAGCTGGAAAGATTCCGGAAAAAGAGATAGAGAGGGTTTTACTATGGCTACCAATGGACAGGAAAGTGAATTTCAGAAGTGCCTTCACGAAATGAAAATATCTTCTTCAATCAGACACATAATACAATCGAAAATACCAGATTGAATATTTCAAACAGCCATGGTTTTTGCTATGTACAAAAAGAAAATTCTCATGTGCTTTTGACTTCCAAATGAACCGTTGGCACAAGATACCAAACCCTGCAATTCCTCGTTCATCCATTCTTGCTGAGCAGGCAACATTTTGTGCATGGGAAAGCTGGTTGTAGACTCCAAGGTCTTATCAGTCTCCAATCCAATGAGAAAGGTATTAAAGCAACTTCCTCCCATGTCTCGAGTTCAGCAGGAGGAGGGCGCTCTCTCCTACAAAATCATGGTAGCAGGAGAAGAGCAAAGTATCATGTCTACTGTGATAAACTCTAGAGTATACAGGCTTTATATTGCAATTTATAATTCAAGGAATGGTAACTAGAAAATGGCAGATAACCGATTGCCCCATCCAAAATTTGGGTCTGATCCACGGTTTGGTGCAATGGCCTCTTCTTTTGCATGTAATCTTGGATTATAAATAGATTGAAATATTATGAATACTCTACTTCTACATGCTCCAGAAATTCCTAAGAAATTGCAGTAAAAATGAAAACTGGAAACAAATGAATCCCTACTCAGGAATCACCATGGTTGTGGCCATTGCCACTCACAACTGAAATTTCTTGTGATTGCTTATGCTCCTCATTCACAATGGTATGGTCCATTAGCAACACCACCGCCCCCTTTAACTTGGCCTTACAAGGACTGTAGACTGATGGACTTGACGTCTGTTTTGGCCTTTCCATGCACCAAATTTGTTGGCAAGTGCATATAAAGCTGCACCAATGGATGTGCTCAGTGATAGCAATGTTGTAGAGGCCATTTTCACTGAATTATTCAAAGTGGGTCTACAAAGAATACAAGTGGGTGTCTCAAAATGCATTAAATAAACCTAGTATGGAGTACCATCAAAGGATACATAAATGGATAGTAAAATCTAGAAGCATAAACAAGGCACGTGAACTCTCTAAGAATGCCACGCCCAACTACCCAGCCATTTACACATCAAAAAGTCCACAAAACATTAGAAATCTATCCAAAATTTTCCCATGGTTGCAAAAGAATTAAAATCACGGGAAAAATTGGAACCGCCAAATTAGAAAACATTAGTCTCTAACTTATAACTTACAAGGGAGGGACTAATAATTTTCTGGATTGAATTACTCACATCTTTAAACTTTCATGTGTTTTTGCCTTTTATTTCTCTTTTCTATTTTCTTTTAATGCAAGTTATTGGGTTAGGGGAAAGGGACCAGTAGTGGCTATAGCTAACTTCACACACTCAATTAAGGTACCAAACGATGTCGATTTTGGTCAAAATTTTTTGGGTTTTTCTGTATGCGCCTTAACAGCTGCAAGCTAAGGTTTGGGCTTCTCACCAATAACAGTGTACTCCACAGAAGCCGTTATGTGCACATGTCTAAAAGTGGTCAAAAAAAGGGGTCGACCAATAGTAGACGCGTTCATCCCCAATAGTAGTTCATCAAATGACCCTAAAAAATTAAATTGACCCCCAATACAAAATATAAAAAATGCCTAGTTTAAAGTGTTTAAGTTGTTTAATGGGTTCACACGTTTATTTTTTACGTTAGGAACGTGGGGGCATAAAATTCCCATTTCACCACTTGTGGTTCGTTTTGGGGCACGTGGTTGTTAACGTCGGTGCCTAAAACACCACTTTTTCGCCCATACTTAATCATTTTTCATTCCTCCCGCCAACGTTTTTGGTCCGCACTGCTCTGCAACCACTATCGTCGACTTTACAGGTAACATCTTCGGCTTCAATCATGCTTCCTTTCTTGTATGCACAACTTCGCTGCCTTGTGTTTCATTAAAATGTTAATATCCCGACGAGGGTCTGTTTTTTCTGTTGATTAATTATCCGTGTGACTAAAGGGTTACATTACAATGATTAAATCTTCTTCTGCGTTAGACCATCATGCATAATGTGGTGAATTATTATCTGTATCCACATTTGTTTTTGTTATAATGATGAACTCTTCTTCTGCATTCCTGCATTTTGCATAGGGTTACATTAAAATGATGAAATCTGAGTTTGTGGTTTGTTTTGTCATCATTGCTTCAAATGCCCACCTTTCTATTAAAATGTTTTACTATTTCATATATATTGTAGAGGGTTTCATTTTTGTTGTGAATGATTATCCGTATCCATATAGTCTTCCATTCAAATGATGAACTCTGCTTCTGCATTCCTCCAATTTGCATAGGGTTACATTAAATGATGATTTCTGCTTCTGCGTTAGTCCATCATGCTTTATGTGGTTTTTTTTCCCATCATTGTTTCAAATGCTGACCATTCTATTAAAATATTTTACTATTTCATATATGTCGTAGAGGGTTTCATTTTTGTTGTGAATGATTATCTGTATCCATATAGTGTTCCATTAAAATGATGAACTCCGCTTCTGCATTCCTCCATTTTGCATAGGGTTACATTAAATGATGATTTCTGCTTCTGCGTTAGTCCATCATACTTTATGTGGTTTGTTTTCTCATCATTGTTTCAAATGTCGACCATTCTATTAAAATATTTTACTATTTCATATATGTCGTAGAGGGTTTCATTTTTGTTGTGAATGATTATCCGTATCCATATAGTG
>MU225107.1:1324760-1343601 GCA_018584345.1 Thuja plicata | reverse complement strand
AATTTTATTGCTCTAATTGATAGAGATTTCAGCATGTACACCAAATGATATAAAAAAAAACTAATGGGTACATAATTTATAATATACCATATAGGTGTCAAGGCCAAATGAAATGGCCGAAAGTGTGAAGTCATCCACTTGCCTCAACTCCTCCTCTGTCATCGAATGAACATAAATGGACCAAATATATATAAATAAGTGCATGGAGTCATTAAAACTAATCTAAATAAATAAATTATTTTTAAATTAAATAAGTCATGTGACAAATTTATTTATAATGTTTACTCTTACTGTATCAACAAGACTCCATGGCTCTGCATACCCCTCCTCAGCACTCTCATGAGACGTAGATGCTCCATGAGGTGTTGCAGCCTCTGTAGCTGCGTCTCTTGTGTCCTCCTCATCAATAACATACTGATATGTATCAGCATCAGTAAGCGGTCCAAGGCACAAATTCTTACACATAATGCAAGTATGGGGTACACATACATGTGAACTGCTGCCAGGTGTCGATGTGTCGACATCATCCACACCAGGAGGCAACAATGACCTGGTCTGCATGATCAACTAATCACTTAGCATGTGAATGGCCCTAATACTATGTGAGGTAGCCTCTGCAATGATATCGGGATGCTGCACTAGAGGAGGGGGTGCGACATTAGTGGGGGGACAAAGGTAGTGGCCTTTTTGCGCTGGGAAAATGGCCTAGTCTGAGGAGCTCCTCTGCCTACGCCCATATTGGGCCTCATGCTCCAATAATTAACATTGTAAACAAGCACAAACTCAGCATACAATTTTTTTATGAAATAAAAAGGGAGCTCCAAATTGCTATGGGGTGGTTTATCAAAAACCATCCACTAGCGATCCTCAAAGTGTGTGTGCATTGCTTCGTTTGTGCACCATTTTATTGATAATTTTAGCTTTTTGGGGTCAACTTTTAATTCGGTTTTAGGATTAACAAAAAGGGAGGCTATATCTTCCTTAGTTATATTAAGGGCAACAATCCCATCATGGTCAAGCCCATCATCAAATTGGGTGTACATATCATCACGCTAATGAAGAGCAACATTATGTTACTGCGTAAGGGTGTCAATATTTTCAATAATGGTATTTAGGGTGGCAAGCATAGGAGCTAACATAGGTATATTCTTCTACGTGTTTTTGAAGCCTCATATAGTGTTCAAATTCTCTTATATCAAATCCTCTAAATATTGAGGGTTTTGAAGCGGTTCTGGATTGTTTTGGGGATCATTATTTGGCGGGGGAGGGTTATTATCTTCAGTGTTGTCAGCCATGCCTGATTAAATAATATGCAAATATAAATTTCAAATCAATTTCATATATTATTAAAAAAATCAATACAAAACCCCATTTTAACCAAAAAAACTACATTTAACATGAAAATGAAAAAAATTAATCCAGATATAGCAAGAATTTACTTATTGGATAAACTGTGGAGTCGAATTTATTGTTGGAGCAATTAGGTACCCAAAAAAAGCGTGTATAGGATATTTTTAGCCGTTTTCCAAACCCAAAACAATGAGAGAAATGAGGAAAGCAGCTCGCGGGTTTTGATTTATGCCACAGGTTTCGGGTACCCAAAAAAATTGCGTACCCGATATTTTCAGGTACCCGAAAATATCATGTACCCAAAAATATCATGTACCCGATTAGGCTTGTGCTTTGGTGTCAAGTTTGCCCGGGTGTACTGACACCCAGGCCTACTAAAAAGTCAACAAACATTTTCATGCGCTTTTGGACGAGTGAAAAGTGAATTTTTTCACATCGCCACTTTTTGGCCCCCCATGATCTTGCACATACCCTTATATCTTTTGTGAAGCGCATGGAAACAACTATGTTATGTTTTTCTAAAAAAAACAGCGACATGTTTTCGTGCACGGCGGGTTTGACCCTCTTAATCTTATCCATTTTTAAAGAAAATTAGTAGTTTAGAAACTAGATTTAGATTTCTACAATTCTTATTATTTACACATCTTCTAATTTTGAGTGCATGATCCTCGAATTTCTCTTTGAAGTTCAGGTTTACCTGATTTCAGAAAAAAAAAAAAAAAAAGTGACCACTTATACCCCCTTTTGTTCACCATCTTGGTGCACTTACCCAAGAAGATTGAACGAATTAATGCCTAGATTTTCATGATCAACAACCAAAATGATAAATATTGTTTTAATAAGAGGCAAAGACGATTTAAACAAATTAACACCTAGATTTGCACGATCAACAACCAAAATGGTTGTATTTATCATGACTACCTATAAGCGAGATCAATTGAAGTAACTCATTTTTTGAATCATCATGCATTACATTATCTCAAATAAATTACTATTGTATTGATTCAAGAGAATGCGTGAGCTTGATCAAATGAATAAAAAAATTATTGACTCGTCATATATCTAGGTCTTAGACGCATTCAAAGACTTCTAAAAACTTATCATGCAAAACTTACATATTACAAACAAGGCAAATAACTAAAACCACAAAACTAAAAATAAGAAATTGAAAATTATTAAATAAAATTAAGAAAGCTTTTTTTTTTTTGACCCCAAGGTATCCATGCGACCCAGCATCCCATAAAAAATTAAGAAAGTTACTTTAAGTAGATATTAAATATTATAATTATAATTGCAAAATTATTTAAAAAATTTAGAAGAGAAGTGGATAACTTAGAAGAAATTTAATTGATTGGAAAGATAATAAAATAAATAGGAAATTACATAATTAAATAATAAAAATAATAATAATTTATTTTTTTAGTTTTATGGATTTTATTTAAAAACAAACATAATTTGCTAAAATATATTGTTTAAATATATCACAATAATTAGCTAAATAAGTTTTTTTTTTATTTTGATTAATTTGAGGAAGTCTTTTAAAATGCTTTAATTTTTTATGTAAATCTAAATTTGAAGACATAAATAAATATTTTTAAAAAAATGTCATCCAATTTTAACAAGATATCACTTATTCAATAATTTATTATTTAATATTAAAAGATCAAAATTTAGAAATATACCTTTATCCATATCATTTATATATTTTTTTAAGTATAATATAATATTTAAAATATTGATAAAATATTTATAATTTAAATATAAATCATTTAAATTTTTTTGATGAATAGTGTCATTTCTATTAAATTATGATATGAAGTACATATTCACAAAAAAAAAAAGTCGGGGGCTATGAGGTCACCCCGCGAAAGTCACTTGGCTAGCGGTCGGAAATAGCGACCAAATCAACTATTCATAAAATGTTGTGTGTGTGTGTGTGTGTGTGTGTGTGTGTGTATATATAACACCTCAGGCAGCTAAAGCAGTAACAGCTGAGGGAGGAGGATCTTGATTATCACGATTGGCCCAAGTATCTACAGGGCCAGGGGTAGGGTCTATAAGAGACCACCCATCACCATCATTATATTTTTTCATTTCTCCTTCCTCCCTCCTTGGAGGAAAAATTGCCAAAGTTAGCCGAGGAAACTTAGATGAAGAAGTAGTGGGCCAAGGAGAATCTCCTCCGGTGTCAGGCCAATCGGAACCACTAGGAAGAGTAGGAACAAAATTAGTAGAAGGCCAACCCAAGGCAACACCACGACGTGGTGGGGAAGCTGAGCGGCGCCTCCAAACATCATCGCCACCAGAAGAGTGGTGAGGATCATGTGACTAAGGAGTCCAGGAGCACCGAGCGGAGGAACTATGGCCACGATGGCGACCAGGGGGCAGAGTGCAGTTAGAAGAAATAAAATATGGTGATACTCTGTCAACTGTACAAGGGGCGTTTCCCCAAGAATGCAAAATCTCCTGCAAGTGGGTCACTTCTAAGGCCACCTTGTCATCTTCCACTTGAATTTTGCATGAGTACATTATTACAAATACATGCTTTAGTATACATTGAAACATTAATGTCAAGAAAGTTGTGAGTAAATAAAACAACATTTTTGTCTTTCCAAAGAGCGAATAGAATCTCCATCCTGAAAGCATGCCATATCTAAGAAAAATTTGAAGGGGATTATGAGGAATCACCCAGCAAAGCCATGTGCCAAGAGAAGGGTTCTAGTCTAAAGGGACTAAAAATTTCATGAATCTAGCTCCAATATTGTTGAGCTCTTCGACAGAACCAAAAGATATGCATAAAAGTCTCTGGATGTCCACAGAAAGGGCACCTAGGGTAAGAAACCCCCAAGTATTTTAGTTTGGAGCCCAAAGGCAGCCCCTGAAAAAGAACACACCAAGAAAAATGTGTAATCTTATGCTCGATGATGGCGGACCAAACACTACGAAAATGGAATCCCTAACTCTTCTAAGAATATTGCAAATGTGATCTTTGATTAAGATTGTCAACCATCAGTGGATAGGGAACCAACCAGACATAACCCATTTTGGGTTTGTAACTTGAGAGAGGATTCCAAGGATACCACTTCTAGTCCTTCCACTAGGGCTTTGCAGATTGGATGTAGATCTTATGCAACAAGTGTGTAGGCAAAGTAGAGACCAGGAGGTCAAAAGTCTGTCGATCTGGATGTGAAAGATGAAACTGGACTTGCAAGTCATCCCAAGAATCAGAGGTTCATACTAGCTCTAGAGAACAGGTCCTTGGGTGTTCTAATGCCACGTTTATGAAAATATAGAGCACTAACACCCTAGATTTTGGCAAGAGGGAGCCCTTACAGATGAAAAGTGGCGACCACAAGAGGTTATGTTGATTGATAGAAATCTCATCTCTGAATCCATCTCCAACGCAATGGAGTGAAGGTTTGACAACCTCCCAAGCTCTCCAGATGTTTTTAACAACAAAATTACCATGGATTTGAAATGGGTTGTTCATAATAAGAAGGGTTTGAAAACCAATCCCCTTCGAGGTAGGTCTGCTGATAGGAAAGCCTAAAGAGATGCAATATCTCAATAAAATTTTCCAAGCCTCATCACCAGTTAAAGCTTAGATGATCCATTTGGCACACAGGGCTAGAATCTATTTCTAAGTGGAAAGAAGGCCAATGCCTCCAGAGTCCTTGGGGAGACAATATTACTCCCAGACAACTCTATGAAATATGTGAAGATCAGTTCCAGAAGCCCATAAAAAATCACACAACATATTTTCAAGATTCATGTAAGAGGCTTTGGAATGAGCCCAGCATGTGGAGTAGCAGACATGGGTGGCCGCCAAAACTTTAGAACAAATCTATAATTTACCAGCCATAGAAAGAGGCTTGGTAATCAAATATGATAATTTTTCCTCAATTCTGGATAACATATCTTTCCAAAGATCCACCGGTGAAGCTTGGAAGGCAAACATAATGCCTAAGAAGTTAAATATCTCACCATGTTGTATCCACTTCCAACCATACTGAAGAATACAAGGCAGACCTGGAAGAAAAGAATATCTATAGCATTGAGTCTTGTGCCATTGAATGACAGAGCCTGAAGCTAGACAAAAAGTATCAAGGCACTGTAAGGAAGCTTTAACATTGTCCTCCTCTTTATTGAGAGTGAGAAAAGAATCATCAGTGAAATGACCATTAACAAGTTGAGTAGATGACTTAGGCAAGGAAATTCCTCTAACAAGACCAGCAGAGATTGCATTAGCAAGTAGGTAGCCAAAACCCTTGGCAGCAAGAACATATAAAGAAGGAGCCAGTGGGCAATCCTGGCAAATGGACCTGAAAAGGCCAAAGGAATCATATTAGTAGCCATTGATAGTGATGCAAGCATAGGCATCACCGAATAACATGTGTACATATTGAATAAATCTGGAGCCAAAACCAAGAGCCTACAACATGGCTATAATAAAAGGCCATTCAATACGATCATAGGATTTAGAAAAATCAATCTTAAGATAGATTTCCTTATGTTTGGACCACCGAGACCATTTCATTCCTTCCCAAACAACAATAATGTTGTCAAGGATAAACCTAGATTTGATAAATCTAGTTTTTTCTGGTCTAGCAATCAAAGGCGGGATATGACGAATCTTGAGAGCTAAAGCTTTGGCAATGATCTTGTAAGAGACATTGAGTAAAGTGACAGGCCTCCAATTACAAATGTCTTCAGGATCTCTTGCCTTGTGTATGAATTTTATGTTGCCTTTGTTGATTATTTCCCCCAGAGACTGGGAATGGGAAGCTTCAAGATAGACCTTATGAAGGTAGGGGCCAACATACTCCCAGAGTGCCTTGTATAATTCACAAGGAAAACCATCACCTAGGGAATTTGTAATGTGTCATGGAAAAGACAGCTTCCTTAAGGTCAGCAACAGTGAGAAGTTGGTCACAAAAGGTTTGTTGGGCCTTGGAAAGTCATTTAGGCACTACTGCTAAGAAATCTGATAAAGCTTGGTCTCTAGTAGGAGAGCTTCCCTGAACTATGAACACCTTCTCATAGTGATGGAAAAAGGCTTGAAGAATGTCTGGAAGAAAATAATTTAATTTTAAATAAATAGATGAGTTATATATATAATTTTTTCATGCATCACCACATTTGCTACAGGGGCAAATCCGATTCCACTTGGAAATACACAAGAAGGAGAGGGAGGGGATGGAAGTTAGGGAAACTTTTGGTCCAGAAAACTAGAACCACGCAGGAAATGCCATGAAAGGATTTGCAGTGTGTGGCATAAGAGGCAACGATGACAGGAGGGTTCACCATTAAATGTAAACTATCCTCAAACAAACACAACATCTAACACTAGAATAAGGAAAATCCCTATTGAGAAAATAAGGAATTCCAGAATAGATTGGAATAGAAATAATAGTAGGTATAAGAATGGAGAAATCCCTAAATTTTCTTCCATCACTAGCTGGTATGAAGAGCCTGACTAACAGATAGAAGAGGGCACTAGAGAAAAGAAAAAAAAAAAGAGGATTGGTTTTCGCCAATTAAAAATAAGAGCAAGGCTATGATAATTTCATCTAAAACCCTAGAATAAGTATATGAACATTTTAAATATTGTGGATTATTCGTGAAATGGACTAGTATGGACATCCCAACAGATAGAATCATAAATTAGTGGGACAATCAATTTTTAGGTTGGGTAAGTGCTAGAACTCTGTCTAACGGTTATTTCTTTATTGAATGGATACAAAACAAATTAAATTTGGAAAGCCATTATTTTTTAGGGATTATGTTTCTATTGATATGGTTGGGAACCAATTTTTGATCTAATTACCCATAAACCTAGAAGATTTCTCAAATAGATCAAGTTAAGAAATCTCCCTTTAGATTACTGAAATATTGGATCTCTACAAAAAATTAGGGAAGCTTTAGGATCTCTCATAGGAATAGGGGAAAAATTCTTTTTTGGAAAACCAGGACCAAAAGAAAAGATCCTTGTAGATCTAGACACAAATCTCAGTCTTTTAGACAATCTTGAGATTATTTCTAAAAAAGGCAAATGGATACAAAAGGTAGAAGTGGATTTGGGAAAAACTAGGGATGGATGCATCTTAAGACAAGGATACATTCTGAGTTGTTCAAAAAATATTTAAGTAAAGAAAATTACCATCCTAAACCCCCTTAAAGAAGACATTAAAACTCTTACAACCTCACAGATAGCTTAGAGAGTGTTAGACATCAAGAGGAAGGGGAGATTGTGGAACGGGGGAATTGACTTATTGGTTCAAAATAGATCAACAAGACAAGGAAAGAGGAACTGTATTAGGGAGTGATAATGATAAATAACAATATTAAATCACTCAAGGAAGAGAATCAAGAAGAGTTAAGACATATCATGTTGAAAATAGAGGCCCTATGTAAAGAAATTGCTAAACAGTTGACTTGGATTGTTGCTAAATATAGAAGAAAGAATAACCAAATCTCAAAGGACATAGAAGGAAATATATATATATAAGATAACGGTTGTGCTATTCTTAAATTCCACAAATAGAAAGTCAATAAAGGAGAATGAGATCCCTAAAAAATCAAGTGTTGAGCAAATGAACTAAAATTAACAAACATACCCAAGCAAGGAGGAGATAAGCGATCCTCAGAGAGATAAGGAAGAAACCATTGAAAACCATGGAGGAAACAACTCCAATTTATAAATGGAGGTATTATGAAAATTTCTTGGGATCTCCAAAATACAAGAACAAGAAGATGAAGCCACTCTAAAAGAGAAACAAGATTTAATTTAGAAAACCATGGAATTTGATGAAATAGAAGAAAGAGTCAATGGAAACACCAATGATAGGAAGGATTACACTAAGGAAGAATATGAATTTAACCCAAGTCAAGAAAATTTGGGAATCCATGAGGTCCCCTGCAACAAATAGAAGTTGGACTGTGGTAAAAATTCTAACAAGAAAGTGGAAAGGAAATCCATACAAGATCTAAGGATTAAGGATGGAAAGGCAGAAGCTTAGCTCAAAATCACAACTCTCATGGAATTAGGGATGGGAAGACTCCTTCCGCGTGAGCCACAATACTCATATGATAGAATGTTAGGGGTATAAATGCCCCTAACAAAACACACTTGGTCAAGCATAGGATTGGCTGGACTAAGTTGGAGGTAGCTCTTATTTAGGAAAGAAAACTAACAAAATTTAAGGTGGAATATGTTTTCAAGTGTTTCAAGCACTGGAATCTAGAAACAGTTTGGGTAGAAGTGGCATCAAAAGGGATTGTTGTGAGTAGGAACTCAACATCAGTCAGCTTTGAGGTTATGGGTATTGGAGGAAACTAGATTAGGGGAATATTAACTAGGCTACTCACCAATTTTAAAATCACTATGATTAATGTCTATGGGCCTATTTCATGTATCAATAAGAGAGATGTGTGGGTTAAAATGGAAATTTTTATGGATATTGAATTAACATAACATAACATTTTTTGGGGAATTTTAATTTTATTTTATAAAAATAAGACAAAAGGGGTGGAATTGGAAGACCAAGACCTAACACATGACTTTATGGATTGGGTTTCAAGGAATAACTTATTTGAGATAGAGTTAGGAAATGAAACTTATAATAGGAACAAGAGAAGATTGGGATTTAGAAATATAGCAGAAAAGTTAGATAATCTTTTCTTTGTAGCTGATTTGTCTACTTTCCCCAACACCTTAAAAGGGGCTATCTTACCATGATCTAGTTCAGATCACTATTCGATCCAAATCAATATACTTAGAGAAGAATAAGTTGTTAAGATCACCCTTCAAGTTTGAAAATACATTTTTCAAAGAAAAAGACTTTTTAACAATGATCGAGTCTTTTCGAAAAGATGAGGTCTTTGAGAACTCTAAGGTGCTATTTTTATTTGTGTCCAAACTTAAGCTTGTAAAAAGGAGGCTCCTAGAATGGAATAAGGAACACTTTAAGATCATATTTCATGCCAAATCTTAGATTGTGAGCTAATAGAAATAAATGAGGAAGACATTAGGAATGGGATGATAGTTGAAATTTTTATAAGAGAAAAAGAACTCTTGAAAGATTATGAGGAAGTACTATTTAAGGAGGAAGTGATCTTCGGGTAGAAATCTAGGGAAGCATGTATTGAGGCAGGGCATAGAAATATCAAATATTTCAATAACATCACAAGAGAGAAAGAGGCCTCTGTCTGCATCCATATAGCCTTATGAAAGTATGATCTCCTTTGTAAATTATATCAACAAAATTATGTGTGTAGCCTTTGTCAAGATAGTATTCCCTAGGTCTCAAAATTGACCTAATTCATAGAGAATCTCTTTCAACTAAAATACCCAAATGATCTTTGTGTCCATACTAGAAAAGCATCATGAAACAACATGTAATTAAAGTCTATGTTGTTTCTATCCCATGTTTTGCACCATAATTGAATGGGTAATCTTGTACCATTGTTATCCAATGTGGTTAATTTCATCGAGTGACTAAAGATAGAATAATTCTGAAACAATAGCAGGTGACATAGAAGGGAATGGTTTTTGAAATTCCTCATTGTTTTCCATTGGATTAGTTGTTTATGCAAGATCCTTCCTAGCTTGGAAGCTATATCAAACTCAAAACACAAATTATGAATTTCAATCCTCGTTGTTATATACATTAAATCAAGTGGCATTTTAGCCTTAGCATCATCTCCACATACTTGCGCCCGTGCAAAATAAGTTTTTTGGAAGAAAAAAAATCCATAAAAATATTAGCGAGATATGGCCCCTTGATAGAAATATTTATTGTCCTATTGCCACCTTCCCATCTCATAAAGAATGTGACTTCTTAATATCCCATGCTCTTAATCATTCTTTCATAGTCAATAAGGAACTGTTCTCTATCCACTTTTTTTAGGGCTTGAATGTTTAATCGAAAACACTACTAGATGCATGATTTAGTGATAACCAATAAGGGATGACCATCCATTATTCTCACTATTCTGGCTTATGTCTTGTAGTGAAAAGATAAAAAATTCAATAAGTTATACATCAACAAACACATTCAGCACAATCACTTTACTAGGTCAAGTCTCCAAGGGTTAGACCTAGGCTCTTTCAACACTCTGTTATGATAAAAATACCAGAGTAATGACCTCCTTATTACTGGTAACTCGGAATCCCTACATTCTTTCCAAGCTTCCTGAAATATACTCTTTCTCCATGTATCTTGTCATGGTTATGGAGTTCCTTGATGTTTTGGGAACTGCACTTTGTGTGAACCAAGAGCAACGTTATTACTATTTTGGACATTTGTGTTCTAGTCTAGACGTTTCTTGTGATATCTTCTAACACTAGATGGTGACATGGATTCTATTATAACATGTATAATGTGGCATATAGGTCGTGGCTTAACGTGTAGTGGTTCGGATACAACTGGAAAACGAAATGGTTCTTTGGACTATGTGGTGCTACATGTTTGTATCAATCATTGTGTTTGTTCTGATGATTTTGGATCTGGCATTGGGAGATGTGTAGTGTGTTCTTAGTCCATCTTTCTCATGGGATGGAACATACTTCCAGATTTGGGTTTGGCTTCTATACTTAATATTTGTATCTTATCTGGATAAATGTATTCAATGTATAACCTTTGTTTTGATCTGGATAATCTTGGCATGGTTGACTTCATTATAATATTATTTATTTCATGACATATTTGTAATATTTTTTTGTTAAGACTGACTTGTAAATAGTTGTTGGGTAGGATGACCTTGTTGTTTTTCCCCAAAGATCTACATTGTATAGTACTATTTGGGGTTAAGAAGGGTGTGTGAGAAATAAAAGATGAAGTACAAAAAGAAAAGAAAGATATACTAATAGCAAGTATTAGAAGCTATATTATCATGAGGATTTCTACTTTGGAGAGCAGTATGTATCTCCGATAGTGAGTCTCAGGTACATAAATGCTCATAAGTATCTTTCTACTTTGGTAGTGTGCCTCTATATGAAATTTTAGGAGTAGTGAGCTCCTTTCTATATTTTTTATGAAAAGGTAATGAGCACCCATCTTCTATGTAATTGATATACATATATCAATAATCTATCTTCATGGGAAAGTGCTCATCATGGTTTTTCTAGTTTGGGTTTTCCATGTATAAAATCTTGGTGTTCATGTGTTAATCATTTAGAATCCATGTTTGCTAATTAAGTTATGAAGTATTTGTTGGCAAGAGACACTACTCTTAATAGTTCAGATATTGTCATTGGTGGAAACAATATGCATTGCACTGGTACTCTATAGTTATTTTGATCATATCAAAGGATTAAGGAAGGAAGATTTGGCTAAGTATAATAGAAACGAGGCATTTGACAGTTACAAGAAAAGGTTTGATAAGGCTACCCAATATAGGATTTTGAGGTGTGAACCTAGGGGAAGCATAATGAAGGTATACTCTACCATATTACAGATTTAAAAAAGTTGATGTTATCATTTGATTGAGTTATGAAGTTATGTGTATCATATTTTGGGTTAACAGTGATAAAGTATAGTAGATCCTTATGCAATCCTACTAGATCGATTTGATGATTTTTTCAAGAGCTTTAGGTTGATGAGACAACATGGAAAAATGATTTGATGTGCTTATTCTAGGCCCACATTATATTTTACATGTGGATTTGGTGAACTTACTACATGTTACAATATTTTTGTAAATATTCTTAAGGTCTATCTAGTGTTCATTTAATTCTTAGTTGTGGATATATAAGAATTATTAGTTGTGGATATATAAGATAAGTATATTTATTTGTTTTGGTGTGTGGTGTATGCTATGTGTGAAAATGGTATGTGATTATAGCTTCGATTAAGAGGAAAGTAGAGTTTGGACATGAAGTGCTTTGATTCAGTGTATTATACCTCAACGGAGCTGTATTGGCATATGTAGATGTTGCAATCCAATTCATTAATTGTGAATTTTTGTCCATGATATTTATAAGGAAGTAAGCCTTCCCTTTTTTATTTTAGCTGTGAACTCTAGGCAGTGAGCCTGAATGCATGTTCATTCCACTTTTGTACTTAAACCTTTAACAGGGTTAATATGTTTGCAAAGTATTTTATCTATGGGTTCCATCTCCACCATGGTTTTTCCCTTAACCAAGTTTCCATGATAAAAATCAGGGTGTTATGATGTTTTGGATGTTAATTTTATGCTGCTACACTTTATTTTTCATTGCATGTGGTTTATAGATTAAGACTCATATTAATAAGGTTAAAATTGTAGAACACTAATTCACCCTCCTCTTAGTGTTCCTTAATACCAACAATTGGTATAAGATATTTGTGCCTTGGAAGAAATATAACATCTTGAGGAAGATCTTGATAAGTCATTCAATGGATTTTAGATAATATTTAGTGGCAACTCCTTGTTACACTTGATGATCTTGATAAGTCCAAAGTTGAAGTCCTGAATTTGAAGAAGAGTCCTAAGGAAGCTGAAAATTTCATTGAGACATTGAAAGGATGGTTGAACAAATCCACGAAAAAAGAGGAAGGAGCTTTGTTGGTATATTGGTAAAGCTGGATGATGGTTGTGTTGGCATTGATGTCCACATAGCAGAAGTATTGATCAAAGGAAGGAATTGAAAGAATTATTTGCTTGATGCTAACTTCATTGTTGCAAATTAGCCAGTGTAGCAGAATGGTAAAAGGTCTGGTGAGAAGAGGACATTGTAGAGAATAATTCATGCATGTAGAGGAAGAATATTAAGATGTTTACTATGTTCACTCAAAGTTACAGAATGTTTCATGATGATTTGAATAGGTAACCAAGTTGCACAAGGGGATTGGCAGATAGGGTGACCGAGTGTGCCAACAAAAAGAAAGAAAGAGATTCGGTGTGCTCAACAAAGTGAGAATTTCATTGAGAGAACCTAGGAGTGTGTTGGAGACATACTTGAATGTCTTCAACTCGGAGGGTTTGTACTTCAGAGGTTTGCAAGGCATAATCTTACAATCTCATAGACTTGTTGAAAGTGTTCTTCAAGTGTGATGAAAAGGGGTTGGCAAATCCAATGGTTATGATGGATTTAAATGATTGAGTGTTTTTCATGATGTTATAAGATGTTCTTGAAGTATGTTCTTGATGATTTGGTGATACACATGGATCCAAAGGATCAGATTGGTGGATGTTTTGGTCAACAATAATATTTTTATTATTGTTCGTGTTCTTGGCTGACTTAGTTGGCAAATCGTGTTGCGCAAGTGCTAAAATGTGAAATCTGGGAGATTTATGATCTCGAGGTGGTGTTTATTGACAGTGCATATGATCTAGTGATTAGAGATGGATTTGAATCTTGAAATTTGGGGCATCGATTGAAAAATTAGTGAATTAGGTTTTTTTAACCTATTTCTCGATATAAAAAGATGAATTAGGGAAAACTCAAGGTGTAGATCGTTAACACAGATGCTAGAGCTAGCTAGTGAAGGGAGAGTCTGATTCTATGGGAATAATAAGTGTTTCAACAAGAGGTTGAAATGATATATGCATTTTGCTACATTGGAGTTGTATCTGCTACATAGGAGATGTATCAAACATGAGGTAGATGTTACTTATACAGCTCACAAAACTTGTATGGATCATTGTAATGATTAGATTGTAAGAAAGTGAGCATTCCTCAGGGTTGTATCTTGAGGATTTTCATTTGAGCAGTAAGCTCTAGGAAGTGAGCTTCAATGTATGTGCATTCCCCATATATTGTAATAAGGTTATACTTCTAACAAGGTATTTTCTTATTGTAAGTAATCAACCCCACCGTAGTTTTTCCTCTAACAGGGTTTCCATGATAAAAATATTGTGTCAACTTGTGTGGATGTGTTTTTGATTTGTATATGCATGCATGTTTTATACTCTATTTATTCAGATTAAATTTAAGGGTACACAAGTTAGAAGGTTTTGAGGTTAAAGGTTTTGGGTAACTAATTCACCCCACCTCCCCCTCTTAGTTGTTATTTTCTGTAATATAACAATTGGTATTAGAGCATTGGTCCCTTGTAGAAAGCCTAAAAACTTGAGGGAGATCAATTATGGAAAGTCATAAGAAGGATATACATAGACCAAAACAGAGTAAGAGATACTCAAAAAAAAAAATTCAAGATGTGAGAAGGAAATGAGAGAACTTCTAAAGGAACTTGAAAAGGAACAAAGAGGAATTCAAAAGTTGGAAGCAATGATTTCTATAAGGGGACCTACAGTTTCAAAAGGTAGATCTGAAGACACTAATGCTAACAATAGTAAAATCACATTAGCTCCTATTAAAGAAGAAAACAATGAGCCTACTAATCCCATGCCTACTAGTTCATCCATTGAGAAAGAATAAAAAGGTATTAAGTATGATGATTTCAAGATCACTATTTCTTTCATTGCAATAAAGGAAGATGATTGAAAATTAGTAGAATCAATGGCTGCTTGTTCTACTGATGGTACTAGCAAAGAAAAAGGGGCCTTTTCCACACAAATTATCTAAAGAGATGAATGTGTAATAGAAAGTGTATGCTCTCACCATATGACTCATGACAATACTAAATTTTTAAGCCTTGAGAAATTTGATGGTTGTATGGTAAGATGGGTATAAAACACTCGAGGTATAATCAGAGGTAGATTAGACAATCTATTTCTCTAGATGGGAAGAAGAATGTAGATGATGTGTTGTATGTAGAAGGTTTGAGACAAAATCTTCTCAGTGTAGGACAATTGATGAATAATGGATATAGCCTGCATTTCAAGAATGACAGATGCAAGATTGTAGACAATTGTGGAAAGGTGATTGCAACAGGATCCAAGACAAGAGGTAATGTATTTCATTTGAACACTAATATGAGAAGTTTCTTTATTGTTCAAGATGATGAAAGTTGGATTTGGAAAAAAAGGCTATGTCATGTAGATTTTGACAATATTGTAACTATAAGCTCGACCTCCGTTGTTAGAAAGCCTCCTAGATTGAAGAATCCTACCAATACTTTTTGTAAGGAGTGTCAATTAGGTAAGCCAACAAGAACTACCTTCAGATCTAAGGATGAAAACTCAAATGGATTCTTAGATCTTGTTCATACTGATTTGTGTGGTCATACAAAGACAAGAAGCATGCAAGGAGTTAGATATTTTATGATATTCATTGATGATTACTCTAGAATGGTTTGGGTAACATTCTTGAAAGGAAAGTTTGAAACTTTTGAAAATTTTAAAATATTCAAATTCATGATTGAAAATGAAACAATAAAAAGTCTTAAATGCCTAAGATCAGATGGAGAAGGGGAATTCACATTGGGAGAGATCAATACTTTTTTTGAAGAACATGGACTTAAGAGACACGTATCTGCTCCACGAACTCCACAACTATATGGATTTATGGAAAGAATGATCATATCAATCCTTGATACTACAAGAACCATGATGATAGGAGGAGATACTCCACAAATTTTTTGGAGAGAGGCGATTAGCACACTAGTATATACATTTAATCAAGTTCAGATCAGAAGAGGAATAGGTAAGACACCTTATGAACTTTGGTATGGAAATCTTCCAACTATGAAGTATTTCAGAATTTTTGGTAGCAAGTGTTACATCAAGAGTGATGAGGGAATATTTCTTGGATACTCTACCAAAATTAAAACATACATGTGTTAAAAAAAAAGGTTGAGAAGGTAGTAGAAAGTGTGAATTTCAGAGTAGATGATGACATTAATAATATATCCAAATCATGCAGAAACACACATGTTGATCAAAATGTGAGAAGAGCCCAGGAGGAACATCAAAATTAAGTGAAAGCTAGTACAATAAATGCAAAGGATAAGACTTATATAAGTAGAGAACAAGAAGCACAAAAACCAGTGGTAAAGAAGATGATTCCCGGCTGCATAAGAATGAATCACCTCAAACATCAGAATCATATAATGAAGGAAAATAAGAGGGAACAAATCTAGAGTCACAAGTAAGCAAATAACATCAAGGAATGAAAAACTGATCCATTCTTAAGACAAATACCTAATTGTCTAGAATAATAGAAGTTAGTGTGATTCATGCAAGGGAAAGATAGGTGAACAAAGTGTCAATATACCATTTGAAATGTAAGATAGGAATCAGGTCATAAATAATTCAAAAGGATCAATAATATAAAAGGAAGTAACAATTGATGTAGATAAATCAGTTAAAGAGAAGGGATCCACAAATTGTAACAACCCAAATACTCAAAATCAAAAGGAGACTAATATCAAGAAACCTAAGGATAATGAGAATCAAAAGTCATTTGAAGGAAACTTCAGCTCATGGTGTCAAAAAATTGTAGAAGATCATATATGTCTAATCTCAGAAGTTGAATTCAGAAAAGTGGACAAATCTTGTGTAGGTGATCAGTGGGTTAGAGTCATGGGAGAAGAGCTCATCATTGCGCATGATCTAAAGGATATGCTTAAGATTAGTTATGTTAAGCTTGAAGCATTGGTAACTCAAAGGAGGTCAATAGCCAAGGATTTAATGGGATTGATTTGATTTAAATGGGCCAAGGTAATTAATGTGAGGTAGAGATGAAATCACTTTGAGGTGAGAGATATTTTGATTTTGATGAATTATGCCAATAATCAAATAGTTGGATTGACATAATTGAGGATATGATCACATTTAAGGAAAATAGGGTCTATGTTTAGAGTAAACCAAATTAGGGTGATTAAACTACCACTTGTATCTTGCAAGTGTCAGTATCAACTAAGAAACATATAGTATCTATGTACTTCTCCACAATGTGTGGAGGAATTCTATACCTCTTGTGCATTCTATCCTGAAAAACCTTAAAGTATCCCCACATAGCATTGTTTAGGTTTTCACCTAGTTCTCCTAAGTACTCATTAATTTGATATAATGTAGGTGTACATGTCTTCCATATTACCACTCCTTTACCAGGAAATAAATTCTAAACATTAAAGAACATACATACCAAAAGAGATCCAAAATTTAATGCTTTCTTCTTATCGGTTAGAATCCTCTCCAGGTTTTCCAATAGTTGTGTTCTCACCATCTCTGCTAGGTCATATATAGTTCCTGCCTTCACTATCTGGTAAGCGATGTGAATATCTCCACAAGGCACACTATTCAAACGACTCGATGGTAGACCTTATAACCGACAATCATTGTAGAAAATCAAACCTCTTGATCTTTTATGTTGTCTATTGTCATTTCTCTATGATCCTTCTTTGACTTTGTGAGTTGTGCAACCATCTTCCTGGATATCTTCCTTAAGGTACATGGTTCCCCATCAACTGAGAACCCTATTATCAAATGAATCAACTCCTTGGTGATATTAATTAGTTGGTCCAGCAATATGATATAAATATTGATCGGTTGGTCCATCCATCCATATGTTTCTGCTCCTAATTCCTCATAGATGTTTGAGCTGATGACAAGTAACTGATTGAATGTTTGATAATGTTAAGTTGAAGATGATGTAAGACATTAAATCAGTTAATGGTTTGTATTGTCATTGATGTCAACTTGATATCATCTGTACGGTCATATACATAATACCAAAGACTTCAGAGAATCAATGGAATAGAGGTTATCCTTTCAACAATGCATAAAATTCAAGTATTCACTAAGTGACAGACCACACCGATGGAGTGCACACCATCGGTAAAGACAGAGATAAAGTCACAGTGATGCTCGACGAGCAGAAGACAATGTTGCCTGACAAAGCAGAATCACAGGATGCCCGACGAGCTGAAAATAGTGTTGCCTGATGAGAAAGATCCAATGATGCCCGACGGACGGAGATCCTGAAGCTAACTGAAGTTGCAATGACGGAACTGGAAATTATCACCGGTGATGAACTACATAATTGACCGACAGAATAGAGAGATCAGAAAATGACAAAATATCTAGCTGGCAGAGCTTAAGGATAGACTTAACTGGTTGTTTTATTTGTTTTATTCAACCACAGTTAAGTAAGTGATTTAAAGATGATTTATACAGCTGGCAAGAAGATAACTATGAGATAAATCAGGAGTTAAAGTCATAAATCAATTTGGCTAGATTGTTTTTCATGCCAAGAATCAAGAATCAAGAGCCAAGAGTTAAGGAATATCATGTCTATATAAGAGACAAGCATAATTCATTTCTGGAAGCAATCAGATACACAGGGGAGTGAATTGAAAGAAGATGCTGAAGAGAAACTGGTGAAGGTTAAGCTTCATATATTCCTGATCAATCAAGCTAAGGGAGAGCTAAAGAATTCTACAGACACCGATGAATAGTGAAGCACATCATCACAGAGCAAAAAGTGTGAAGTACAAAGGAACTGAATTGATACATTGATCAGAGAGGTATTTTAAGTAAATAGATCTGAATATCTGCAATTCAAGTTGCATTAGAAACAGGTCATTGTGTTTCAGTTTAACCATTGAAGCATTAAGTCTCTTAACAGAGCAGGACTTAACCGTCTTCTATAATTGAGGTATAT
>MU225107.1:1255836-1286871 GCA_018584345.1 Thuja plicata | reverse complement strand
AAATTTTTAAAATTCCGTATGGCACGGACCAAACGTCCGTCAAATCCTCCGGATGGCTCGTCACTGCTATTTGAGTTGACGTTTTAGTTGCAGGTTTAGCCAGTGCCCAGGCCTGCAGGCATCGCGTGTGGGAGGTGGGGGCATGTATGGGGGATGGTATGCCTATACATACATCCCATTACGTTTTAGTCTGCTAGTTAGACGTTGCCCTCATATTCGACAGTACTTGCACTCACTAGCACTTTGATTCACATTGATAGGTTAGTCTCATGAATCATAGCAAAAGCATGTGAGAATTAAACTCATAATCATAACATGATAACTTAACATCATTTCCATTTCAATTTCATTTCTATGCTTTGGGATTAATATCTTACACATTAGGTGTGATGTCTGTGTGCTCGTACTGCTCCCATAGACCTCTGCAAACTACCCGCAACCTATCGCCAATGGATATATGGCTGACAAAACCTCCCTGACAAGACCAATTTTTCCAATTTATTATTTAATTTGAAAATGCCCATACAATAGTTTTCTAATTTTTTATTTAATTAATAAATGATTGAAAACTATCCAATCTGAGTGTTTTAGTTTGTTGCGTAGACGACGCCCAACCTATCGGCACCAACAACCTCTCACTGTACTTCCCCAATAGTCTCTCTGTCAGCACACATACATCCACAGTATGGTTAAATTGCTTCCACCGTACGGTCAAATGGCCCCCACCATATGGACCAGTTACTTCACCGTACGGTCAAAGCTTGGTCCACTATACAGTTGACTCCCTCCTTGGCGTACGGTCGACTTGCCATGATGCTAAGAATGATCATCTTCACACCCGTAGTGCTTGCCAAACATGCCCGTACGATGTCCAACTCCACTCCTACGCCATACGAAAATGCCTACACCCATACGGTCACCATGTCATACTCGTACGACAACTATACTTGCCCACGCGTACGATCTTCCTCAGCCTTCATCGATTACGATGGTCTTGTTGCAATATTCGGACGTTTTGCGCGAAGGTATTATACTTGTGAAGTGACTTGTGGATCTGGCAGAGTTGACGCAAGAATGAAGAACAGATTGATAATCACTTTGGTATGGAGGCGTACGGTATGGTTGACTCCGGATTCGAACTTGGAAATCACCGTGATGCCATAAATAAACAATTATGATATAAGGGATTCGTACAGATGCGAATTCACGCATTTAAGAGGAAATAATGGTAGCACTTCAGATTATATCGAATAGATCTTCAATACAACAATCATGGACCAACGAAAAAATATCAGATATCGCTGTTTATTACCAATTTGTCTTCGACAAAAGACTTCACAAATTTGACGAACAATGTGAAATATCATAATGATATTTCCAACGACAGACTAGGGTGGCTACTAACCACCAAAACTGTGATCACACAATAGGGAGGGTCTTCCACCTCCAAAACTGCATACAAACCACCTTCATCCTTCAGCTTCCGAAAATACAAAGCAAACATAAAATCCACCATGATTACCTACTGAGCCAACAAACTCCTTATAAAGGCCTCCAAGATGTTTCTTGAAAGTTACAAACAGACCACATACATTACTTATTAATTTTACTACTTGGGCACCTTTTTTTATTAATAATTAAATTTATTAATTAAATAAGTCCTTATGATATTATTTAAATTTTTGGACCACTTAATTAACCTAATTAAGTCACTTATGAAAATTGGGGACATTACAAATCCTCGCCGCCCAAAGATGGCTTTCCCTCCAGCAATCTGTCATCAAACAATTTTCCGACTGCGAAGCTCCAGGATCCAAAACCAAGCGTAGGTGTCGAAGGCCATAACACCAAAAATCTCCATGTTACACCGTGACAGTGAACACCACCTCCTTAACGTACCTAGATGTGAGCTTCCGCTACGTCACTCTGATATAAACATCATCATTCCCAGATTCGTTAGGATCCCACTAAAATACATCGATCCTCAGATCTAAGGCCTTCATGTTATCATATCCATGATACAACTTGTTGTTTCCATGTGAAAGCCCTTCACATGAAGAGATTACAATCATGCACACCTCAAGCAGAGGGTAAACTCCATAATCAACCAATTGTAGAGATTTATCCTACAAACGATCCTCGGTCGAGTCCTCATCACCAGGAGGTTGAACAACCATCGATAGAGCCTAGTCCTTTGGAGAGTCACTGATAGAACCCACATCTTCATCAAGTTAATCAACGAGTATTGGATCAACAAAATTTGTGCAATCATCTTCTTCACCTTTGTGGTTGTGTTTAAGGTTTAGGTGTTCTCCACTTGAAGGGATAGTTATTGTATGTTGCTTGTCCATATATGTGACCATGTCCTTATCCTCTTTAGGATTTAAGGTGTCATTAAGCCACTTGTCAATCTCCTGCTTCAGATTATTGTTGTAGAATATTTTTCTCTCAAGCAATTCTATATAGTCTTTGAGATATATGTTCACCTGCCATCCACCATCAACCCAATCTTTCTTTATTTGCTTCACTAACTTATCCAAAGTGAATGTATGCATTTCTCATTTCTTGTTCCTAGGAAGGAGGTCGGCATCGTCGGCCTTGTGTTGAAGCGTTGTGAATCTCTTTTTGTACTTGCCTCTGTCAAGAGGTTGAGCGTCTCCTCCATCCGTTGGTACCTTCTTGCGAGGGTCTGGCAGAGCTTCTCTTGACTTCTTCTTAGCTCCCTCAACACATCTTCCAATCCATCACTCAGTGCCATGATTCGATCTCAATTGCCTGACAGGGTGGCAAGACCACCATCTCTGATACCACTATGATGTCCTTGTGCTCATACTACTCCCACATACCTCTGCAAACTGTCTGCAACCTATCAGCACCAACAACCACTCAGCGTACGTCCCCAGTAGTCTCTCTATCGGCACACATACATCTACAGTATGGTTAAATTGCTTCTACCATACGGTCAAATGGCCCCCACTGTACGGACCAGTTACTTCACTGTACGGTCAAAGGTGAATCTACCATACAGTTGACTCCCTTCTTGGTGTATGGTCGAATTGCCATGATGCTTAGAATGATCATCTTCGCACCTGTATTGCTTGCCAAACATGCTCGTACGATGTCCCACTCCACTCCTACATTGTATGGCAATGCCTACACCCGTACAGTGACCATGTCATACCCATATGACAACTATACTTGTCCACGCATATAGTCTTCCTTAGCCTCCGTCAATTACGATGGTCTTGTTGCAATATCCAGATGTGTTACACAGAGGTATTACACTTGTAAAGTGACTTGTGGATCTAATGGAGTTGGCGCAAGAATGAAGAACGTATTGATAATCACTTTGGTATGGAGGTGTATAGTATGGTTGACTCTGCCTTTGAACTTGGAAATCACTATGACGCCATAAATAAACAATTATGATATAAGGGATTCACACATATACAAATTCACACATGCAAGAGGAAATAATGATAGCACTTCAGATTATATCGAATAAATCTTCAATACAAGAGTCACAGACTAGTGGCAAATATCAGATATCATTGTTTATTACAAATTTGTCTTCTACAAAAGACTTCATAAATTTGACGCACAATGTGAAATATCAAAATGATATTTCCAATGATGGACTAGGGTGGTTGCTAACCACTAAAACTGTGATCACAGAATCGGGAGGGTCTTTCACCTTCGAAACTGCGTACAAACCACCTTCAGCGTTCAATGTTCAGAAATACAAAGCAAACATAAACTCACTATGATTACCTATTGAGCCAACCAACACCTTATAAAGCCCTCCAAGATGTTTCTCGAAAGTTACAAACATGTCGACATACATAATTTATTAATTTTATTACTTGGTCCCCCTTTTTAATTAATAATTAAATTAATTAATTAAATAAGTCCTTATGATATTGTTTTAATTTTTTAAACCACTTAATAATTAACCTAATTAAGTCACTTATGAAAATTGAGGACATTACATTAGGTTATGTCCAATAGTCTCACCAAACATACTAAATAATAAACGTAGCATCAAATTGAGACGTGACACTTCTATTTGTTATCTCGTTCTTTTAGTTGTTGTATGTTGGATTTTGACATTCGGGGATGACGCGAAGTGTTGGGGGCATTTAGGCCATCTTTCCATGCTGACTCAAATTTGTATTTTTCATTGTTTTCACGTGCTCTTCTTCAGATCCAAACATGTCGGCCCTAATGAAATACCCAAATGTAGTCATAAATTTTCACTCTTATGGGTTCTTGTAAAGAGCCTGCCTGGCTCTTCTTCGCAAACTCAACAATTTTTGCTTCACAAGATTAAATAAACTATACTTCTTTTAAAAGCAAATATTAAACCTTTTTTTTTTAACATTTTCCAAAATTTGAAAGCAAATAACAAATTCGCCAGGAAAGGCTAAACTCCTCTGTATGCGAATATTGAATATTAATATCAAATTGTGTAGCGATTGCAATCCTTTATCAACCATGAAACATCAATTACCAAATCAATTACAAGAACTACCTTATGTCGATTTTGATGGAGTGTTGGCCACATCGTATAAATAGTAGCTGGAACAATCCTCAAACAACTTTGCATATCTTGTCTATGTCCACGCATTTGAAGACAATAAACACTGTAATCTGCTATGACTCCTGCCACTAAAGGAGATGACGCCAAACAGTGATTCAACTCCCTTCCTTCAACCCGTGATATAGGTAAGAAATTTCAAACGCAGCCTCTATGATTTGTGAAACCAAAAACATGATTCAATTCCCTCACAGAAAATGCAAATCAAATACACAATTCATTGGATAGCTCCATCCAATTCAAAGTGTTGGTTCAACTCGATCGAATTCACAATTCGATAAGCACAATTTCTTCAAACCCTTCACCAGTTTTCATTTCTAGAAAATTATAAAATGCATAAGATAATAACATGAATCCCTTGCCTTTCACAAAGCATTGCTTTTATAATTAAAAAGTGTCTTCTCTCACACACTTTCACTTAAAACACTTTTTATACTTAGGCACATATTGAGTTATATAATTTATTAACTCATTTGGCTCCAAAAATAACATTTTCATCAATATCATGAAATTATGACATGCAAGGTCCCTGTTTATTGTGCCCAAGATTTAAAACTTTTTATCCTCGTTCCAACGAGCTATCACACTAAGGCGCCCAACATATAATCCAACAATAATGGCAATCTTAGCAAATTTAATTAAACAATAATAATAATCCACCCGTATTGCGAAAACAACTGAAGAAGCATCAGAATCGAAATTTGTCTGCACTGGAGTGATCCTGATGATAAAAGATGATGAATGAACTTGACGGGGTGACTTACTAAAAATTGATGCTCTTTCCAAGATTCTTGGAGCCCAAACCGAAAGCCAAAAATGAAAACTGAGAGCAGCATTCAACTCCTCTAACTCATCTGAGCTCATCGGAACTATCCATTGACTTACTATAGATAGTAAGCTCACACCAATGACCCTCTAAACATCTCGCCAAACCACGAGGATCACAATAATGACCTAGCACCAACAATTCAATGACCTGCTAAAATGGGGACATTACAGTCCTCCCTCCCCAAGATTACTTGTCCCCAAGCAATCACCGAAACAAAAAACATCACAATCCACCTAGATCCTACGGAAAACTGTAAGCCATGCCCTTGGCGCAAAGTGCAGGCTCCTATAGCATCCTCTGAAAAACAAACAGAATGACTCTGTAAAAAGATCCATAAAAACCACTCACCCACACTTCCGTATTGAATCTGTCTCTGCTCGGATCCCAAGAGAAATGAATCTCAGGACGATCAAAAACCAAGATGTATGGGTGACTCAGATCACATACACACTGAACTCCCCCTGCACACCCAACTAACTTGTACTGAGTGTGTAGACCATCTGCACAACAGTGATGAATACCCCAAAACAAAGTTGTACGAAGACCCGGATATTCACCCACCGTATAATCTCTGCAGTCACCATAACTCTACATGTCACCTGCTACTGACTTGCAGCCAAAACTCCCATCAACTGTTGATGGCGAGAACCCATCCCATAACAGATGATAAGGACTAGGAGCCAACCCACATCTATGTGCCATCAACTCATCAACATGTAGGTCAAAGGAAACATAATGAACACTCCTCACTGTGTAACGACGATAGAATGCTCTGATCTCTGTCAGAGGCTCATCATCCACCAATCGCGTACCCAAAGATGGCTCCAATCTCAAACTCTGCACAACTCGTTGGGCAGGGTCTTGGGTGACCTTCTCACCAAACCCAAGCTTGAAATATCTGTAAGGGAGCATCGTAGTCAAGGTACCTACAATCTCTCTCACCAAACATTGAATCGCGCCAGTAGCCCGGATGAGAACACCCTCAGAAGCTCGGTAAGATCCCTCGCGAAATTCTGAACTCTCAAGGATGTGATCCAGAAATGATTCTGTGTAGTAAAATTTATAGGTGGTAGCATCCATCTGCTCCCCTCGGATCCATAACTGGTCATCGTGTAACTGTGACGTAGCTAGCTACCTACCATCACCAGCTATGCATTCACTAACAACCAACTCGGGTGATACCATGTCTCCCTGCTAAGCAATCAAAGTAGTGGCATGAACTGAAACACTGATCACTGACGGGTCCACTACACTACCTACAATGTCTTGTACTATATCACCTGACGCAATGCTACCAACTGGAGTATCCACCCCAACAGGAATATCCACCCCAATGTCAGGCACACTGCAACCCTCTACTGAAGTTCCTAACTCAACTGCACATATATTTGATGGAAGTGAACCTGTACCTCCAACACTAGAATTGAGGGTGGATGTATCCCCAACTCCATCACATCCAAAAACCCCAACCGTGGACGTCATCAAATCACTAGACACCACAATATGTAGCTACACTGGATTTGGTGCTGGTGTAGACTGAAGCTGCTCCAACTCCACAGTCGCCTCTGCTAACTGAACTTGTGAAACCTGGAGAGCCAACTGAGTGCTCTCTAAAACCTCAGAAGTTGTCATGAGCTCTCGAGTAAGCTCACTCACCTCATCCTCTCTATCCAAGAGTGCCTCATATGTTGTACTCCCCCACTCAATTAGGTGATCTCAGTCAACTACCAACTGAAAATAATCTTGTCTCAAAATCCTAACAGCCTCTCGTAAGGAATGAATCTCTGTAAGGGACAAGTAACAACTACAATGCTCATCATCCATAGGAGAACCCCATCCATGAACAGCTAGCAGTTGCCGAGCAGCATCAAAATGCTCAAATTTGGTAACAATGTCATGCTCATTGACTCTCAACTGACTAGTCACATGATGACTCTGGATGGTCGGCCTCCTATGCAACACGTCTGGCATATTGTCCACACTGCAAATAGAAGTGGTACCCAATGCACTCCTCTCATAAACACTATCCCCCAGTGTGTTGCCAACTAAGCTCTGTGAACTGACAACTGAACTCATGTCCTCAAATGGAGTACTAGCATTTGACACGTCTACATCAAACCCCTTTGTACATGAGGAAGCTGCTATAGAATCTACCTCCTCAACTATCCCGTACTGAACCTCATCTGACTCCCTTCTAACCAATGAATCTGAGTCATGCTGGCATGATTCCGTGTTGTACTGTTTCAAACTCAACATTGGTATCATCACACGCGGACTCCATGCTCAAATCCTCAATACAGGAGCATATTGGCATCTCTTGCATTAACCCCATCTCGGGACTGCCGCTATCCAGATCTATACGAACTGACTCCATCTCCTCAAGGCAGTCCTCAAAAATGGTATCCTCCTCCTCTGGTGATCCAAAGTCCACTGTCATATCCTTCAACACTACAACACTCCTACTATCAGCAACTCCCTCAACATCGACCATAGAGTTATCCTCCTGGCCATCTGAACTGGAGTCACTGTCTGACTCGTTAATACAATCTGATGTGGTACTGACATCTACTATAGTCGTCGTCTCCTGTTGTATCACCAGATCATCAATTGAGTGTTGAGTCTCCATGCAACTGTCGGCCCGTGTAACTGTCATGTGCTCATTCACTGATATAGGTAATGACCCTACAATCAAAGTGTGGTGTATCTCAACTGGAGGAGCACTGATCTCTGGAACTGATGTGCTAGGCCCAGGTGCAGCTGTAAAATCATTTCACAGGTCTCTCCTGACCTCCCTCACTGTGTCAACCTGTCTCGTATCCTGTGTCCTACGAGAAGATCTGCCCAAAAATGAAGCCATGTATCTAGCCACCTTCTCAACGATAGCCGGATCTGACAACTGTTCACTAAGCATGTCCTGAATATCCCGACTACGATCCAACTGTCTAACCAAGGCATCAGTTTTCCTTTTAAATTCAGACAAACTGTCTGAAAGTTCCTTCTGTATACTGCTATACGGTTTCACCTGTCTACTGTTATATGTTTTCCTGTACATGTCCATACTGGAAAATAGAAAGTTGATCACTCATACAATTTTTACAATCCCCCCACAAGATGGCAAGAAAAATGCTCTGATACCACTGTAAAGAGCCTGCTTGGCTCTTCTTTGCAAACTCAACAATTTTTGCTTCACAAGATTAAATAAACTATACTTCTTCTTTTGAAAACAAATATTAAACCTTTTTTTTTAAAACGTTTTCCCAAATTTGAAAGCAAATAACAAATTTGCTAGGAAAGGCTAAACTCCTCTGTATGCGAATACTGAATATTAATATCAAATTGTGTAGCGATTGCAATCCTTTATCAACCATGAAACATTACCAAATCAATTACAAGAACTACCTTATGTCGATTTTGATGGAGTGTTGGCCGCATGGTATAAATAGTAGCCTTGGCAATCCTCAAACAGCTTTGCATATCTTGTCTATGTCCACGCGTTTGAAGACAATGAACGTTGGAATCTGCTATGGTTGTTGACGCTAAAGGAGATGACGCCAAATAGTGATTCAACTCCCTTCCTTCAACCTGTGATATAGGTAAGCAATTTCAAATGGAGCCTCTATGATTTGCGAGACCACAAACATGATTCAATTCCCTCACAACAAATGTAAAACAAATACACAATTCATTGGATAGCTCCATCCAATTCAAAGTGCTAGTTCAACTTGATCGAATTCACAATTCGATAAGCACAATTTCTTCAAACCCTTCACCAATTTTCATTTCCAAAAAATTATTAAATGTATAAGATAATAACATGAATCCCTTGCCTTTCATAAAGCATTTCTTTTATAATTAAAAAATGTCTTCTCTCACACACTTTCACTTAAAACACTTTTTATACTTAGGCACATATTGAGTAATATAATTTATTAACTCATTTAGCTCCAAAAATGACCTTTTCATCAATATCATGAAATTATGACACGCAAGGTCCCTGTTTCTTGTGCCCAAGATTTAAAACTTTTCATCCTGGTTCCAATGAGCTATCACACTAAGGCACCCAACATATAATCCAGCAATAATGGCAACCTTAGCAAATGTAATTAAATAATAATAATAATGCACCCGTCTTGCGAAAACAACTGAAGAAGCACCAGAATTGAAATTTGTCTGCACTGGAGTGATCCTGATGATAAAAGATGATGAAAGAACCAGACGGGGTGACTTACTAAAAATAGATGCTCTCTCTAAGATTCTTGGAGCCCAAACTGGAAGCTAGAAATGAAAACTGAGAGCATCATTCAACTCCTCTAACTCATCTGAGCTCATCAGAACTATCCATTGACTTACTATAAATAGTAAGCTCACAACAATGACCCTCTAAACATCTCGCTAGACCACGAGGATCACAATAATGACCTTGCACCAACAATTCAATGACCTGCTAAAAATGAGGACATTATAGTTCTAATCTGAATAATCAAATCCCCTTATTGTTTCTTGTTTGTTTGGATGTTGTGGATATCACGTGTCACTTGTTCTACGGTGACATTCCATAGCAACATTTCATTATGTTGACATGCTACAATGTCTCTTTTTCTCTTTAAAATGTCCCATGTCCCCCTCTGAGAAACACGATCCATTCTGGGGGGGGCGGCTATTATATCTTATTATCTTATTGGCTTTATATCACAAGTTTCTCTAAACTTTTTTATAAAACTGATATATTTGTTTTCCTTTGTGGGGGCTAATCCACCTGTCTATCAGATCTTTCACCCTATCATATGAACATCTAGTTTCGTTACCTATATTGGTGTATCTTTCACCTTATCATATAGTCAACTAGCACTACTACCCATAATGGTATTGTCAAATCTCTCGCCCTTTTGTACAACTATCTAGCCTTTTCTACTCATATTGATGTGATCAAAGTCGCCTTATCATACGACTATCTAGCTTTGGCTACTCATATTGTTTTAGTCAAAATCACCCTATTGTATGGCTATTTAACATAACACAATTTTCTACACATACCAGTGTTTTATCAATGATCTCTATCTTTATCATTATCTCTCTCTTTCATCTAGAATGCTTTGTCTACAACTTGCATGTTGGATGCGATCTCACAACATTTCAAGGCTTTCCCTAGGGGACGGCCTCATGCAAATGAAAGACCATCAATTAAGTTTTCTTTACTTTAGCTCACATCTCCAATTATGATATGCTCGTTAAAGTGGGGGCATAATATAGTGTCATAAAACTGCACCTTGTGTAATTCTTCATTACATGATGCTTTTACCTTAGCTGAAAATTAAAAATTCCATGCAAACCTTGGCATCTCTCCATCCACTTTGGCATTATCCCTTTAGACCCTTGACCATGTAACCTGTTCGGCTCAAAATGTGTGCGCATTGCGAAGAAGTCCACGTAGTGCGCATTCATCCAACGAATTCACAAATGTGCAGTCGGTCATTGAGAAATTACAACTACCACCCTTGCAGTGTAACACCTCCTACCACTTCCCATTAATGTGGAGAATCTATTGAATGGCTTAAAACTTTATTCATTGGCTTCATTTGGTCTTCTTCTACATAGTTTCAAACTTCTTGGGCATTTTTCTGGAAACTCTCTTGGAAATCCCATAACTTCTCCACACTTTCTTGAGCTCCTTGCATTTTGATCTCCCTCCTTGGCTTTTGGATATCTCTTCACAACATCTCTACATTCATAGCATCACAGGTCTAACACCTTCATCATTGTCACACGCTCTGACTTTGTGACTTCGAAGCACCTTTGAAGGGGGGTTCCTCATCTCACTCCATTTCCTTTTTTTAATCATATCATATTATCTTGATCATCGTCTTGTTACTTTTTGTATTATTATTATTTGTCTACCATCTTTTGGTTATCTATCACAGATTTTCATCTATCTATCTAGCTATTGTGGATGTGTAAACACTAAAATAGGGACTTGACTAAGGCAGGTCTCCAAACAACTCCAACATTTTCCCTTTCTTACTTGTGTGCAGGTTTTAGAAGAGGAGTGGAAGCTCTTGGGATTCTTCTACCTCCTCCATTGTAATTTTTTTGGTGTTCTCTTGCTTCTCTTGTACTACATTTTTAAAGGGCAGTTGTACTCTTTGTTTTCTTTTTATTAGACTAAATATATTCTCAATTTATTTAGTTGTCTCATGATAACCAGTCTCAATTTTTGTACCCTATTTGTACAGGACGAACATGTGTCATGTTATCGTCTTGTATCTATGTTGTAGTCCCTAGCTCATGCTGGTGTCCAGAAGGGTGAGCTCATGGAGTAAAATGGTTTGTCTTGAAAGTTAGCTTTTCCATTTCCAACAATCAAAATACTTTTATCAGTTAGTATACCTTAGCTAATTCAGTTTCTTTATTTTGCAAGGCTTTTCCTTGAAGTCTTAATTTCTATTTTGGCAATTAGTGTCCTTGATCACCCTATATCATCAGAGCGCTAGTATAAGTGAGGTGGCGTTGGTCTGATTCGTCCCTTGAGATTCTATTAATCTCAAGGTTGGAAAATTCCTTTCTCCACACTTACAATGAGGATAGATAAACCAAATATCTTTCCCTCAATTTATTACAAGACTATTGCACTATATAGTTCATGCAATGATCTTGTACAATGTGCCAATCCGAATATTGCTAGCCAAAACCATAGCTCCTCTTGTCATCTTGCATCGTACATTCAAGAAAACAACCTACACATCCATGTCATTCAATTTACTTACAAAAAGTAGGTTCTATGTCAAATCTGAGATATGCAATACATAATTGATCCCTTTGACTCTACTATTGGAGGATTTAATTTTGACTCTTTTGAAGTTGACAATTTTCATATGAGATCATCATCAAGATACACATTTCCCCCACTATTTTTTCATATTTTGAGAATGAACCTCTATGTGAGGTTATGTGCAAAATGCACTTGATTCTATCAACCACGCATGTTCTAATGCATGTGTCAAGGTTGCAACCAATGCTTCATTGAAATTAGACTTCTTCATCTCAACCCTATCGTATCTTCTTCCCATATTTCACCTACAATAGGACCATTAAAAATACTTTTGCAAGACTCGTTGAAACAAAATTTGATACCAAAAAACCACACGAGAATGAAACCAAAGGTGATCAAGCCTTGATACAAATTGAAAGAATGTTAGGCTCCTTAAACCAATCTAAGCAGAGGAGAAATTACATTTTTTTGTAAATATTGATATAATTATAAATTTAGATGCACATTAATATCATAAAATTAAAAGGAAAGAAAAAACATAATACCTAGTTTGACATGGTGTAAACCCTTACAAGAGAAACACTCCAAAAACACAATAATTTGATTATAAGTAATCAAAACATTGTACAATATAATATCAACTCCAAGCTCACTAGTAGAAGTTTACAACAACAACAACAACATTCCAAGGTAATTTAGACAACATAACATGTTGAAAAAACTTCAATTTGTGATACAAAATGCACTAGCAACACATATTTATAGACCACCAAGGTGGATGCCCAAATCTCGCATGTATCATCATTTCATATATTGCATGGATGCAATTGCAGGAGGAATATGCATTTGACTAAACTTCACTTGCTATCCCAACTATTAAAAATATTGAACATGCAAGGTGTTTGTCATAAACTATGTTAATATTCAATCTCCTCAACATGCAAGGTGTGCGACTTCATGCAAAATATTATACTCAAACATGCAATGTGTCTAACTCGTGTGATACTAACTCCCAACTTTGAACACATCTACACATACAAAACTCCAACCTACCAATTGTAACAACATGCACATGCAAACTCTATCCTGCTTATTATAACTACCTCTTCAAGGTGCCCACATTCCATGGAAACTCAAACATGAAATAGAAAAATCCTAAATGCACAACTCCACCTAAAAAAACATAATTTGTCAAACTTAATTCCTCAAAGATTAAAAAATGCAAGTTGTACCTCATAATGCAACATGAGATAACTATCAAATATGACTCTAATCAACTCAAAGAAAGTAAAATGCTTAACTCCTAAAAGACATGAACCTAATCACCTATGCCACGTTGCATGTATGAAGACAACGCAAATTGCCACCCCCACAAATGACATCATCATGTTCACAAATAATTAACTTTAGGCCAATAAATTTAGATAAAAATAATTAAATAATCACCAAATTAAATGCTAAAACATGCAAAGGTTGAGATACCTTATTGCCAACAATCATGACATATGAAAGAAGAAACTAAAGGACATGAATCTCATAGAGTACATTATACACTTGAAGAACTTATCTCTAGAGGAGGCTTCTTGGGAGGGATGATAGATATTTGAACATTCAACACCGCATTCCTTGTAAGGAAAAAATTCCAAAAAGTTGGATTTCTAAAGCCCCCTTTCTAATCTATGGCAATAAGTTACTTTCCATAATTAGACAAGATTGTAAGTGTTGGGTATTTTTCTTGTTGATCCTTTATACCTGTAAAACAAGCATGACCCACTATTTGCCCAAACACTGACCAAGCAAGAAAAATAACAACACTAACAAGGTGTTTCCACCTTCTAAACTTTGAGCTCCACAGGCTCAGGCAGTTTTACCTATCCTCTGCTTTCAAAGACTCACACAAGTAACTATTAAGCATATTCACAGTGGATTTCTTACAAAACACTTGTTCTATAATAAACTGATTTAATAAACATGACAAACAAGATTAACATAGTGTTTGTGAATGATGAGAACCACACACTCCTTTTACATAAAAGACCAGTGCCTTATTCTAGGGTATGGAGTCACTCTGAATGCATAAAACCCTTAACAAAAACACCTATCCAAGTACCCTTGCAAACAACCTCTAGAGATGAATATGCCTTACATATCATTCCACACTCATACAGTAAATATAATCATCAAATTTGTAAAGAACTTCAGAATACTCATTGGAATTATTCTAAGGAATTTAATTCTCCTTGAAAGAAACCCTAAGACAACTTTACAATCTGCCTTAGAGATAGATGAATTGAAAATTCCTTAACAGTTCAACTCAAATGAATACTGAAATTGAAAACAAAGACAATTAACATTAGGACCTTGAAATTACAAGTGAGCTTACAGTATGTATTACTCTCAAAACATTTAGTACATTCAAAATCAACTCCAAAACACCTCTGATAGTCTTAGTCTCATAACCAGAGCATACAACTGTTGTGGCCTAAAAATTCCATCCCATTCAATAATCCAGAAAATTCCTTTTATATCACCAAGATGCCACAAGCTTTGGACTGCATTAGGGCAAAAACAAACCCTAATGCACAACCACAAAAGCTCGGAAAGAACGCCACCCACTATCAGATTGAAGATAGAAAAGACCAAAAAGCCAGCTAGGGCTTCAAAATATATGCAACTAAAAAGAAAAGAAAGTCCATCAACTCAGGCAATCAATGTGACTCGATCCATCCAAAAGATCAGACCCAGACAGCGCAACACGACCACATTTATGTCAACCCAAACAACAACCTCATCCATATAACTCTCTGCAACATGAAATGCAGTGCCACGACCATAAAACCCTTAGAAACAAAAGAAAATCAAACAAAAACCCTTCCCAATAGTCACCTCCGCATGCCAACAACTTCCAACGGCCCAAATGAAATCTCAATGTTAAGTTTAAAAGTCAGTCGTCAATCTCTTTTGAATTACCCGGGCACCAAGCAAAAAGGTAACCACCATCTTGGTCAACAACCCTACGACCACCACACAGTAGGCCTTGATTGGCCCCTGAAACTAACTATTCATCACCTTAGCTATGTTGGCCAACAACCCAAGACACGTGGCGAGATCTTGTAATCTCGCGCCCCATATCTTCCTTGCAACTTTCTTCGCGAGATCACAGAGACCGTCAGATTTGGGCCCTCGTTAACCTCTCTTCGATCCGTCTTCCTGCCACGCGTCGCACTATCGTGATCCCATGGACCTTCTCTTTCGTAATCACTCTTGATTGCGGGATCACGAGACTTCGACACCTGTCATCCTCAACCCCACCACTTCATTTCCTTCATTGCTCTGGCCTGGACAAACGTCGCAACCCCGCGATCCCACAACCATTCTCTCTCTACGTCATCATCCTTTGTGGGATCACGGGAAGATGCCACCTGTCTACCCTAGCCCCACTGCCCACCTTGTCGCCTATGCTACGTGTCACAACCTCATGATCCCGCGATGTTTCTCTTTCTACGTCACTCCACTTTCCAACAGCATGGGTAGACACCACCTGTCAGCCGCATCACCTATCCAATCGACCAACCTTGCCACATGTCACATCCTCGCATTCCCGTAATCCTTCTCACTCCTAGTCATCATTTTTTGTGGGATTGTGAGAACGCGCCACCTGTCATCCGACCTGACCACGGGCCCACAAAACTCTTCACTATCTGCCAGTTGACCACCACTTAACTACGCACTTGCAAGCCGCCTGCCAAAAGGCGCATGTCTTTTGGTATTTCATACTTGTGCGCTGGGACATAAAAACCTTAAGTTACTCCCTAGCACGGCCAATGTGGGATAAATGCCTTCGAGCATTTCCTTGAATTAAACAAGGCAGATAGGGCAGTAGTTCAACCAGATCACTTATACTCTCTTCGCAGACAGATAGAAGACCCCTAGACCAAGGTAAGACCACACACCATCCTTTTTTCTCCTCTACAGACCTTCAAACCAAAAAATGAGACTACATAACCCTCTGGTATTTTGGTCTTCCGCGGTGATGTTGGATGTCTCTGCAAGAAATGTAACATGGTAGTCTCAGGAAATGAGAGTACCAACAGTAAGCACTTTCAATTAGTAGAGTAAAATAATGGAATAAGGCAATTCACTTTGTACTAGCAATACACAATGTAAGAGTATTTATAAGATGGCGACATTGTAGATACTTTTAAAGTTAGCATTGCTTTTCAAAATAACTATCACTTCTTTTAGCAACTATTGATTCTTAAAGTAACAATCAAATATGTAAATTCATATTTTCTTTCAATCAATGTTGCCTTTTAGAATGAGGTGGTTTAAGTCTTGTCTTTCAATTTTGCAACAATTTGAGTCTTTTATCAACTGTCAATTCTTTCAATAAGTGTCAGTGAGAACCTTAATCAGGGGATAGACAATTAGTTAGCTACCACTGATTGTGGTGTTTCTGCCTATGATTTAGAATCACGAACAAGAAACACGGAAAATAGGTAGTCTTGGAAGAAAGAATGGGCACTTTTGAAAATCACCAATCAAAAACTCTTCCCACAAAAGTGACGTAAACTACAATAATTTTGGCACTTGGGAATGAAAAACTTAAGCATGCCAACTTGATTTCTTTACGATGAATACCCTCAAGAAGCAACCAATGGAACAAAGTGACAAAAGATCATGCAAAGTGGCACAAAATCATCAATGTGATTTCTTTGCCTTTGTTGTAAAAGATCATGCAAAGTGTCATAAAATCATCAAAAAGATTAATTTGCATGCTACAATGTCTAGGAGTGTCAGAGAAAAACCTTTCATGATGAAACTGTCTAGTGAGTTGTATTAAACTAGTTGATTTCCATTTAAATGTATGTATTTGCGTGTGTGCTTTTCAACTTCATTTTTTGTGCAGCACATTTTGGTCTTTGGCTTTTACAGCAACCAAGATCGGTTGAGATTCTGTTGGATGATACATAGTGGCTCAGCATCATACATCTTTTTCAGTTTTACAACCCATATGAAACCAAGTTGTACACTTCAATTTCATTTTGATGGTATATTGAACTATTAAACGTTGAAATAAAATATATTTCAAATTTTAGTTTTTTTTTTCTTTCTATACTCGAATCAATGAACATGCTGCTATTTCTTTAGATCCTTGAATGAACCATTATATCAGTGAATTGTAAATGTAGAGGCTTAAATTTTGATGTTGGAAGGAGATGAGCTTGTAAAAATTTAAGTGAAATTTTGATGTTGGGTGGAGATGAACTTGTAAAACTTTGTATGAAATTTTTCTCTACATATTGAAATTTTCATTTTATATCTATATTGACAGTGTTAGGGTACAGGAATGGTACGTATAGATATATGTATTCAAATACTGCTGCTATATTAGTTGTGCTTTCTGAGTGCGTTGTAACAAAAAAGAATCTTTTTTCACTTTTTGTAAACAACAGGTATGATTGTCAAGAAAGTGATAACATGCTAAGGAATCAGCTACGAAGTAGAAAATAGGAGCACAGAAAGAACTGTATGATGTGGAAAAAGGAGCATTCATTTAATATCCATGTTACACGGTGTTTGAGGGACATGGACGTTCTCTGTGTGTCTATAAATAAAAAGGCAATTTTTGAATAGCTATTCATGCAGATAACAGCTAAAAATTGCAATATATTTGATACTTTATTCTAAAACAAATGAACATATATAGGTAATCATCAAAGGGTGTTACTTCCTCACAACTAGTATCACTTCCCACCCAACCTTTGGTTGAGCTTGCAATACATACAAAAATCCAATATTCACCACCAATGTATCAGTTTTTATTCCAACACTGGGATTCGGTAAAATTGCCTAAGTTACCGAATTCTCTCCCCCCCAACCCGGATGCGGAAGCAGATGCGTCTGGAGGCGGAGTCGGATGCTCTCTGGAAGCGCCCAAGAAGTGCATCCCAGGGCTGTGGATGCATTCCAACGCACCCACAAGGCATCCACAGCCCTGGGATGCGCTNCTCTTGCGTGCATCTGGGGGCATCTGGGGAGCAAAACGTCAATATTGATGTTAAAATGAAAAAAACACAACTTAAAGTCAATTGAAACATGTGTTTTAACATTTATTTATCATTTTTTTTGCTCTAAACCCTAAAAGAGCCCTAATAGAAGTCATTCATTGTTTTTTCATCTCATTTTGTTTGCAGCTAGCCTCTCTTCTCATTTGGTCTCCATTTTGGCATTTTGAAGACAAGGTGATTATTTTCGAAGAGGATCATTCATGGGGTGCCAAATAGCTTCCACAAAGCAGATCTAAGTGTCTAAGGTAAGCATTTGATCCCATTCTTGAGTCCTTTAATGAAATCCTTTGAGATTTTGATGAATTTTTTCAAGTTTGGGAAGAAATTTTCAAATTTTTTTTTTTTTTAAGAAATAAAGAAACAAGTTGAGCTATCTATTTTAATATTTTTGTTTCTATTTTTGACACTTGTATGCTTGACGTTCATAATTTTTTCTAGTTTAAATTTATTTAATTTCTTATAATAGCAAGAAATCAGATTATATTGTGCAAGAATGGGCGCCAGCGGTAGTTAAAGTTCAGTGGGAGGGCAAGGAGCCGATAAATTCAAATTGATGTAGGATCTCCTTTATGGAGACATACCACAAGAATATCACAGGTTTCAAGAGGTGGGTCATATATTTGGAAGTGTAATGTATGTGATAGTAAACCATTCAATAGCTCATATTCTCAAGTCAAACTTCATTTTATGGGCCCTTTTGGTAAACGAATGGGAATGTGCAAAAACAAAGATGGGAAGGGGATGTCTAATGCACAAATAGCAAGATATATAAAAGAACAAGAAGAGGCTGATAAATTGGTTAGGAGATCAAAACAAACTTCTTATCAACCTCCATCTGGAAAGAAAAAAGTGCAATTACCCATTGAACCAATTGTATCCTCCAAACATCCATTCTTGCAAGTACATGTACCTCAAGTGGAAGATGAAGAAGTAGAAATTACCGCCCGTAAAAGAGGTCCATTGGACAGGCCATTTAAAATGGAGGCAAGAGAGCTTGCTGATCAAGCCATTGCACGTTACCTCTATGCCAACGGTCTTCCTTTCAATTTGGTGAGATCACCATATTGGAAGGAGATGGTGGCAGCCATCAATAAAGCACCGGCTGATTACACGGGTCCCGGGTATGAAAAGGTGCTTACCACCCTATTGTAAAAAGAGAGGATTTCTTTAGAGAGATATCTTCAACCAATTAGAAATTCTTGGAAAACATTGGGTGTTTCTATTGTTTCCGATGGATGGAAAGATATAAAAAATCGTCCATTGATTAATGTGATTGCAGTGTCGCCCAAAGGGACAATGTTTTTGAGGGCAGTTGATTGTGAAGGGGAAGTGAAAGATGCATAGCTCATTTCCAGAATTCTCATTAAGGCCATAGAGATGGTGGGTAGTGCAAATGTGATCTAGGTAATCACGGACAATGCAAAAAATAGTAGGGGTACAGGTGCTTTGGTTGAGGGCAAATATGACCACATTTTTTTGGACACCATGCACCGTACACTCCCTGATCTTGGTGATGTAGAAAGTTGACAATCAAATAGAATGGGTTCACCAAATATACCAAGAGGGGAGGAGATCCAGCTGTTTGTGACAAACTACCAAATGTCACAATTGATATTCAAATCTTTCTCCAAACTGGAGTTGTTGAAGGTAAGTGTAATACTAAATTTTATTTATTTAATTTTAATAAATTTTATGTCATGTTCAATTATCAATTTGTATATAAATTTGCTTAATATTTATTGACATATTGTTATTAACTTACTTAGGTTGTTGAGACCCAATTTGCGTCTCATACTATTGTTATGAACGACTTGTCAAGGTGCAAGAGGCATTTAGCCAAATGGTTATTTCCAACTAGTGGAGTATATGGAAGGCTTCGAATTCAAAGAGGACCAAAAAGGTCAAGACATTGGTCTTGGATGATAGGTGGTGGGCTCGTGTGCAATTTGTATTGGATTTCACCGAGCCTATCATGACTATGCTCCGATTTTCGGACACAAATAAACCTTGTTTGGGGGATGTCTATGATGGCATGGACACAATGGTGGAGAAGGTAAAATTTGAAATACAAAAACATGAGAATGACCCCATACAATGTGCAACCTTATGCAATAAGGTGGAAACTTCAAACAATCATTCATCATCGTTGGGAAAAGATGACCACTCCGTTGCACCTCCTTTCATATGCCTTATCTCCAAGGTACTATAGCGCTGAAGTACTTGCTATGCCAGATAGAGTAGTACCATATGCAGATGAAGAAGTTGCTATGGGTGCTACAAAGTTTTTGAAAGACTCTTCCAAGATGATGAAATGCACAAAAAAGTTCGGACAATATATGGCTTATTTGCCTCGGGAATAAAACATGGTAAACTTGCAATAAAGGACCAAAACGATATGGGAGCTATCACATGGTGGTACCTTTATGGTCAACCATTTAATCTTCTACAACCTCTTGCAATCAAGGTCCTCTCACAAGTAAGTTTATTTTGTTTTTTGTTTACCACTTGTATTCTACAATTTAGTACTTAACATTCTTTAATTTGCTTTATATTTTTATGTTTGATTTTGTGAACATTGTCTAGGTTGCAAGTTCTTCGGCTGCTGAACGGAATTAGAGTACATACTCCTTTATCCACTCACTGAAGCGTAACGGGTTGGGCTCAAAAAAATATGAAGACTTGGTTTACATTCATACCAACTTGGGTTTTTTGTCACGTAAGGAGGAACACTACAAGGATGGGGCAGCCAAGTTTTGGGATGTAGTCCCTAAGTGTGCCAACTTGGATGCAACTGTTGAGGATCTTACTAGACTCACTACAAATTATGATGATGATGATGATAACATCGCGACACATGGTGCATCTAGTACTAGTGGAACCGCTTTGGGTTCAAATGATCTTGAACTTGCAGCAGTTGGAGATGATGAGGATTATTTAAGAATCCTTATAATTCTGATTAGTGAACACTGAATCTTGATTGATGAACATTGAATCATGAACTACATTTTGATTTTGTAATTGTAATAATTTTCTGATTTGCATTGGAATCGTGAACATAGAGTTAGACGTATATGATATGGATTATTAGTTATTAGTTATTTGAATATTTGTGAACTATCAATTGGCATTTGATATTTATCTTGATCAATGATGAAGTATCATACTATGAAATGATTTAATTTTGTATATTTCTTGCATTTCTTTGCATATATATATATATATATATATATATATATATATATATATATATATTAAAATTTTTATATATATATAATCGCATCCGAAACCCCCAAAAACAATTCGCGCACCCGCATCCACATCCGAATCGGCAACTTAGAAAATTGCTATAAAATGAATGCTTCTTTCTTCACATCTTAGAGCTTTCCTTGTGCCCTTACTTTCAAATTGGTTGTTCAATCCTTTGTGTATCATTCCTATCTCGACAATCATGCCTGTTGTTTACAAACGGTGAAAAAAAAAACCATACTCCTGTTCTTTTTACAGCTTTTTGAGAAAGCACTGCAAGTAGTATAACAGCAGTATTTGAATAGATACTCATGCAAATAACAGTTACAAATGCAACATGATTGATATTTCAATACAAAAGGCAAATGAGCATTTGATGATATTTTTTCATAACCATAATAATACTTGGTGATAGCTAAGAAAATCAAGTACTCTCTATGCTGCCACCAGAATAGGAAAATGATTGTCTATCGGATATCCAAGGTTTCACGAATTAACTTTCATTATGTCCTCAATTAAGGCCTATCAGCATTTATGTCAAACTTACATGCAACAGGTTCCTATCAGTTCACTTAAGAGATAGAACTCAAACATTTGGTGGTGGCCAGATCTTGGTGAAATATTCTTCTACGCGCTTACTTTGGTTAATATATCCATCCAACCCGGCAGCTAGAAGTTCTTCGGCTGCTGGGCCCATGGCTGACGCAAAGGTGAGTTGATCCCATGTCACTAGCTGCATTAAGGAATAGATATCAGCAGTTGCATCAAACTGAATAAATTATGCCGCTAACAAATGAGGAAACAGAAATCCATTGGAAAAAATATCTACTATGCTCTAGTATTTTCTTCCTTAGCCATAAAAGAGAAATTATATTATTATAAAGTAATTGTTGACCTCCTCAGCAGTGAAGTTGTAGCCCTGAGCTGTATCGGAAGATAATCGCTTTACAAATGAATATTTATCATCAGGAAGAGTCCTGGACTCTTTCAGTGACTGTAATATTTTCAATGGTACAATTAGGTAATCGACCCTGCAAAGAAAAATTTAATGTTCAGCTAAATTATAGAAAGAATAAAAGCAATTTAATTTGGAAACTCCATTGTCACATACAAGCAAAAGTAAAAGAATAAAAGCAATTTAATTTGGAAACTCCATTGTCACATACAAGCAAAAGTATCTTAAATACATGACACAAAAGCAAAACTCATAATGCGCTTTTTCTTTAGAAAGAAAAATGGACAAGAAGCACCATTTATAAACAACCAAACTAACTATTTTAACTCCAGTTACAATGCTATTTTTTTGTTTGTCAAATTATACCTTTCATACAAATCAATTGATAATATGAACCAATATTAAGTAAAGAACAAAAAGAATAAAATTCCATTTTACTGTTGTTCTAAACAGTTAAACAGCACAACAATCACTGACAATATGTTACAGAATAATAATTCAACGATAACAACCATAATATAATAGTTGCTCAAACAGGTAAAGTCTCACCCAAGAAGGCTGAAGATGTCTTGCTTATTCCGAATTGCAGCTGCCATAAGCTTTGACTTATGCCCATACTTGTGGATGTAATTGAAGGACTTGGTTACCTGCAGGAAATATTGAGCTGCCATGTCATACAAAATAAAACAATGACCATATAAAAGTTTTCTCAGCAGCCACTAACTTAATCTTATGTTTATAGCTGGGAAAGAGATTAACTGATTATACCAAAACTAGAATTGAAGAAACCTTAAAAAGTATATTAGATAACAATTACAGAAGGAAACTGCTGCGCCCTTAACCCTTTGATTGTATTGGGATATGTGATAACCAACTATGGCTCACATAATACATATTTGAGTCCTTCAATAGTGACCAAAAATATTTATTATTAGCGCCCAAAAATATTCATTATATCGCCCAATAATACCTATAAGTAGGAGGTCGTGAGTAATTGTTTCGCATCGTATTGCAAATTTTGTCCTTAATGTAGGACTTTTGGAGATTGCCCCCTGGAAGTAGTTTATTTATAATCAAGTATTGCATCTATTTTTTCATAAATCTTTTCTTCTGCTAAATAATTTTATTCCAAGTGGTATAAAAGTATAATCTTGGCACCTTAAAGTGAAAATGGCAAAAATAGAAATCAATTTAGGCCATGTTGTCAAGCTCATATATCTCTCATTAATGTGAGTTTTTCTCCTAGGATCTTGAGGGTGATAAAGGAAGTATTAAGAAAGCTACAGTCTTGATTTAAGGGAATTTGAAATTAGAGTTTTCACTAAATTTGCTTTGAAGGCTGCAAAACATTAATTTATTGCTATTTTTTCTCTTAATGAGGATTAAATTCAAGTTACAGAAAATTTCTATATATTTTGATTTGTTTTGAATTTCATATATTTAGATTTGAATGTTGTTTTGAATAAGTTATTATAGAAAACTTATTCTCGCCATATCATAGTGGGGGCCTTCACCAAGAGGCGAGAGCAGGAAACTAAACATAGCAACTCTGCCAACAAAGATGATCCAACCACAAAGTCAAAAAGGAAATTCTTTTGTCAATGGCTGCAAGGTAGGAGTTGAAAGTTTAGATGATATTGTTGTCCTCTAATTTGACAGTTTCACCTATCTACATTCTCTAAAGAGCGCTATGCACTCATTGAAGGTGGATTCACATCACAAGACTCAGGGAGCAAATGTATCTTCTAAGCGAAATGATGATTCTTTGTTTGGCTACAATTTAGAGCTAAGTCAAGACCAATAGCCAAATTTAATGTCAAGGCACTACTTGCCAAAGATGGATATGCATAAGATTGATGGCAAGGATCCAACTAATTGGCTCTTCTAAATGGAGCAAGCAATTATTTGATCTTCATTACATTCCATGTCAACAGAAGGTTGCAATGGCATCCGTATGTTAGAAGAAGATAAATTCAATTTATATCATTGACTATGTGATTGGAAGAAAACAAAAGGATGTGTTGTCACCAAAGTTCCATGACTCGGACTCGCCTATGACTCGGCAAGGTCGACTCGACCCGTGACTCGTCGATGACTTGGCAATGACTCGACTATGACATGGCAAAATGAAAAAACAAAGATTTTTTACGATTTAAAACTTGTTTCATGCACCCATTATTGAATAAAGCTTAAAGAGACTATAACATCATAAAATAGAAGCTAATTTGATCACATACATAAACATACATCCATCACATAAGTACAAACGTAAATTGTAGCTGAAGAGAATAGAAAACATAGATATGAAGAATTATATATATTGTCAAATGTATATAAAATCCATGACATCAAATGTTCCCAAACATACGTGAACAAAAACAAGTCTATGGCTCAGGCTCTAGCTCAGCCTCAGCCTCAAAATAGTCTGTCTGCCTCCTACAAATGCGTCTGAGGTAGGTCTTGGATGAATGACAAGCCATAGTCTTTGCCTGTGAGGTGCCACTCTGATCAACATCAGTTGCACAGGCCGCTGATCGTGCTATATCCTCCTCTTCCATAGCCACAGCCTCAGCCTCTCTGTCTGCCTGGTCAACCCACTCATGGTTCTCCTCAGTGAAGATAGGAGCGGTAGGCTCAGTGAGCCACTCGGACTCTGGATCGATCTCTTCTAGAGTGATCGGAGAGGAGTCAGTGTCCAAAATCTGTCTGGTCCTAAGACAAAGGTTGTAATGAAATTAAAAAGCATATGTAAAAAAATTTAGGAAAAAGTGCTTTTTTTTTTCTTTTTTTATTTGGCAGTCGTGACTGTCGCCAGCTAGGTCATAGCCCACGGAAACGGCGGGTCATGGCCCATGACCCAGCGGGTCATGAAAACCCACCCAGCTATACTCGGCCCACGGGTTGTCAAAACTCGCAACACCCGCGGCGAGTTATGAATCATTGGTTGTCACATAGTTTGTTTTCCAAGAGGAACTCACTGCATGCTACAGTAATAATCTTACAATCAGCTACTTCAGCCAGCTCACCAAATTAAATCAAACAAGTACAATCAAAAGGCTATGCTAAATAATTTTAGATCTTTCCTTTAATAGTTGGGCATGTTATATAGGAAATTTTGAATTAACCATATCCTGGGTGACTAAAGGTCCACATTGAATTTGAGGTATACAAGTTTAATCCAAATTGTCCAAATCAATTATTATGGCAATGAAGGTAAAGGAAAAATTTTGGCAGGTAGGAGACATGAATTAATTAAAAAAAAATATTTTACACCCCATCACCAACTTTCCCTTGACCTATTAAGTTGATGTCCCAACAAATTGAAAAAAAAGGCAAAGTTTTATGTTGGGAGATAAATATGGAGAGAAGAAGCTTTTCTATATTGAAAGAGCAACAGACAATGAAGAAGACATAGATAGCAGTGGCATCAAATGAAACATCACAAGAGCCCATACCAACATCTTTCCATGCACTATCAACTACACAAACCCTCAAAGTAGTGGGATTGCTAAATAAGCAAAGATTGACAAAATTAACTGATTCATGCAATACTCACAATTTCAGCAACAAAAAGTTAGCCACATTTTGAAATGCTTTATTTTTCCAGCACTGGAATTTCAGGTTTTGATTCTGAATGGGGATATTGTTAGTTGTTTTAGAAAATGTCACAATATCAAACTTATCGTGGGGGACGACCTTTGACCAGCACTACATTTGTTGTTTCCATGAGGGGCACAGGGACGTAACAATGTAGATATAGTATTGGGAGTACGAGGGCTCTTCATGCAATTTCATTCTAAGTGTAAGACATTCAAACCAAGAGGATTACACACAAAAGATCCATAAATGGTAAGCTCTCATCAAATGCAAAAAGTGACCCAAAAAAATTAACAGGTTTTGAGGCAAAGTTATTTTCTCTGGAGACCCCAAAATCACCACCTAGAGTTTGCAATATGAAAGATCAAACTCAACATCATAATTACGTACATTCTTCTCCCAAGATGAATCTCACCATGGCACCAAACTAAGTGAAGCAGCAAATGAAGGACAACAAGTTCTCTCCCAAATAAGAAAATGGCACTAAAGCAGCAAATGAAGGACAACAAGTTCTCTCCCAAATATTATCAAATATTGCAAAAGATTGGCAATGAGGCATACAAGGTAGAGTTACCTTCAATAACAAAAATACATCCAATTTTTAATGTGCCCTTTTTTGTTAAAAAATTATTGGATAACAGATCGTGTACAAAGAATCTAAGGACTATGACAATCACAAATTACCTCATCAAGTGGAAGGAATTTCTTGTTGAATATGTTATGAGGGAAGATGAAGGCTTCATACAAAAGCATCCGTAGTTGAGCCACATTAGAGACAATACTTGTCTAAGAGGTGGTATGCTGCACCCTTAACCCATTGATTTTATTGGGATCTTTTTCTCTCATGTTATTCTCTTGTTTAAGTAATTTCGTTGCAGAAGCAACTTTGTTATGAAACTTTCAACCCTTATTTGTGGTATTTTCCACCCCTCACAATGTCTAGGATGAAGCAAACATGGTGTTCAATACACCAAAAGCTTCATCTTCTTAATATTTCATTCTCATTCGTTGTTGGAAACAATCATATGGTGCATTTTATTATATAATAAGATCTGATTTATAAGTTTCTCATTTCTAACAAGCTTATATTATTCTTTAATGCAATTCATGAGGTGCAGCTGAAAATGTTGGAAAGAAAATGATCCAAATGTTTTTGACAGGACTGGGAGCGGGAAAGAAAAACCATGCTCTGATAAGCACTCCAATTTGCAAAACATGCAAACATTTTCAAGAGATGAATTTCAGTATAAACACACTTAAGCCCCACTAATATTTTGGAGCTGAAAAATGTTAATTTCATGTAATTGTGCATAATTCCAGGTCTAAATACTTCAACGAAGATTTGATTGTAAGAATTAGGGAGATAGGCTCAGAAAGAATAGTACAAGAATATTTTTCTTGGTTATAACACTTACAGCCAATGGGTTAAAACAACACAGTATCTTATATATACCAAGTAAAAGATGATGATGAAGTTTAGTTTCACACATAATATTAGCCTAATTTGTCGGTCCTGGTTTGGATCTGGATTCAGGTTCGCAGGTTCGATCAAAATTTTATTTGGGTGATTCAGGTTCACTTTGGGTATGTTCATACCAAAACATATAAATATAAAAAATATATACATATATGCAGCAGCAAATAAGTTCATAATGCACCACTATGCTAATAGGAAAGTAACATAGCAAAATACACCACCATATGTATTCATGTTTTAGTCCAAATAACATAGCAAAATGCCAAAATACACCACCATTTCAATGTTTCAGTTCAAAAATAATAATGTCAACTTTAAAAATCAGCCATCACTGATCAAATTCTTCACAAATTCTTAACAATGTCCACAAATTCTCCCCAGGTTTGGCAGGCCAAACCCACAAGCTGTGGGCCAGATCTTGACTGAAGCCGAACCCGGATTCTGGACAAACCAGACCAGGACCCGAGCTTCACTAGGAAGAACCTGGTACCTTATATTTTAGTTATGATAAATTAGTTTCACCATTTTAAAAAAGTTGGTGGTTTCTAAACTACTGAAGCTTCTATAATTGAAGAAACTAGCTACAGGCTAAAGTTATCTGGAAACCAATCTCCGTAATCAATTGTGTGTCCCTGCTTTGACTTAAGTAGCCTGTGAATGCTTTATATCTGGTATATATTTATATTTTTTTTTTTTTTTTTTTATTGTCATATCCTCAACAAGAAACTAATTTTTAGCTTTGCAAATTAATAATAATTGCAAAAGACGGATGTGCATTATTTTCTTTGTGCAGAACAAAAAATATTGTAATTCCTCTTTTCCTGAAAGAAAGCAACACTTCTATTTTCTCAGCAGTTAATGCTCAATGGTTTTTCTTTGTTTCATATAGATATTAAATTTTTACCCAAATTCTGAATTATCAGTTACGATTATGAATATAATAGCCTAATAGGCCTTCCTAACCAACAATCTGCAGTTCAATCTCCTTATAGCCTCATACAAGTTACAACCCCAAAAGTAGTCTACCTTGTGTATAGTTTTCTTGAGTTTTGGAAATAAGAACTTTCCACTAACAGTTGAATCTTCCTTTGTGTAGATCCAGCTTCTTTTCACAAAAATGTACTATGATTTACCTTGTTCATGAAAGCTTCTTCAACAGCATATTGCATTGTTCATATGTGATAAAGGGCAAATATCTACAAAGTGTCACATCATTAACTGTGCAGGTTTCAAATTGACAAGCATGCACACCTTGTTTACCATGGGCAGAATTTTTCAAATGCTAATGCTGCACCTTGATATATCTTGCTCTCTACTTTTAAGATAATTCGAAAGAATGCCCTTTCAGTTTCCACTATTCTTTATCTCCAACCATTGACTTCTGTAACACTTAAGTCTTAGTTTGTACGGTGGTAAAAAACACATCTTGTTGGATCCAATGACAAAATTTATGAAAATTTCCTATTGTGTTCTAAATGTGTTACTATATACCCTAATATGCTGTTGATTATTTTTCTTACTTGTAGCTAATTGATAACTCTACACCAATGGATCACTATCTCTTAGTTTCTAAGATTTGCATTTCACTAATTTATAATCTTTTCTCTCCTCAGATTTTACATTGGATTAGCGCAAACTGCAAATGCCATTACAAGTAAATGTTTTAAACCATTTGTCTTAGGTGCGATCTCTTTTGATATTTGAATCCTTTGAATAATGATTCAGGAGGAACAACAAGAGCTGGGGAAAGGAACTCGAGTGGAGAAAGTTAATTCGATGGAGACAGCATTTTTCAGAAAAAAAAAAAGAAGGCTACTAAGAGACACTAGAAATGAAAAATGTATACCAATGTACATAAATTCAGAAAAAATAAGTGTCAACTACTTTACACAAAAATGCATAGAAAAAGAAAATTTTAAGTACACAAGACAGGCTTAGCCGTGAGGTTTAGTTGATTAGGTTAGGTAACAGTAGTAGAGGCTACTTTTGACTTGTTTTCTTTTATTTTATTCATTTCTTCATAGGAGGCTGCAATTCAAAACAAAAGACTGTGCAGGAGGCATAGAATGAAGTCTCCTGCTATCTAGACACATCTCCATACCCATACCTGTATCATTAACCCCTCTGCATCTCCGAGCTGTGCTTCCTTTTTCCCACTGATTTAGTTTTGCCTGCTCAAACATTATTTACTCTGCCTAATCCACCAATTTAGTTCATTCTACATTGAAGCCAGGCATGTAATGTAATGTCCCCAACTCAAATCAAGACAATTAGCGACAGTTTAGCTGTCCTTTCCTTGGATTACCCAAGAGGAAGAGGACATCATCATGGGTAAGAAATGAAGTCTTTGGCTTGTTCTAAGTTCTAATTTTAAGTTGAGTGCATGTCTTTTTATGCAACTTAAGTAATGTTGGGTAGGAGAGGCTTATGGTATAGATATTCTCCTTGTCAAGAGGCATCAAAATGTTGGTGGCTAGGATAATTACAAGTATCTAATGGAAGCTTTGGAAAATGGTCTTATTGATGGAATGATTGATCAAGAGTATATTGTATCTATTATCCCTCTATCAAAGGTTGTTTATGAGAAGTCTCCTATGAATAGTGCTGACTGGGCTCTTGGAGGTTGTATTACTTCCTCTGGTGCTATTTTTTAAGAGTAAAGTGTAAAATGATCAATTTGACAGTTGGCAGCACTGGTGGATGGAGGAATTTCCATCATCTCAAGCTAGCTTCTCACTTTTAGATGGTTCTTATATAAGAAGCGTTTTGGGCTTTTCTTTCATGTTTTCTTTCTGCCTTCTTTGTCAATGCTGATAGGTTTAAAAAATGCATGTATTGTGAGGGTTATGATTTAAAGACAGGTTTGGGGTTTGGTGAAGAGCTTAAGTGTGGATGGATGCCCAAAGAGTTCACGAGATTGTGATCGAAAATTATCACCCTTCTAAGGGTCAAGAGACAATTTGGAGGATCTGTCCAAAATAATTCGGTGTCTATTATTCGAGAGTTTAGGACTGAGAGCTCAAGGATTTAGCTTGGAGCCACAACTTTACAAAGGTCATGAGGCAACTTGGGGGAGTTCCACTTGATTCAGGATTTGGTTCTTCAAGGAAATATTTTCTCAAAAGCAAGTATTCATTTATGTAATCAGAAAATTATGTAGTCACTGCTTTCACTATCTTCTTATACTTCGTAAATTTATTTTTGTTGCCACTCAAATAGTCTTTTTGTAGTGAAAATGTCGATTTGATCTGCATTATATGTGATGATTTTTTAGTATCTACTCATTTGATTTCAGTTGTTCCATATCATGCTTGTTTAAACACTAGAAGATTCAACTTCCTAGAATATATGCACATAATTTCTGTTCAGGATATATCATAATTATACTTTTCCAGCTGTTAAATTATAGCATCGAATTGATTGATGTAATTATATTAATGTTGCTCAATATCATAGTCAATTATATATATATATATATATATATATATATATATATA
>MU225107.1:1237950-1251731 GCA_018584345.1 Thuja plicata | reverse complement strand
AATGATGTTTGGGAAGTAGTGCCTAGACCAAAAGGGAAAACTATCATCTCCTCTAGATGGCTATTCAAAGTCAAATATGCATCTGATGGCAGTATTGAAAAACATAAAGCCAGATTTGTTGCAAGGGGTTTTTCTCAAAAGGCCAGTATTGACTATGAAGAAACCTTTGCTCCAGTTGCACGTTACATTTCTGTAAGAACTATTATAGCCATTGCAGCATCCAAAGGGTGGAAGATACATCAAATGGATGTAAAGACAACATTCCTAAATGGTGTCATTGGATAAGTATACAGAGAACAACCAAAAGGGTTCGTCACTCGTGACAACAATTATGTTTGCAAATTGAAGAAAGCACTCTACGGTCTCAAGCAAGCCACCAGGGCTTGGTATGAACGTATAGATAATTATCTCTCTTAGTTAGGATACTCCAAGAATGAAGCCGATCCTAATATATACTTCAAAACGTCCAAAGGTGAAATGGTAATCATAGTTCTTTATGTTGATGACTTATTAATTACAGGAGAAGATCATCTTATTGCTAAATGCAAACAAGAACTCACAAATGAATTTGACATGAAGGATCTAGGATTGTTACACTACTTCTTAGGATTAGAAGTTGTACAGAAAGAAAAACAAATTTTTCTAAATCAAAGAAAGTATACTATGGACATCTTAACCAGATTTGGCATGAAGGAATGTAAACCATTAACCACTCCAATGGAAACAAATATTCATAAACTCAAAGAAGAAGCTACAAATTCTTCTTATTACAGACAACTAATTGGATCTCTTATGTTCTTGGTAAACACTCGTCCTGATATCTATTATGCTACAAATGTTTTAAGTCATTTCATGTGTGAAACTAAGAAGATACACTTAACAGCAACTAAACATATTCTGAGATACTTATGTGGTACAATTGAGTTGGGTCTAAAATATGAGAATGTTGAGATACAACTCCAAGGATTCACTGACTCCGATTGGGCCGAAAACTCAATTGATCAAAAAAGCACTACAGGATGTTGCTTTAGCCTCGGATCAGCAATGATTTCATGGTTTAGTACAAAACAATCAGCTATTGCTCAGAGTTCTACCGAAGCAGAATACATGGCCGCTTCTATGGGTGCTCGTGAAGCAGTATGGTTAAGGAAGTTACTATTTACATTGTTTGGCAAGCTCTAATACCTACAGTAATCTATTGTGACAATCAAAGTTGCATCAAGCTTTCTGTAAATCCAGTTTTTGTCAATCGCTCCAAACACATAGAAATTCCTTATCATTATATAAGGATATGATAGACAGAGATATTATCAAACTCATCTACATAAGTACTGAAGAACAAACTGTTGATATTTTTACCAAGCCTCTTGCAAAGTTGAAAATCGAGTACCTCAGACAGAAACTTGGTATGGTTAAATTGTGATTAAATCTCTGAGATTCTATCTCTTAAATATGTAAATTAATGTATTCATGAATAATAAATTAAATATTGCAATATTGTGCTTTTGAAAGATGACGATCTTTCTTGTGTGTTAAGTCACTATTGTAAGGTGACGACCTACAATAGTTTGACTTAAGTTATCATCTAATCCAGTTCCAAACTTAGTCGGGGATCATGATAACGAGTGGTTCAAGTTTTATCCGGATTGCGCCGGATATCTTGACACCTATATTTATCACTAAAATCCAGTTCTGAATTGAGTCGGGGATTGTGATAAAATTCTTTTATCAGGTTGAATTATGTTCTGGATCATGCCGGAAATCCTAATCCAAGTGATTGTGTTATTTTAAAGGAAATCTAGTTCTTAATTAAGTCGGGGATTTCAATAACATTCACTTCTTGTGATTATCAATCTTTTCTCACTAAGAGGGAGTGTTAAATTATAGCATCGAATTGATTGATGTAATTATTGCTCAATATCATAGTCGATTATATATATATATATATATTGCTTATTATTAATATGCATAATAATCAATTATATTTGATATTGAAACAACGGTTATTATTGTCTACAATTTAATCGATACAGTCGATATTAATAAAGCCGAGCATATATGTTAATATAGTTACATTAACTATCGTTCAATAGTTAACGTAACATATCATATTAATATATGATATGTTACGTTAACTACCGAAAGATAGTTAATGTACATATGAATATGTTTTCGAAGGGCTGTGTTTATTATAACAGCGTTTTATTAAGCCACGTTACCAAAGGGCATGTCTACGTATAGACATGGCTCTACGTGGCCTAAGCCACGCAGAGTCATGTCTCTACGTAGATATGACGATTCATACTATATTTATATGGTACGTATGAATAGAGGAAAGCAATTAATAACTACGGCATTGTCTTCTCCTTTGCAATCATACAGTACATATTCAGTAAGTATTCCTTGATCAGAATTTATATGAATAAAAGATATTAGATTTTCTCTATCAAGATCCTATTTTTCCTAACACCAACACCAAAATCCAACAATGTAGTTATCATCTTAGGCCTAGGATCTTTTAGCAATTGTCAATTAGGTTTATCTTTCTTTTCTTGGCTTACCTTTCCTATTGGTTTTTTGCTTACAATTTTATGGCCAAAGATAAATAATCTTCTCCCTTGTTGATCATCTTCAAGAGCAACGAGCCTAAAAATATCATACAATCCCCTAGAGGCCTTCACCCAAAAAACTCATTCACTCATCTAACACCAATGCAACCTTGCCAGTAAATCCTCGGATTCACTTTCAAAACACAATAGTCCATTTCAAATTTAAGTAACAAAGTTCTTCAAAATGATGAGCATTTCAATTTGGCAAAAGATTCCAATGGTCTTGTTTCTCTAAAGATGCTCTCTATTCTAGCCTTACATCCCTTGGATCCTTCTAATACCCATTCAAAACATTCTTTCTTCAATAATGATGTGGTGATCACAAATTCATCAAGGGCATGAAACACTAGATCTCTCAAGGAAAAGTAGTTAAATGTTAAGCATCCTATAAACAAGAATATCAAGACCCTAACTATAGAGTTGGCCGCTATTTAAGACCATATTACTAATGTTACATTGTTGTGTTAAAAAAAAATTGTCCAAAGGATTGAGTTCAATTGGTTAAAAATTTGGGTTCTCATTGTGTAGACCCATGTTCAAATCCCAAAAGTTGTCTAATGTGCTTTTCTAAGTTTTGACTCTTGATCTTCCATGGTTGGCTTCTACTATGAATGTAATATCTATATGGATTTCTAAGTTGTGGCCATTGATATTCCATTGCCATCTTCTAGTGTGAAAGTAATGTCTAAATGAGTTTCTAAGTTGTAGCTCTTGGTATTCCACTATTGGCTTCTAGTATTGATTTCTAAGTTGTTATCTAATCTTGATGCTCAAAAAGAGCTAAGCATTGATCTCATTAGTTCTTGTAAGGAACTTACTATTGGTTATATTAATGCTCATAAGGAGCTATATGCTAGTCCCATTACTGCTCATAAGAAGCTAAATATTAGTCTTATTTGTAATGACTCAGTGGCATGAGCCATATTTGTAGACTTCTTCAACACATAAAATAAGATGTCCAATCCTCATGAGCTTCCTCTAGAAGACCACTTTCCACACCCAAAATTGATAAATTTAAAATAGGAATTGGTCATCCTTAAGTTGGTTGTTATGCAACAGCAGCCATAGTGCAGACTACTAGCCATCCAACTACTAAAACTCCTACTGACCTCACCAATACTGTAATCCACCTCAAAGATGGACCTAACTTGGAAGACATCAAGCAAGATTTCACAACTTCGTCAAGGAGATGCTCCAATGTTTGTATAGCATCAGCAGTAAAGGGCCATGCACCAGAGATATTCTACAGTATCTACCTCAAGCTGCTAACCAACCCATTTACAGAAGGATCAAGGAACCATGGCTCACTACTAGGATAGGGGAGAAGTTGTCCATGCATATTGACAACCAGAATGCAAACAAAACCTTCAATGCAAGGCATAGAATTTGTTTTATTTTATCTTTTGGTTTCAGTTCATTGTTCAGTTCATTTCTGGTTTAATGAGGAGAGGGAATGCCCTTGAGTACTATTGTGTTGTAAACACACATGCCCCATTGCAAATGGGGACCCCCTCTTTTTTTCGCTTGCTAGCTGTAATGTCCCCTAGTTAACACGAATTATCCTATATTAATATGCATATTGAATTGAATTTGCTCAAGTCTTATTGTTAAGTTATGCTATTATAATGAAATCAAGGAAACTGTTTATATCTACTAAACAAGAGATCCATGCTAATCTTATTATTATTTTAGCCTAAGAGGGGATGCTTTGATGTAACTAGATTGCTTGGACACCAATCCTCAATAGGCTTTCACAGATCACGCCCTTAAGTCTTTCTTGGTACGATGCCCTCAAGGCGCTCGGGGTCGCTGATCCCCATGCTATCTTGGGAATGGCCTATGGGCTGGAAATTACTAGGCATCTCTCTGAATGCATTTATGATCTCTCCTTAGGTACTAAAATTTATATTAAGCTTAGCCTGCATATCTGAGGATTGCAGCTATTAATTATGTTTAATAAGAGTTCAGATTGATATACATACCTGAGATTGGAATCTGAATTAATGAATATAATAGTAGTGCTGTCTTACAGCCTGATGCTCGCTGTTGCAGAACTATGTCTGCAATTTCTAACTCTTTTTCTTATTCTTTTCCCCGATCCTTCTATCCACTTGTTTTTCCCCCATTCCCTCTTATACCTTGCAAGTAAAAGGGAATGAACCTCTTCATAACCGATGGGATACAACTTCCACCAATCGGTCTTCTTCATAACAAATCGATTTGTTTATGCAAAGATACCGATCAGTTAGCCTAATCGCTGTCTTTGTCATCAACGGTGCTCATCAATAGCATGTCTTATCGATAACTTGTGTCGTTGTTGGATCTTCATGTGTGATCGTTCTTGGACACGCAGTGATATTCGATCAAGTGTGAACTTGCTTCTGTATGATTGTCGTGTAATAATTGTATCTCTCGACCCATAATTATTTGTATTAGAAAGGTATTTGCTTAGTCAGCGATGACTATCATGGATCGACCATAAGCTATTGCCGTGGACGAGATGAATCACACCGTAATTCATGATATACTATGTCCCGATTTTAGATTTATTTATTTATTATTTATTCATTATTTAATAATGTATTTATTATTTAATACTTATTCAATAAATAATTGTTTATCCCTTAATTAATTATTTATTCATTTATTAATTAATACTTATTGATAATATTTACTCATTAATTAATTAATTAATTATTTATTTATTTAATGATCAATACATATGATTTGTATTAGATGACGCTAATATTTGATCACCAATAATATTTATAGTCAAGGGGTTATCACACTAGCTTAGTTTATTGTAGGTTTTTGTTAGTTTTGGCTTAGCTTGGCAGTAATATTGATCTCTTAGTCTCCTTGCACTCGGGAAGGCTTGTGGTATCTTGTGAAGTCCAAGTGAAATTTTGATCAATTTGTGTGAGAAGTATGAAATATGAAATGTTGTGATGCTATTGTTGGAAATTGAGGGTGAAACTATGAAAATTTCACTGAGTGTAAAAATTTGTCAAAATATTGTAAAGTTGCCGTCAAACTTGCAAGGTGATGTCAAGGGTTGAGGATCAAGGTCTAGAATATGAAATTCGAAAAATGCTAGGTGGAAATGAAATTTCAAGTCAAGTTGCAAGGTGAATTCCAAATCTTTGGTCGAAAAATGCAAGAAATTCAAGTGAAGAGGAAAAGATTTGCTCATTTCCAGCTTGATGTTGGAATTCCGACCAAAATTTTGCTCATTTCCATCTTGGTGTTAGACTCCAACCAAACGTGAGATGCATTTCCAACTTGCTTGTTAGAGGGTGCCCTCATTGTCTAAGTCATTTCTAGCTCCATGAAATCTCACCCAAGGAGTGTACGGGAAAATTGCAAGATTAAAAAATGTTGGGATTGAAAATGAAAGATCTTTGGATTCGAGGTGAGATATCTTGTTTACAAGCTAGATTTCAAAGAAGTGAAAAGGAAAATCCTCAAGCAAATAAGGGAATTTAGTCCAAAAAAGTGAAATTCTTAAATGAACATCAAGTGAAGAAGTAAAAAGGGTTGCTTAGAATTTTCCCATTTCCAGCTTGCCATTGGAATTCCAACCTAGAATTTGCTCATTTCTAGCTTATATTGAGAATCCCGCCCGGCATAATCAACATTTCCAGCACATCTCTTGAATCCCACCTAAAGAAAACAGCAACATTTTGAGGTAAAATTGTAAAGACAAGTTGAAATTCGATCAAAAAAATGATAGAGGTAAGGGGAAGTATCGAAAGATAACAAATTTTCATCCAAGATTGAAGAAAGAGGAAGAAATTTCAAGTGGAAAGCTTATAGGTGGGTAAGAGATTCATTGCATTTCCATGTCAAATTCAAAATTTGCACAACTCTAAATGATTTCCAGCTTCCCATTGGAATTCCGACCTAGAGGTGCTCATTTCCAGCTTGCCATAGGAATTCCGACCTAGAGGTGCTCATTTCCAGCTTGCCATTAAAATTCTGATGTAGAGGTTGCTCATTTCCAGCTTGCCATTGGAATTCCGACCTCATTTCCAGCTTGTCATTGAATTTTCCAACCTAGAAGAAATGTAATTCAGCTTCCCTTTTCATTTTTACCCAAGGAGGGAAATCTACTTTATTTGCACAATTTACATTTTCTCAATGTCTAGATCAGCCTCCTTAATGCAATTTGCAAGTTCAATATAAAGTGAGACTTGAAGATGGAAAATTAAAATCTTAAATGTGGCAATAATCAGGCCGGCCTTGATCTAAGAAAGGTTTGTGAGTTTGAAATTTGAACCAGTATGATGTCACATCCCAAACAGTTGACACCAAGGTAGATGTTGGAGAAACAAATTTTATAAATAATATTAAACATGAAGAAAAGAGAGCTTAGTAAATTGCCATCTTAATGAAGCATGGACTACAATATGGGCTGGCTATGGCCATTAAATTGGGTAGGACGATAGGAGACAACTTGTAATGAATGAGTATGGTGTAAGAGAGGGCTTCCATACCATAGGTAAACAATTTCTTTTCAGCCATAAAGGCAGTATGGCATTCCCTTCTTCCCCATCGATGAACCCATGCTGGAAGTACTGGTCATTGACCTCTTAGTTGGTAAGGAAAGAAGAACCAGCTCTACGTGACATGGGAAGGGGATATCAAGGACGGAGTGGTGGGTCTCTAGGGGCATTCTGCAACTGCAGCAGTTGTGAGACCACCTTTTTGTTCGGCATTCGATACAATTCATTTGCCTGGTCTGTGCACATCTATTTTGGTGAAAAGTCTACCAAGGCAACAATGATGGAGGGGAGGCTTCCATTTTAGCACCTATAGGGAGGAAATCAACATGGATTTCGTTGTGAGGGCACTAGCAAGAACTTGGCTTTACACCTGCCAATTGCATTTTCTTGGAAGTTTCTAAAGCCTTTCAACAAGTCCGTTTTGTGCAAATCCTACAATCATTGTAATCTTTGAGATCTCATCTCTTTTAGGGATACTATCGTGCTTAGTCTATGCTTCCATGTTTTTCAGACCTGAATACGAGAGTACCTGCAGCTGCAACATTCAACAAAAATCCTCTATCGTTTATGTCTTCATGGAAGCCCATACCCTGTTCCGACCTCCTACTTTGACGCACACATGGAGGACGTTGGTGAAGAGTTTGGTTTTATGCCTGCCAATAGCATTATCTTCAAAGTTTCTAAAGTGTTTTCAACAAACCCATTTTTTGCTTACCTTGCAACCATCGCATTCAATGAGGTGACATATTTTTGATGCACTTTGTTAAACAGTTCACGTGCCTTGTCTATGCTCTTCCATGCATCCATACCCTATTCAAAGGCTTCCATTTTGGTAAATTCCCATTGGACACTAGCAAAGAATTTAAATTTTCCCTTGCCATCTACAATTGCGTGAGAGTTTCTACAACCCTTGCAATAAATTCATTTAATGTGTATCATGCACATTTGCTGAACGTATCAAAGCCCCTTTCAGCAAATCTACTGAAAATGCTATCCAAAGAGTGAAATTAGACAAAAACATGGAACAATGGATGAGATGCGTGGAGGAAGCAAAGAGATCAAAGAAACCTAGTCAGCCAAGATTATGAGGAAGATCTATGTGGAGTACGATCCAGGTGATTCCCATACAACTTGTTCATTTTAAGTTCATGCAAACTGAGTGATTTCTTGGGGATTGCGATGATGTCCAACCCATATTGCTCACCGGTATGAGTAATTTTTCTATGCACTTGAATTTTAGCTAGAAAGATATTCCATGTTCTAACATCTTTACGAAAATACAATAAATTCTTGCATGGTAGGCACTTGTGCCCTTCAATAGATTTTGATAATTTTAGTTGATTCATAGAATCCTTGTTCTATTTGATTTTATTATGAAATTGGATGAGAATCTCTTTTTTTTGCAATTTGGGGGTGTTAATAATGCAATGATACCATGTTGTATTATTATAATTAATCATAAGTAACACTGACAAGATATGTGACCAAATTCTACCTTATAACAAAAGTAGAATCTTCCTCTAGTTGGGGGCAGATAAAAATGTTATTATATCACCAGTGCTAGCAGACATATGTCTGTCCTAGGTTGCCACTTCTAAAAGCTACATGTATTTTAATGAAGGGTGCATAAGATATTGTTTACTATAATTGTTTGTTACATATTCATAATTAGATTACTACTCATGAAACACGGGTAAATAAGTTTGACTAAAAAAAAAACACAGTTGAATCCTGATAGCAATATCACAATTCAACTTGTTGTGGAAAAAATCTCCTACTTATAGATTATCATTGTTAAGAGAGTAGTAATCTTGCTTAGTAGTAGTGTGAGCATTGAAGTTTTGTATGATATATTGTGTCTTGTCATTTGATTATGTCTATACATTAAATGAGAAGCCCTAAATCTGAAAATATAAAGTACTTGTGGAAGAAACCTATTATTACATGTTGTAGGGTGAGACTTGTGAGTTTATGCCATTTAAGGTGAAAATGAATCAACTAATTAAACAAGTGGGGTGTTCATAAGTAAACCTTTTGAAGTCGGTGCCCTTAGGATATAGGTTTAGAGTAGACATAATTGTATTACTTGATATATTTTTAAATTTTTAAATGAATCATAAACTGAATATTCATGGTACAAGTTACACAATATCAAGGTGGTATTATATACATAAGACTTGTTAACCTATTACCAATATGGGAACACACATGGCTATGAGAAATGATAGAACTTTCTTGATACTTGGGTGAACAACGAACAACTATCCCCTATGACAAGACTATTGAAGATTAATTTATGATATTATTATATTGCGTTGATATTATTATATTATGTTGATTATCCATGGTAGGTTCTAAATCAAAAGGGTTGAGTTATTATTTGGAGTTAGGAACAATTGTTGTGAAGAGTTTCTAGAAGGCTTGACATCAATTGAAATGTTATTTAGGAGTTCTAATGTCATTATTCTAGAAATAATATCAATGCCCAATAGCTATACCCATCTTTCTTAGGCTAGGTATCAATGTGGATTAAATAAATAAGCTATGAGGTTTTAGATACTCATAAATTTTGAGAAAATATGAAGGTGTATGTAATAGAGTGACCACTGGAACATGCTATTGTATTAGCAAAAGGCATAATAAATTCCTTCAATGTCATTGAATCCTCCTTGCTCAATGGAATGATAAGACATGCTATATAAATCTGGAATGATATTTTGCGATTGGGGAAAAAGAATTTTGATCACTACTAGATATGGAATGATCCCTCAAGTATAACACCCTCCATATTGAACCTATTATGTGAAAGTTGAATGGAAATGCTTTCCTATGTGTTTGAATAAATTGAGGTAATTTCATGTTGTGTACGTTGAGATGTTCAAGCTAGTTTATGAAAAATACTAGGTACAATTTGATCTAAGACATGGCCATCATTAAGGGAAGTGTTATAGTATGGGTGTCAAATTCTGAACTTAATTATGATTTCCTAACTACTATTGACCATTATTAATCGAAGGGAAACATTAACAAAATATTGGTAATAGGAACCTATGAGTAGGTGTCCATTGAGAAATCTTATGAGGAGAACTACATGTAACTTTGACCCGTTTGGAAGCGGGAACATAGGCAGCACTTGGGTGAAGGATACCCTTGTGACCTCAAATCCGTAGGGGAGGGTTTAGGGGGGGGATAACTGATGCAGAGGCCTTAGGTGGACTTCAATCAGCAAGTTCAAGAGGGACTCCATCATGCTTCTTCATTCGGATCATCTCCATGGATCCAATCCACACTATAGTCAATCACAGTGCACATAGACTCCTTTTTTCAAAATGGAGATATTTTATTCTTATGACAACCTAAATTCAAAGTGCCCTTTCCTTTTGCCACTAGAGGCTCCACACCTTTGTAAACAAACCAATGTCCCTCAATCCATCCATTCAACTTATTCAAGCAACTATCTCTTACCAAGTGCTCATTAGCCCTTAATACCTAGTAGCCCTAAACAGTGGGTCTTCCAAGGATAACTCCAACTTTCCCCAAAACACTCACAAAACTAAAGGCATATCTAGATACCCTTTTCAAAGTTACTTAACATATCTCAGAATCTCATACTGCTCCTTTGGACCAAATACTCAAACTAGTACACTGTCGCCTTGCAATTAGCCCTCATTAGCCCTCCTATTACAAAGCAAGTACTAACTCCTGTCATCCCCAAATCTCCCAATCTTAACAGAGTTGAAACATCATCCCAAACAAAGGATTTTCAACATTACAAGAGGTGCCACCAAGATCTACTACCCCAATCACCAAACCCTCTTTCTAGGTGCTCTAACCTAGGGCTTTCTCAACCTGACTTTTCCAAGCACTTCTAGACCCTTCCAGTGGATCCAACACCATCACTTGGTCATATTATGACATTCTATGCAATAAAAAGTGGCACTCATGTGGATGGAACTCTCAGACCTTGACTGGTCCAACCACCTTGCAACCCCAATCAACAATCTCTGTCAATTAGAGATCTCTTTCTCCAATCCCTGCATACTCCTGCAACCAAACACATATGGATACATATCATACATGTTTTAGACTCTCCCCACAAGTCACATTAACCACAGTAAGTGGGGGAGTCTAAGTCATCATTGCAACTTCAAACCAAATTAATGATTGAACACCCAAAACTGTCTGGAACAGTCAGCAAAAGCACTGAGATTCTTGGCTTTAAAACTTCACAAACAATATAATCTTTGCATAGAATGAACTACAAATTAGAACACCATCAAATGACTACATCTCCTATCAATATTGCATTGAAATAAAGAGTTTAACAATACAAAACACAAGACTGTGTCCTCACGGGCAGAGACTAGACAGTTTGCAGAAATTTAATGTTTATTGATTGGAAACTTCATTACATTGTATCTTCGACACACAAACACTTTCCCAAACTCCTAAGACTCCTCTACCACTCAAACTCACGCTTACACTCAATACAAATAAACCATTTCCAATCGGTTTAACAGTTACAACTTCTCTGCCAAACCGACAATAACAGTTAATTGACTGTTATGTTTTAGTTTATATTGTTGTCAAGTTGACAACATAGTTGTCAACACGACAACTCTCCATTCCTGGACATTCATATCAACTTCTAAAAGGTCTTTAGGATCCCAACCTAGAATTAAAGACCTTAAACCCTACTAAACCCTTACATAAGCCTTTTAGGCTATATTTTGCCAATTTAGGCAATTTTACATGTTTTAGCACTTTTGTGCATTTGACATTACATAATGGCTCTATTGGCCAACTTACAAACATTATGGACCTTATAGGTCATTTAAACAATCACATCTACACCTAGGATCCTCAAGTGACCCCTAGATACACTCTAACACTCAAAATGCCATCAATGGCTTACATCATTGATCTTATTACAACATGATCAATATCACAATCAAAACAATTAAACATAATCAAATGACCATTATTGGTCTCATTACAATATCAAATGACCCTTGATGGCCATGTTGTCTTCCAGTCCCCCTAGGATCTATCAGTGACCCTATTGCACCTTCATGTCCTTGGTGCTTGACCTTGGTGCTCCTGCACCATACTCCACAGCTTTAAAATCTTTCCAAGTCCTCTTGGAAACCTGCAAACAAAACAAATGTCAAAAAAATTTCAGGCCTTCATCTTGACCTTTGGCAAATATGGGTCCTCCATGAACCATTCCATCCTTCCTCTGTGCATCTTTATCTTGCATTTAGGCTTGCTCTCCTTCATCAATGTAAACACTGCATGCTTATGTTGCATCTTCTCACTCACCATCAGACCAACCTTGATCTCTGATTCACCTTGTGCCATCTCCATGCTAGGAGAAAATTTTGTCATCTTTTGAGCATCCTCATAGCCCATCTCTGCAAATTTTGTCTCTTTATTGAAGGCTGCTCCCTCTTGTGCCTCCAAAACTCCTCCATAACTCTGCCATTCTTCAACTATGACAGCAAATCTCTCCCACAAATCCAACTCATCTCCAAGACCCTCTAGGCCTTCCTCTATGCTGTCTCCTCCAGCATTCACCAAGACTTTTCCACAAGTCCCTACACCTCTCATCACAGGTGCATCAAGAGTACCCTTCCTAGTACCCTCCTCTTCTTCAAACTCTTTCTTCTTCCTTGCTGCTGCTCTTAGTCTCTGAATAGGCCATTTCATCTTCTTCTTCAACCTTAAATGCCAACTTGTAGCATCCTTAAGCATCTTCTCTAGTTTCTTCAATCTTTCTTCACCTTCTTCCCTCTCCTTTTTCTCTTCTTCCTGCTCCTCCAAAACCCTTCTTAGACTTCTCAACTCTTCTCGTCTCATCCATTCCATTTCTTTCTTCCTTGCTTCTTCTTCTTCCTTCTTCTTCTTCTCTACTTCCTTGTATTAATTCAAGAATTCTTTCCACAAATTGAACAACTCTCTCTCTGATCTTGTATATGCCATCTTAGGTCTCTCCTCCTAGATCTTTCGCTCGCTCTGATGCCAATTGATGCAGAGGCCTTAGGTGGACTTTAATTAGCAAGTTCAAGAGTGACTCCATCATGCTTCTTCATTAGGATCATCTCCATGGATCCAATCCACACTATAGTCAATCAGAGTGCACATAGATTCCTTATGCCACCAAGGGCTCCACACCTTTGTAAACACACCAATGTCCCTCAATCCATCCATTGGATTCATCCATTCAACTTATTCAAGCAACTATCTCTTACCAAGTGCTCACTAGCCCTTAATCCCTAGTATCCCTAAACAGTGGGTTTTCCAAGGATAACTCCAACTTTCCCCAAAACACTCACAAAACTAAAGGCGTATCTAGATACCCTTTTCAAAGTTGCATAACATATCTCAGAATCTCATACTGCTCCTTTGGACCAAATACCCAAACCAGTACAGTCGCCTTGCAATTAGCCCTCATTAGCCCTCCTATTACAAAGCAAGTACTAACTCCTATCATCCCCAAGCCTCCCAACCTTAAAACAGAGTTGAAACATCATCCCAAACTGTTATCTTTTTTTTGGATCGATTGCAAATGTAATGGCATTATTGTATTGTCTTTCTATGTTTTCCAAATGCATCGATCTCTTGGTTTTATACAAGGCAAAGACAAGAAGACATGTCTATTCATTTC
>MU225107.1:1199745-1211292 GCA_018584345.1 Thuja plicata | reverse complement strand
ATTATATTGAAACACCCCTGGCCCCTCCCCCCCCCCTTGTCCCCTTGCCGTACCCCCGTCGTACCAAAATTGAGGCCCTTTTTTTTTGCATACCCAAAACTCGTCCCGGCGTCCCCCCGTACAGACGTACCCCCGCGTCAGGGTAACTATGCACCAAACACCTAATTTTGGTCTAATTTTCATAATTTTATTTTAAATACAACTAATTGTAAACCAATTATTCTCATTGTAAAACTTGTGGTAGTAAAACCCTTTCAATTAATACAATTATTTCCATAAAATAAAGCTTATTTCCCATTTGTAATAGAGTGTTTTATCACCATAACACAATTTTCGTAATAAAGCTTATTTCCCATTCATAATTGAGTATTTAAATCAAAACTAGAGTTTAATACATATCACAGACCCTAATGATGTTGATGAGCAATGCCCCTTGTGGGGTTTTAGGGGCGATACCACTAATGGGGTCGAGGGGCATCACCCCTCATGGGGTCTGGAGGCAATGATTCCAATGGGGTTGAGGGCAATCAGATGGGTTTAGCAACAAGTTATACCAGATTCTAGCAACAACATTGTCTATTGCAATGTCCATTCCTTGGCTAACGCCATGGTTATTCAAATACTGGTCATAAGTATCAGTTCATCATTTTCCATTCACTAAAACTTGAAGCATATAAAAAGCTCCCGATATATCCGTTCTTATACTTTTTCATATGGAAATATGTACATAGAATTAAGGAGTGAAGATAGACAACCATTAATCTCTGTCGAAAATAGATCATGTACAAATATTCAAATTAATAAGATTATGCCCAAGTTTTCTATCAATATCTTATGAATTAATAAACATTTCTGAATTCTTCTATCTTCTTTCTGCACGTAACATATCTGACTTCAAGCATTTTAGATTTCTGTCCCAGATATATTCTAGAATCTAAATCAGTCCTATTCTACTGTAGTTATTTATGTCAAATTTGGTGTCATGGAGAAGAAAATGGGGCACTGTTAAGGCATTGAATGATGTCTCTGTGCAGGGAGGAGAGGAAGCTGAGTATTATCTACATACAATATCCTTATCTTAGACAAAAATGCTCTCAAAGGGTTTGACTTGTGGCATGCTTGGTAGGACACTCATCAGCCTTCTCTGTTCTAACTTTAATGATTTGTCAGTTCCTCTTGGAGATTTTATTCATGTCGCAATCATGGACTTATTTAATAGTTTCCAGAGTGATTTAGAATGGCCTTTTATTTTTGAGGCTCATTGTTGATAATAAGTAGGATATTCATTAGTCTTCTTTGTTCTAACTTTAATGATTTATCAGTTCCTCTTGAAGGGTTCATTCATCACCGGCTCTGAGCTGAACACTGCATGTCTCAGTCACGGACCTATTTACTAGTATCCAAAGTGATTTTAGACCTTCTCCATGGCCTTTAAATTTCCAGTCACCCCAAGGCTCATTGTTGATGATTGATGGGACATTCATTATGCTTCTTTGTTCTAGCTTTGATGGCTTATTAGTTCCTCTTGGAGGGATTATTCATCATGGGCTCTGAGCTGAACACTATATGTCTTAATCATGGACTTTTTGATAGTTTCCAGAGTGATTGTAGACTTTCTTCATATCTTTTATTTTTTTATCACTCAGAGGCTCATTGTTGATAATTTTCTCAGTAGAGATATTATGAAAATTGACCTATTGCATTTCTCAATAAGTCCATGAGACAAGTAAAAAGTTATTTCTCAAATTTGAGACAAGTTTCTAACATTTTTCTGGGTATAATTGTACAAGTAAGATTCGACAATGAGAATCGAAATAACTATGATACAACAATCACATTCCTTGGTGAACCTTACCAAAGCTATCCCAGGATCTTCTCCCCTTGAGAGGGCATTTTCTATCTCCCGATCGCCGGAGTGATTACGAGCCCAATCCTGTAAAGGAAAGACATCTAAGGTTAAAAAGCCATTAAATTCCAAAATAATTCATAAGACAGATCAACAATCAGTTAAGTAGTTCAGTTCTACCCGGACACGACCAATAAACATTTGTATCACAGATGAGCCTGCCTGGGCTGCAGCTGCTGCTTGAGGAAAGCTGCAAATGCACAGCAACAATTGATACAGATACATCATTGATAATGTGGAGACATGAAGTCCAAACTATGCACTCCAACCAAATAAAACCCTCATCACAATGTAAATCCATTTAGGAATGTTTTGGCGTATGTATTGGCATGGATTAAAATTGCTTCAAAAAATTCAAATTAACCATAAAGGCACAAAATATCTTATGTTCAAGTGTGGTTTCTTGTATAAAATACAAATTCATAACATAATTGATCTTATAATTTTTCTGAAGAGAGGTCTCAAAGAGACTTGAAATGTTGGAGACAATGGTATCCACATAGATGATATCATGTTGACTCTGAAAATCTAAAATCTTTAATTTAATATGATCCTCGAGTAACATCGCTTTCTCCATCAACCTAAAGTTTCATCTTACTATCGGCCCATCCCATATCTTAAATAAAGTAAATAGAAATCACAAGAATAGATAAAGAAAATGATTCAGGAAAAAATGTAAAACAAAATCACTGATTTCAATAACTTTATTTTATCAAGGATCAAGGTAGAAATGCAGGAGACCCATCTTCCAGCTATTTATTTTCATGCACAAGGAATTCAAATTTATATTCCCCACATTCAAGCTAAAAAGATCACACCAACCAATCTCATTTCAATTACCTGTACACAAAAGTTACGTGAGTTTGAATTCCTTCTGCTTCCAACAGTCTTGATGCTTCAATTCCCTGCAAAGTATAAATCACATATCACATACGCTGAAGTTTTTATTAAAAACAAAATCTGTTGATATGATTCCACAAGGAAAAATTTAAAATGTATTCACGTAGTACAAATTTCCTGTTGAAGAAGCTGAAAGGAAAGGAAACATACTTGCCAAGTTGCAGGAATTTTGAATAGTAAACGCTCCTGGGGTACTTCAACCTCTTTATACAATTTCAAAAGTTCATGTACCTTCCAAAAATTTCAATAGTATAAGATTAGGTACCAAAATCTGTACAAATCAGCACAGGATGCAAGACACGCATTTATTTCATTAATAAAAGAATTCAGATTTTCCTGTTCAGATAAAAGTCCATGGTAAGTCTTCATGAGAAATTGTATTGTTCTATTCAAAGATAATAAACCCGATATATTCTCCACTCAGGTCTGATTTTGGAAGAGTCGTTCTATTTGTCCTGAGGCATATTCAATTGTTATCTTTCATATTCAATTGTAATCTTTCAAACATAACTATTGAGAGGGAGATCTTTGGATATTCTATTCTAAGTTAAGAATCACTTTAGGTTGTCTCAAAGGCTAGCCTTGCTACAGGGTAAAAATGAAAAGGGCTATAAAGTAGGCTGTTGTGAGTAAAAGTAAAATATTTGTCCGATTACAAAACTTCCAGCATTTGGCCAACTCTGCCTACTCGGACACAATCTAGTGTAGTACAAGGGAGTTATTGCCATGCTGATTATCAATGTTCAAGCTGTTAAAATCAAGTCCCAAGTAAATTATAGTGCAAAAAAAACCCCAAGATGCAACTTCTAAGTGGAAAGGTGTTAGAAGCTTCATGGTTCAATTAGTTGATGATGTTTTAAATGTTACAAATTAATTATCAAGATATAAGTAATTGGCCACTTCTGTCACAGATAACATTTAGTAACTCAATTCTTCCACTTGACAGATTTGTCAAGCACATAGCCGCCCTTGGAACTGCAAAGGCTAAATACCCTACATAAGCTCAATTCAGTCAACTTGTCGTCAGAAGCAATGACTGATCCACTTATGGATTGTTTTTTCAAGCAGCTCAATCTTGACTCGTGCAAAAGTATAAATGTCTTCACAAAGTTGATGTCTTTCAAGCCAAGGAAATCGAAAGAAGATGAAAACTTAAAATTGAAAGTGCCAACTAACATGACCATAATGGTTCATTCTTAATAGATGAATGATATCACGAAGATCAAAGAAAAAATTAAAATTTGAAAGCCAAAAGGATGAAAACTGAATCCAGATATGATTCTCATAACTATATGTGTGTAAACCAACCAAGAGAATAAGCCAGATATTGCAGCCAATTTAATCAATCTGCAAAATATTGGAGTTGGGCATAGAGAATCAGAATGCAAACAGTATGGTTGTTATGTCCAGTTATACCTTTCTTATAGTTCCATGAGTATCATAGGCTAAGCGAGCATCCACTTCTGTAGACACACGTCCTGGTACCACTTTTGCCAATTGAGCTCCTACATTTACAACAGCCTGGAAACAAGACAAAGGAATACATTAAAGCTTCATTTTTCAGTACCTTCCAGTATATATCCTAAAGACTAATAAGATGTGGGCGGACCTTGTTAAAGATACAGGACAACCGATCGCTGCCCTCTTCACGCGCATAACATTCGCTGTCCGCCAGAGCCGAATCTATCATACTCTGTGAGATAGAGAATACTATGGATATGTATCAATTGACACGGAGACGAGATCCCATTCATATTTCAATTGATCAAATTAAAAATATGGAATCAAAACCAATCTCACTCCGAATTGGGTCTTCGGAAGGCTGCAAATGCCGAGCAGCAGGGAGGAACTGACAGTGGCTGCTGTGGGAGGAAACCTGCATAAACCCAATCAACCAAATAGTAACAAAATTATGAATCAAACACCACTTCTTTGCCACGTAGAAGGGGCACTATTGGGGCTTTAACCATTTGCAGGGCTGGGGTATTCGTCCTGGGATCCGGGATTTCCAGGCCTTAGGCGGCCAGCATGTATCAACCTGCTGGTGAGATTTACCACAACTGAGCTTTAAACTCAGCAATCCTAATAGGCATGGGGAAGTGTTCGAAACCTCAACCTGATCAGTTCAAAATCACATTAAAGAAATCAAATCACTGCTACAGTGATTGGGAGCAGGGATGAGCTGTCTACCTCTCAAAGTCATCGAAAATCATCGTATCAGGCACAATCTCACTAAAATCACTGATTGCCTCCAGTTCCGTCTTCTCCTGGGCTGCATAAAAATGTCATCAATGATCATCCGCAAATGATCAAAAGCTTGTAGTAAACCAGTGACTGCCTAGTCCTTCTATTGGATATTCATGATTTAGGGTCTCTGTTACTGCCCTTATCCATTGAATTCTTCACTGATGACAACCTCTCCCAATAAAATGCAATTCATATTGGACTCTTCTTTCCTAGTGCGAAGTATGAAAACAAAGCCAAGACTTGTAGAGGGACAGAAAACGAATACACCCACCAGTGTTAAGTGATGAGGGAGAAGAAGAAGCGGTACAGAAGACATTAACATTAGCCCTCCCCTCTCCTGCTCTCCAGCCCTGCTAAGCATTCCAGCATTCATACAGATCATTGCCATATCCAAACACGACACTGCATTAATATGTGATTTTCACTAAAAGATCACCATCATATTGGATCGCATCTATTCCACGTCTTTAAATGCATATATACCTGAACATGAAGTTGGCGTGCAGAGAGTAGCCTGCAACTGCACGGCATTTGCAAAATCATAGAGGCCATGTCCTTGATTTCGTTGAAGCAGGTGGTACGACCTGGCACCTCTTACGTGTTTCGGATATTGGTATCCAGATATAACAAAACTAGAACATCAGAAACTTTTAGTTTCTTGGGTTCCATCGCCCAACCAAGAAAAATATTAGTTTTCGAGGTTTCTTGCAGTTTTTAAATTAGCAATCACACTTTAGTGTGCAATGGGAACGCCATAACTAGTTATTTAAGTATTCTTATTTTCATCTTCTTTATGGGCTTGTTTGGTTGCACCCCATAACCGGGTTATGCAGCCCATAACCCGGTTATGGGGTGCAATTCCTTGTTTGGTGACCTCTAAATCGAATGCGAATATGGATTTGCAAATCCCCATTTGTGCAAAAATGTGGATGTCCGAATTCCTGCTGAGGAGGTGGAATGACTTTCATCTCCATGGTTTTCATGGAGATTAAAGCCATTTTAACTTCGCCGTCGGGTCTGGAGCACTGCATGGATCTTAATAACGGAAGGTGCCATGTTGTTTTCCAATGCCTGCAATAGATTTGGAAGGTCGGTGCGTTTGTCATCAGGCGGCAATCCATCGGGAATGGATATCATTCAGATGTTGTCCAGGTTATTATGGACAGGGTTTCTAGTCGTGGCTTGCATTATGCGGTTCTGATTGAAATCAGTGTTGAGGAAGGTAACGAGAAAACCATCAGAGACAAGCTTCCAGGCGAGCTGCATCATGGGATTAATGTGGCCCTGCGCAGGAAGGGGGATCAGAAGAGCATGTGCTATGCTTCGCCCACCCATATTCAGCTTTTCAGGCGTCCTCATTCCTCCAACATCAAACTAGACAATCACCGAAAGGTCTCCCCCACGAACCGGAGAGTAAATGAACTGAAATGAATTGATGCATGTGTGAACAAGAAAAAGGTTATTAAATTTGGTTATATTTATCTGACAACCAAACAGAGAATGTGGATTTACAAATCCATCTTCCACGGCAACCAAACAGTCCCAAAAAAGCATAACCGGGGTTTGCATAACCAGGGTATAGATAACCATGATTTGCTAACTTTTTCAATTCCCCAACCAAACGGGCCCTATATCTTCTTATCTTAGAATGAGTATATCTCACCATCTATATATTTTTATAACTCTTTGTCTCTATCTCTCCCTCTCTATGTCTCCCTTTCTATCTTTACCTCTTGGTCTATCTCTAACTCTCTATCTTTTTTTCCCATCCTCCCACTTTATATTCTTAATTATATATATTTCTAATAAAAAGCAATAAAGTTAAGCAATATTCTTATTTCAACTATCTATAATATTTAATACTTTTTTTAAAAAAATATATAAATTTTTTATATGATTGTGTAAAAATATTATAACAAAATATAAATAACTAGCAATTGCACCAAAGTGTGCAATGGGAACATCGTAGAGTTATGGAAAGGTCATTTAAGTATTTATCCCTTTGTTTGTCACTCCTTCTCGTCCTCTCTAGATCTCCTTATCTTTGTATCAATATATCTCACCATCTATATATCTTTATAACTCTTCCTCTCTATTTCTCCCTCTCTATTTCTCCCTCTGTATCTCCCTAGATCTCTTTCTATCTTTACTGATTGATCTGTCTCTAACTCTCTATCTATTTGTCCCCATCCTCCCACTTTATATTCATCTATATCTCTATCCAACCATCTCTCTCCATCACCCCCTTCATATACCTTTTTATTTTTATATCTCTATATTCCTTCTCACATCCCTCCCTCTATATGTATCTATATGTGGTCATCTCTCTATCACTCTCTATGCTTATATATCTCCCCCTTTCTACCTCTCTCTATTACTTTATACTTATATCTGTTGGAATTATATGATGTGCCCAACGACTCAAAGGGGAGGGGGGTGAATCAAGAATCAATAAAACTTAATCCTTTTAGTCCACAATTAGATTAGCTTGTTTTTTTGCATGCATATAACTTGAAAGTAAAGAATCAGATACAACACATAACACAATATTTGGTTACTTAGAAACCTTCCAAAAGAAAGTAAAACTGGGGTGGGGATGATACCCACAAGATTTAGTATTGTAGTATAAATTTAGTCTGTCAAAGCTTACAATGACCACATCTAATGGTCTGCCCTGTTAGGAGGATAGAAAGGATTGTTAGGTCCACCTTGTTAAAGGATTTTGTACAATACAATAAGTAATGCAACTCTGTTAAAATATTTAAAGAAGGCACTATTAGGTCCACCTTGTTAAAGGATTTTTGCTGATCCACCTGTGAGAATGAACCAGTTGATGATTTGCTCTATGCAACTGTGATTGCTGAATAAGATCCTTTGAAATATAATTGATCACCCGAATGTGATAGATAAGTCTCTGTTGTCCTGAACACTTATTCACTTAACTCAAACTGTCATTCGCATAATCATATCATCTTCTGATTATACATTCATACTATATACATATTCTTCACCATATTGGATAAACAAACTATCTTATATATATCTTTATCTGACAAATAACTTTGTAAGTCGGCTTGCAATAAACAAATATATATTTAACAATATATGCAAAGTTGGCTTCAAATTGTCACTCGGGTCCAAAAGACTACTCGGGTGATAAACTGTCACTCGGGCGATACTGAACACTCGGGTGATGTTGAACACTCGAGGGACACTATGTACTTGGGTAACACTAAATGACTAAGTGTTTTGACACTAATTGACAATATGTCTTGTCATAAGGTCTACAATCTCCCCCTTTGGCATTAGTGACAAAAACACTTATCATTAAACTTTGTATATGATATGTCAAAACTCCCCCTTACAGATTGCTCGGGTTTTGACACTTGCTTTGTTACTTGGGTCTAACTGACTCTGTTTTTGTATTTTTCAAAATTGATATTGTAACATATATCTTATATACTATTCTTTGTACATGTGATATTTACAATGACATCTCCCTCTTATACAATGATATTTCCCCCTTATTTTTGACAAGAATGCCAAAAATGAATGCCATCTACAGGGTTATTTCGAAGTAGGATAGAAAATCACTATGTACCTTCAAAATTTGAGATAGAGTGTTGTCCCAATTATCCTGTAGCACCTTCAATATGTGCAATTCAACTTGCAGTTCTGCAGATAGCTCTATCATCAGCTCGGCAACTACAGAGAATAGTATAGAAGATATATGTTACAATATCAATTTTGAAAAATACAAAAATAGAGTCAGTTAGACCCAAGCAACAGAGCAAGTGTCAAAACCTGAGCAATCTGTAAGGGGGAGTTTTGACATATCAGATACAGAGTTTAATGATAAGTGTTTTTGTCACTAATGCCAAAGGGGGAGATTGTAAACCTTATGGCAAGACATATTGTCTACAATATCTTTATCTTTATATTTCTCCCTCTCTCATTCTCTATTTTTTTATATATATTTACTTCTTTCATCTGCACTCTCTCTCTCTCTCTCTCTCTCTCTCTCTCACACACACACACACACACACACACACACACATTATCACTCCATCTAGACACATCTCCCTCTCTCTATCCATCCATCTCTCCATGACCCCTTTCTTATACCTTTAAGTCTGCATAGATTGAACGTTGCAAAGCTGGCTCAAGGCTTATAGGCTATGGAGACGTTCATTAATATATTCTCAGTCATCCACATTGTTTGTCAAACAATGCATTGCTTACGTTGTCTGCACATTTGTCATCTCTTTTTTCAAAAAGGAAAATCAAAATATATTTATAAATTATAGATATATTTACTTATTTAATTAATATATACATAATTATAAATGATTTAGAATACATCTATTTCACAATTTTTTAAAAAATTATCTCTTTATTTTAAATTAAACTATTGTAATTTAATAAATCTCTAAAATGAATAATATGAAAATAGTGTAAATTAGACATCTCTTACCGAAATAGAGGGTAAATTCGATGGAATTGAAAATGATGGTAGGATGAAATGATATAATGAGGAATGGTATTTAAAGGATTAAGAAAGCAAAGGCTATCATTTGGCGCTTGGAAAACATGGGGCAAAATAAATAAGTCGTTTGCAAAGCCAATTAATTGAATGAACCAACTAATTTAATATATGAACTCTGCAACGGCACATAAGCGCAACACTTGTTGATAGTTGTAATTATTAAACTATTAACCTATACGTATTGTGTCCTAGTTTTCCTTGCATTTATATGATGTAGCCAATAATGCGCGAAAAAGTAACACGGCAAGTTCTATTTTAATATGTTGGAAATAAAACTTGTTTAAATTGGGCCCACTTTTTCAAATTCCCACTACCTTGTCGGGTGGCATGCATTCCACGTTTGGAACTACATGTCTACCAAGTTTTGTAATAACATATTGCAGGTATGTAACACCAGCAACCCATACACTGTAAAGGACTAATTGTTTGGTTTCGGGGAATTTAAAGAAAATCTCTTTGTTAACTTGCAATCAGTTTATGTGTCTACTTCATGAGAGTACAAGACATTTCAGGGCTTTGTTCGATGTCTGATAAATGCAAAGTTCAGCAGATATCTACTTTTGAGTGACACAGTTACTAAAATTTAAATTTCAGTATTAATTTTTGTAGTCTATACTGATTTATCTTTGGAATTTTGTTTCATTGTGAACTTGGGAGACAACAATCTCATAGCATTTAATGGGGTTTCCATAGAAAATAGGGAGATTACAGAGTTTAGATTCATGGAATATATAGACTTTTTAGACATACTTTTGGATTATACAATCTGTAAGATTGTTGGGTTGCCAGAATTTAAAGGGCTATTTGGAATATGGAATACTGTATAATGTTGTGGTTGTATTTTCTCTTGTAGATGTATATGCAGGATGTGGAGCAAAGATAGGGCATACCAGATGTTTAACAGATTGCCTCAAAGAGACGATAGGGATGTAGAAAATGCTTCGAACCCTAGTTCTTCCACTACTACATTTAACCTCATTTTTCTACCAAAAATTTCGACCATCAACTAAAAAGATTTAGGTTGGTCGGATTATAGAAGGAAAACTTCTTCTTTTTTTAATCCATGCCCATGTTAGTCGAAATTTCAACCAATACCATGTAGGTCAAAATTTTGACCAACACGGGCATAACTTTAAAAAGAAAAAAGATTTAGCATCTCATTTCATTGTTTGGTTTTAAGTTGGGAGCGCGAAGGAGCTGGAACCTGTGATTGTTTGAAGTTTTATTTGGTGAGAGTAAAAGGAGGATTGCCTGCCTGTGAGGGTTGCCACTGTGGTTTGGTGTAAAAGGAGAACCGCCTACCTGCGAGCTATTGCCACTGTGATTTGGTGTAAAAGGAGGACCGCCTGTAAGGATTTCCTTACTCTGCATTTGTTTGGCATTGTTTTATTGGTTGCCTACTTAGGGCCCATGAGTAATGTGCTAGGGCATCATGTATTTGGTATTTCCTGGCACGTTTTTAACATTTTTTTTATTGGTATTTGTTTTTTGTCGACTTCGTGTGGATTGGAATGTCAAATCTAACTCCATAGGAAGTCTACCTGGAGTCATAGCTTTCAATTGCGACAGGTCTGAGATCATTTGGTGGAGAAATTTGAAAGAAATCGTGTGACAGTCATCTATAGACCATTTTTGACATAAAACTAGGGCAGTTGGCTTTCTATAGTCAGTTTTCTATAGACTCTTTTAGACCAGGTGTGACTGTATACACACTATGGCTTCATAAGTGCTTTAAAAGACCACAAATAACAAAGAAACCATAGACTCCTTGCACTCCAAAGACTCCAAACCTTCATCAATCTTTAATAATGTCTAAAAATAAACAAACCTTAAAGGAATAGGGCTCAGTCCACCAAGAACCCCAAAATCCCCAAATTTAGCACTTTTAAACCCTTAATCCAAGGGTTTCTTAAATCTCCTACCTCCGATCACTTCTAGGTCAAATAGG
>MU225107.1:1162429-1188462 GCA_018584345.1 Thuja plicata | reverse complement strand
TGAGCTCAATTCAAATGGTTCCTTCTCAAATTGGGAAGATTTTGATTGTTCTCCTATCTTGATCTTTCAATATAAACTTTGGAATCAAGGTCCCTCTATAGATTGTCTTATTCTTTTCATAAATACAAATGTTGACTTGTTTAAATAGAGTGCTTATGCAATTGTCTCCCTAGCTATGAACACCATAGGTTTACCATCTGCAGCTAGAATATCTCTATAACCTGGGTGGTAATTCTTAACCACCATTTTCTCAAAATCAACATCAATAAATATATTAGGACAAATGAAAATGTTCAAGTCTAAGCTCCATGGATTGCATAGTGGAAATAAATATTCTCTCCTCCTATGGAAGTAGTTGAACACTTCCCAACTAGACTCTAGCAGTTATGCATCTTGAACCCCGGTCAAATTATCCAGTAATTATCTTGTGGACCTCCACACCTAGACACATTATGTGGAACTCTTTCTCCATCTAGTTGCTTCAGTATATCCTCATCTATCTTCCTAGGTGGGGCCTTTTTACTGGTTTCCCCATTTTTTCCCCATTTTACTACATAGTTCACATGCCTTGTCTATGCTTCCACATTTTGCATGCATATTTACTGGGGCACTTGCATCCTCTATGCTTTTGATGGATGCCATTTATAATTATCTTGATTCACTAGATGTTCATTCATCCCTAGAATGGGCTTTGTTGCAGCTTGATATCACAAGAAGCACTTGGAACTGTTGTACAAATAGAGTATGACAATGACATTTAAGTTCTCTATAACTTACTATTAGCTTTAATGACCACCTGCCACATAGAGTTAGTTTGGAACAGAGGAACTCACTAAACATAGTCATGCCATGAGCTTGAAAAGTTCAAGATCACCTCGTTTAACATTATTAGAACTCACTAAACATTGTCACACCCATCATCATTAGTTAGAGTAGTTAAAAAGAAAAGAGAAATCCAAGACACTATATTTGGTAATAATTTATAAAGAGATTTGTTTGTATTAAGATTCAATCTTGTGAAGCAATGAATTCTTTTCTTCAAGTTTGTGTTTCTCTAATCAACTTGCACAATACTTTCCAATATGGAAATTTTATGAATTTTAAGTTAATTTCGGCAATGTTATGCAAATTCCTTTCACTCATGCCTACAATCTAAGGTATCTGTGTTAGTATATTCCCTTCTCTACTAAATGCTCTGAGTTTCTTGCAGGTAAATATTGTGACTGTCATTATCCAATGCCTCCCTCTTATTTAAGCCTATGATACACATTGTTTGTGATAGACAACAAACAGTTTGGGCATATACTTTCCTGGGGCAACCTACCTGATCCATCCCCAACAACTTGATAATCGGCTGGGCAAGGAAGATAGTAACTTCCCCAATAAATTCGCACATTCATGCCACCCTGAGCATTTGGAGCTGGCTAATACAACATCATGGAGCCTCGTGCTTGATGGTGGTCATATTCTGATTAGCTCTTGTGTGTGTGCCTATGTACGCGGACAAAGGTTTTCAAGCTCACTGCATCCTTAAGGTAGAAAGTGCTTGTACATGTTTTCAGTGTTACAATCCTTGTGCAAAACAATTCATGAACATACACAAGTTTGGAAGTTTTGAAAGTCCTTTTGCCAAGGAGATCAACATTTTATGCTTCTTGCAAGGTTTCTTTGCCTCTTGCAAGAATGTTGTCTCACAAAATTCCAAAAATATCATCACGTGTTCCAAAATCAAAACCAATCCAAGGCACACTTGTCATAGTCACTACCTAATCCTGAAAAAGTATTCGATTGAACTCATGTCCCATTTCACCAAGCACCAGAAAGTGAAGACTCCTTTGCCTCATATCTACCGAGAACGGAAATCCATAACCAAAAAGGCCAAACAATATCAACATATCATTAATCCATTAAAGAAAAAACCCATAAGCGTGAAGAATATGAAAAGGTCCTTTACAATTGCAAAATTGTCCATTCCCAAAGAAGTTACCATCTGAACATGACCTTCATCACACATGAGCAATATGGCTAGCTGCATCATCGATCACTCTTCCTCTTTTTAGACCACTTAGCTTGCATTTAGGACTTCCCTAGTTGCCATCCCTAGAATAACATCACACATCACACAACATAATCCTAGCATAAATCTGCATTCAATCCTAAACCATCCCTTAGCAATCCTAAACCAATCCTAAACCATCCTATTTAGTCCTAAAAATATCTTAGCAAGTCCTAGATCAATCCTAGCAACCCTGCATCATCTTTTAGAAATCCTAATCATCCTAGAAAGCACATCCTTCACTTGGTATCCTAGCCTCTTTTTGATTTTCTTACCCTTCATCCTAAATCAAGGATCATCATCTTAGGTATCTTTAGAATGACACACTGTTCTAAGATAACCCCCTCCGTCTGTGAAACCTCATCACCTTGAGCAAAAGGTTGGTTCACATTGACCGAGAATCTTGTCAGCCGAAGACCACAATTCTATCCTAGGTTATGACAATCGCATCCACCTTGATCATACATTAGGAAATTAATCCTTAAATCAGTCTTTTTTTTCACCAAGTCATCCTTAGTCTTTCAGGAAGCATCCTCATCATCATAGGTATCGTCATCCTAGATCATCATCTTAGCATCATCATCCTTAGTATTTTTTAGGACAATCCTCGCATTTTATCTTGCATCTTGCATCCATCTCTTTAGGACATTCATTTCATGCCACCCATCACACGAGCCACTAAGAAGAGGAAAGACATGTCCCTTAATCAGGCAGCTAGTTCATTTGACCCAACGATCGATCACTCCAATGTGATGGATTCCTTTGATCCGCGATAGAACATACCTATCCAGCACACTTGGGTAGAAACTAATGAGATTCCCACTGTGAGTACTATCAAAACATTCATCAATCATCCAGCGCATGTTCATATGGTAAGTGCCATGAGTGGATGCAACAACAATCAGGTACTCACATATATTCAGCAACAAGGAATCCAATTCCCACCTTGGGTTATACCCACGCTTATCACACAACCTATGGGAATTTCAGGAGCAAGTCCTTATACCATCCAAAATGAAGTTGTTGATCCCCTTCAGCGAGCTTTGCAGGTGAGATCTCTTATCTCACAGATGGTACAACCATCCATTCCACCTTCCATAGTGTACGTGACACCTCCATCTACCTCATTCGTAGTCATGGGAGCCCCACCTCCTTATCCACCATTAGCAGCACAAGCAATACATCCCATCGCTATGCAAACACCTACGCCTCTTCAAACCACAGTTGCTCCACTTTCCCAAGAAATCCCAACATTTTTCGCACAATTCCCACCACCACCATTCAACACTCACCAAACCAACATTTCACCCATCCCCACTTAGCCCATTCAAAATGCAACAACTCATTTGCAGCATCAAAGCACCCAAATCTCCATGCCTTTGCCACCCTTTTCCTCCATAGTATACCCACATCAACAAGCACACTTCACCACAGGCATGCCACCTACCAACCCTTATTGGCGCAAGGGCCCACTTTCCACGCTCCGCCAACAACACATTCACAACATATGCTAACAATTCTTCCGCAAGCTTAATCCAACTCAAATCCTCCACAACCACTTCCTCAAATTAGTCAAACCACATAAGGCACTTCATCATCCACTTGGAATAACTCTCAAGCCACCATGCAAGCCTTGGGCATCCCCGCACAGTAGCAGACCACCAATCCATTTTCATCCTACGCACAACAACCACAATTCAATCCCTTTGCCCCAGCGCAAATTCCTATCCCCTAATCCTGCAACAACAACCAATCCCATAGCAACAACCAATCCAACAACAACAACTTATCCCATAGAAACAACCTATTCAACAACAACAACCAATCCAACAACAACAACCTCTTCAGCAGAAACAACCCTAGCAATCCTAGTCACAAAGCACAAACCCCTTCACTTCTCAAGCACAACCATAGTACAACCCTTTCACCACAACACCACCTCCTATTCAACCTACCCAACAACCACAACCATCAGCGCAGAATACCAATCCCCTCATCACACAAGTGTTGCAACAAATTGCGAATCCTTTTGTAAGTACGCACTTTGCCGCCCTATCTACCCAGCTATGCCAACTATCTGGCTATGCTATCTTCCACTGCATCACAAGCAGTCCCTCCACCATAACAAACCAATATTCCCATCAATACCAACTACTTCATTCCACCTACTGGGGGCATTCCACTTTAGAACACCTATCCACCATCCTTCGACACTATGGCACCACCACCCAATGCAAGTGCACATTCGCCTCAGCTCACTTATCCAAAACCTCAGTAGATGCAAACCTACTTCCAGCAGATACAATAGCAACATCAAGCATTGCCACCTCCTCCACCATAATATCCCCCTTAGCTACAGTTCCCATCACCCCAAAAACCTATCTATGTTGACCAAACACCGCAATACCCTTCACAAAACCCTCTATATTCACCAGCTCCATTCGACCCCTATCTCATGAGTGGGATCAACATGCCAGCAAATAACAATCTCCCACCAGCCAATCCATAATGGGAGGAAATGAAGAATGCTCTAAAAGAGCTACGTGTTGGAACTGAAGCAAAGACCTTCAAATTTGAGGAAGTTTATCCTTACCTGTTTGATAGATCTATCACTGCCATACTCTTCCCCAAGCACTTGGAAACACCCAAGTTTGACAAATATCAAGGGAAGGGAGATCTTGTGAGCCACGTGAAAGAATTCTACATGGCATGCCAAGAAGTGGTCTATATCGATAACTTCCTCATGAGGATATTTCCCAAAAGCTTAGGAGGGACCACTCTTGAATGGTTCTACAAGATCCCCTATGGAATAGTCTCTACTTTTGCTGAACTATCAGAGAAGTTTGTGGCTCAATACGCAGACAATGTTGAGAATGAACTCTCCCTGCTTGATTTATGTAATTCCAAACAAAAGGGAGGAGAGAGCCTGGCAGATTACCTACAACGCTAGTAAGGACTCACCCCAAGATTGTCCTATCAACCCCCCGAGCAACATCTCATAAAAATATTTATTAACAATCTTCATCCCAAGCTTGCCTACCATATGCGCATGAATTTTATAAAGACCTATCAGGACATCAAGATCAAAGGCATGAATCTTGAAAGGGGTCTTGTAGAGGATGGTGCCATAAATCACTATAAGGAATCACAACCTGATAGAGGCAACACCGATCATTCCAGATATTGGAACAAAAATAAGAATGCCATAATAGATGGAGCCACTGGCACTAAGCATGTTTGAATCATTGTGGCAGGTCCTCAAGCATCTGCTCCCGCATACCAACAACCACAACCCTATCAACAAAATACCCCAACGTAGGCATACCAACAACCGCCACACTATCAATAGAATTCCCCAGTGCTGACCTATCAACAAATGCAGTATCAACAAGTTTCACCTCCCCCAGCATATCAACATGCAACCCAACATCAAGCTGCACAACAACAAACCATACGCCTGTAGCAAGCTAACCAACCCAATTATCAACATAATCCTCAATATCTGCAGAATCAGACTAATGTAATATCCATCCAGTAGGGACAAAGCAGACCAAGAAGAGATCAAAATACACCTAAGTGCATGTTGACCCCTTTGGGTGAACCCATTGATGTCATTTTTTGAAGAATGGCAGCAACAAAATTGGTAGTATATCCTCCACCAACGCAACCTTTTGAGGACTCTTCTCCAAAACCTCAATGGTTTAATGACAATGAATATTGTGACTACCACTGTGTTAAGGGACACACCACGATCAATTGCATGAAGTTAAAGCACTAAATCCAAGACCTAATTGATCGCAAGGAGATTGAAGTGGATTATACCAACAAAGCCTCACCCAATAGCAATCTAAAAATCTACCAAAATGCATTCCCAAACCATGCCAATAATACGGGACCTACCAATGCACACATTGCTTCAACATCCAATCAGAACAAAGGCAAAAAAAGCACTCATACTAGTAATAACACCACCGCCCATGTTGAGTATGGTAGCCTCATTGGTTGTATATCCCAAGTCGAGCCATCTGTCAATGTCATTCATGTAAAAGGTGTCGATACTGATTGTGTTGTTACCATGCATCATGGTCGCATAACTGTTGTAGGTGCTAGTATTTCCTCATCCTCTAGGGCACAATATAACTTATTTGAACATCTAGGGAATACACTCGCCCATATATCCATCTTGGATCTCTTGCGCACATCACCTGTCCATCAAGAGATCTTGAATAAAGCTTTGCAAGAGTCATGTGTTCCCAACAACACGGATCTCAGTTAGTTTCAAAACCTTGTGGGTCACTTATCCACATCTTATGCTATATCTTTTAAACCCACTGACATGCCATCTATTGAGCCTGATCATATCTTCCCTCTTTGCATCATTGTCATGGTCTGAAACTTTGTCGTTAAGCGAGTCATGATAGATAATGGTTCAGCCTTGAATCTATGTACTCTAAAATTTGTAAAGAAACTGAGATACACTGAAGCTGATATCATGAATGATGTCATCACAATCAAAGGCTACACAAATCTAGAATGAACATCAGAAGGTACAATCTCCTTGCACATTCAACTGGGCCCGATAATACATGAGACAATTTTCCATGTGGTCAATCTTGACCTCCCATACAACATACTCCTTGGATTCCTATGGATTCACTCTATGTAGGCCATCCCTTCCACCTATCATCATTGTATCAAATTTCCACACAACGGAGTCAAGATCACTATCCATGCAGATCCCAAGCCCTTCGCATACTGCCATGCATTGGAAGCCTCCCATCTAGATTCAAATCATTGTCCAGGGATTGACATTGGCACATTTATCACCAGTTTCTCTACAACCCTTCTATATCCAAACACCATCCTTGCATCCACTCTATCCACTGTCAAGATTGACCACCAAAGCTATGGATAATACAATCTAACTGATGCTTTCTAATACAATCTAACTGATGCTTTCACTGTTGGATCCCTCCCGGCTGACCCACATACACATGGGCATCCATCTAGTTACATTGAGCCAAAGACACCTAAACCAACACAATTGGGTCCTACCACCTTTATTTCTCATTGCACTCTGAATAGCCAAGAAATGACACCTAATATCAATAATAAATGGCTCTACAAAGATCTCACACCTCCTGACAGGGGCCTCCTGAATCATTTCAAAGGCAAATATCCCTCCACCCATAAAATGGTCACTGAAAAGTGCAACTATCAAGGAGGTGGACTAGGTCTTGAAGAACAAGGCATGCGAGTGCCCATTAAGGCCACTAAACTACAAAGACACATCGGTCTAGGCTTTGAACACAATACATCTGGCATTGGCCATAAAATGACTGGGGGCACTAACGAAACCAGTCTAACCTATCACATTCCCCTAGGTAATATATGAGAATTCAAAAACATTTCGGAAGAGAAAATTGTGAGAGCTTATGACAATATTGATGATGACATCTTCCTCGATAACTCTATCCTTCACCAATTATCCCTCCATTTCATTGACCTTCCACTCCTCCATCTCGAGCTCATTAACTAGGACCAACCAAGCATCATCCCGATCAATGAGTTTGAAAGCATGGCCGCACTCCTAAATTTTATTGGAGCTACAGATCAACAAACAAATTGGGGTCAGACTTCCACACATGTGTACAACTTGAACCCGGAAGCATACTTTGGGGGAGAGGAGGAGTCTAGCCGCAAAATTGAAAAGAAAAATGTATCTCTTACTGAAAACCCTTCTGGGGCACTATTAGATCAGAAAAAAGCAAAAATAAAGGGCGTATCTCCTGGTGAAAACCTTTATGAGGTGCCAGGAGATGGATTTTCTCCTCTCCCTATCATCCATGATTATAGGTCAGAATAGTCATCTATTCTCGTCGAAGAAACCAAACTTGTTAATCTGGGTACAAAGGAACAACCTCGACTCACTCACATTCTAGCATCCTTGACAGAAGCAGAAGAAATGGCCTTCACAACTCTTTTAAGAGAATGTTAAGACATCTTTGCATGGTCCTACTCTCACATGCATGGATTGGATCCAAAACTTGTAGTACATCATCTATCCATGGATCCTAACATTAAACCAGTCAAACAAAAGCTCTGGAAAATGCATCCCAAAGTTGCACTAATGGTCAAAACAAAACTCGAAAAGCTCTTGGTAGCTAGAATCATCAGAGCCAAAGACTACTTAGACTAGATTTCAAATATGGTCCCAGTCTCTAAATGGATAACTCCATCAGAATTTGCATCGACTTTCGAGATCTAAACAAAGCATTTCCAAAAGATGACTTTCCATTGCCTAACATCGACATAACAGTGGACCTCATTGTTGGACATGAGATGTTGTCTCTCATGGATGGATTTTTAGGATATAATCAGATCTGTATAGTAGAAGAAGATCAACATAAGACAACATTTACAACCCCATGGGGTACCTTTTGCTACAACATGATGCCATTTGGGCTCAAGAAAGATGGAGCAACATATCAAAGGGCCATGACCGTCATCTTTCATGACATGATCCATAAGATCCTTGAAGATTATGTGGATGATATATTGGCTAAGATACAGAATAGAATGGATCACCTAAATGATCTAGAGGTAGTATTTGATCAACTTCGACATTATGGTCTCAAGCTTAATCCAAAGAAATGTGTCTTCAAAGTTATATCAGGAAAGCTCCATTGCTTGATTGTATCATGGCATGACATCAAAATAGATTCTAAAAAAGTTAAAGAAATCATGGAAATACCTCTGCCAAAGACACTCAAACAGTTGCGTAGTCTACAGGGAAATCTTCAATCAGTGTGCCGCTTCATATCACAACTTGCTGACAAATGCCAACCTTTCACGCATTTGCTAAGGAAAAATCATAGTTTCAAATGGGTTCCTATATGCCAAAGAAGCTTTGACAAAATCAAGGAATATCTGGAAAATTCACCTATCTTAGTGTTGCCTACACCAATAAAGCCTCTCATATTGTATATATCTACAACAACCACAACACTGGGAGCACTCCTGGCCCAGTTAGATGACAATGGAAAAGATCATGCTATCTACTACATCAGATGCACTTTGGTAGGCTATGAGATAAATTATACACCAATGGAAAAAACATGCCTAACAGTGGTTTTCACCACTCAGAATATCCGTCACTATATGCTCAATCATACAGTCAAGCTCATATCAAAAGTAGACCCCATCAAGTGTGATGACCCTATTTTTAGTAGGTTGTGGCAGCGACCGAGTCAGCTCATCATCACTACCCTCATGAGCTGATACAGAGTTTTGAGGGTCCCAATTGACAGACTTACTATTTTTAGTAAGTCAGTTGGTCAGTTTCCATTTCTGACAGGGCAGTACCGGCAATGGTCAATTCTCCAGACAATATTCAGTTATTCAGTTTCTTGGACTGGGGACTTACTATTTATAGTAAGTCTATATTTGGCAATTGCCATTTATGACAGGACAGTGATGAGCATGTTGGTCAATCAGTATGGCAGGTGGGGTAGGAATCATCATCAGAATTATATTTAATAATTACTTGTATTAATTAATAACAATATGTTATTAATTAATATTAAGAGAATATTATAATAATAATAATACTTTATTATTATTATAATGTTTTGGAAGTTTATATTATAAAGGGCAGTTAACTGATGATGGTTTTTGGGAAACTTTGGAGACCAAGGAGTTATAAATATAGGCTCATTTGTGAAGTAAATCATCTATTGAATATTGATTATTGAATTTTTTTTTGGGAATTTTTCCTACTTGTTGTGCCCTAGCCAGGGTCAAATTAGTTGACTGAAGACTAATTCTTCTTCATCTAATCCATAATTGATTGCTGTTGTATAATCAATTGTTGTTGTATAATCGATTAACTTCTTCATACTGTTTTGTCTATGGCTAAAGGAAAGAGTTAGTTTTGAAAGTTGATTGCTTTGAACTGAGGCCTACAATCAAGAGGTCGATTTGAGTTAGAGAAGTTTGTTTGGAATTTGAGATTTGGGTCGCAAGGATTGGGGAATTGATTAATCTACTGATTGGGAATTCATTCCATCATTCAAAGGAATAAATTTGGCAAACTGTGCATCATAATTTTGGGCAGAAGTATGGCTTGTGTTAGGGAGTGTTAGTGGCACACGGCTAGTAGTGAAAGATGTCACTAAACCATGGGAAGTGACTGCTACTATCAACCGCGGGTCTGCTACCACCTGGCGTGATGAATGCAAGCCGAATCCTTGCTGGTTGCTGGCGCCCGCAAATGAGTATCTAGGCTACCGCGTGGGAGATAGAAACATTCAACACTCATGCCCAGGATAGGGGTGAGACTTCAACAGGTTCATAACAAGGAGGATCTATAGAGAAATGAGTAGCTGGAATCATCTGCAGTAGCACATAGTTGTATAGATTGGAAGGCATTTTAATTATGACACGTTACTAAGGAAACAACCGCGTGAGTAACATCAACTTGGCCACGGGTGGAGGAAGTCTGGGGGTACCGCACCAAGACTGGATAGAGGATAGAGCATAGACCTCACGTGAGGATATCAACGATAATCACAGGGGCATGTAGAGACAAGGTTAGCCACCAATTTAATGTACATCACAGCCAATCAGGTTCCATCTATGTTTTCATTCCTTTCAATAGACCGTAATTGCAAAGTGTAATATCCCAGCCACATTATACATTTGTGAACTTGAGATAGTTAGCATTGTAATTAGTTATTTCATTGAATATATGTGGAAGATTATTTCATAAATTACAAGGAAAAATATGGATAGAACTATGTGTCTAGCATTTGAATATTCTCTTTAAAAAATAATAACCAAGGAAAGGGAATTCATCAACAAAATCAGTATAAGGGCCAATACTAGACTACCTGCCAATTGTTTGACGAAGTGTCAAATCCATGATTTGCATAAGAAATTGATGAAATTAGATGCTTTGAGGATGAGGCCAACTTAGTCTCTTCATAGTGGTATTAGAGCGGTTTCCTGCCAGCCTGCAGGGAAATCGGGTTCATTAATTATTATTATTATTTGAGAAGTCAATTATGGAGAGATACAGGTGGCTTAGTTCTGAGAGCCAGCGTAGCAGTACACAGAGTACTGATAGGATAGATACATTGATGCAGAGACTTAGACTTCATCAGTAGTGGCTGGAAGACAGTCTGTCAGATCCAGAGACGGTGGATAGGGCAGCCAGGTACATGGTTTCTACTTTTCATAGGCCGTCATCGAGATTACAGGGCAGGAAGCTTGAGCTTTCCTCGACAGGTGTCTGAGATGTAGACCCACCCATATATAATATGACACCTATTCATGGAGCTGGTCATAGACAGGTGGACATGCCAGTACCAGTGGTAGACCGCAGGGCTGAGCTTCAGCAGGTTGAGTCTTCCAGTGTAGTTGCTGCAGTGGATGCAGATACAGTTGATGCAGTGGTTTCTTCTGATGGTCCAGTTGCTCTTGAGGATGGACTTGTCATCATAGATGTATATATCAGCTGTCATAGTGTAGCATTGGAGTGAGAGGTAGCACAACTCTCAGATAGGGTAGGCGAGCGACTGGAGCTACCTTGTTGTAGTGTGGATGATGTTGTGATACGTCAAGAGATGACGACTGCAGTAGATGTCAGTACCACACCCAAATGTATTATCAAGTCAGACAGTGACTCTAGTTCAGTTTCCCAGGAGGAGACCACCTTTGAGGATTGCCTTGAGTGGATGGAGATAGATTGTATAGATCAGGATAGTAGCATTCATGTGATGGGGTTGGCACAGGAGATGCCAGTTTCCTCCTGTATGAGGGATGTGAGGATGGAGGTCACATGTGATGAGGCTAGTATTGAGTTCGAGATAGTAGATATGGACTCATGCCAGCATGACCTAGATTCAGGGGTTAGTACAGAGTTTGTTGAGGTTCCTTCAGGGACACCTAAAGAAGTAGAGCCATTGCTAGCATCTGGGGTTGCTTCAGACACTTCTTATGTGACTCCTGAGGATGACTCCACTAGTAGTGTGTCATGTCTACAGCAGGCCCTAGGAGAGGACTTACTGGAGAATACAGATCAATCCCAGGATCTGGATTACCCAGAGGTTACAGAGGATGAGGCAGCTGAGAGTGTTGAGGAGACATATTCTATAGCAACTTCTTCATGTATAGAGGAGTTTGACGGGGATGTGTCAGATGTTGATACTCCGTTGGAGGATGTGAGCTCGGCTATCAGTTCACAGAGCTCAGTTGATACTTCGCTGGGAGGTAGTGTTGCTGAGAGGAATACCTTGGATGCCATGTTCACTTGTAGTATGGACAACATGCCAGAGGTGTTCCAAAGAGGATCGACCATTCATAGTCATCATGTGACTAGCCAGTTGAGAGTTAGCGAGCACGACATTGTTACCACAGTTGAGCATTTCGATGTTGCTCGACAACTGCTAGTTGTTCATGGATGGGGTTCTCCTATGGACAATGAGCTTGGTGGTTGTTACTTGGCCCTTGCAGAGATTCATTCCTTATGGGAGGCTGTCAGGATTCTGAGATGAGATTACCTTCAGTTGGTAGTCGATTGTGATCACCTTGTAGAGTGGGGAAGTACAGCTTATGAGGCACTCTTGGATAGAGAGGATGAGGTGAGTGAGCTTACTCGGGAGCTCACAACGACTTCAAAGGATTTAGAGAGTGCTCACTTAGCTCTTCAAGAGTCTCAGGCTCAGTTAGCAGAGGTGACTATGGAACTAGAGCATCTTCAGTCTACACCAGCACGAGACCCAGTACAATTACATATTATGGTGTCTGATGATCTGATGATGTCCACAATTGGGGTAGTTGGATTTGATAGCAGTGGGGATACATCCACCCGTGATTTCAGCATTAGAGGTGCAGACTCACTTCCATCTGATACTTGTGCAGTTGAGTTAGACACGACAATAGAGAGTTGTAGTGTGTCAGACTTTGGGATGGATACTACAGTTGGTAGCAGTATTTCAGGTGATACAGTACATGACATTGTAGGCAGTGAAGTGGACCAGTCAATATTTTGTGTTCCTGTTCATGACACTACTCCTTTGATGGTTCAGCGAGGAGGCATAGTATCACCTGAGTCAGTTATGGGTGGCACATAGCTGGTGATGATAGGCAGCTGGCTACGTCACAGTCACACGATGACCAGTTATGGTTCCAAAGGGAGCAGTTGGATGCTACCTCCTAGAGATGTTACAGCCTGGAGTCATTTTTAGATCACATTCTTGAGAATTCAAAAATTTGTGAGGGATCTTACCGAGTTTCTGAGGGTGTTCTCATCTGGGGTACAGGCGCAATTCGGTGTTTGGTGAGAGAGATTGTAGGTTCTTTGACTATGATGCTCCCTCATAGAGAGTTTGAGGTTGGATTTGTTGAGAGGATCACCCTGGATCCTATCCAACCCAGTTTGCAGAGTTCGAGCTTGGAGCCATCCTTGGGTTCACAATTGGGGAGTGATGAGCCCTTGACTGAGAGTGGAGGTTTCTATCATCATTACATGGTGAGGAGTGCTCATTATTTTTCCTTTGATCCTCAGGTTGATGAGTTGATGGCACACATATGTGGATGGGCTCTGAGTCCTTATCATCTGTTATGGGATGGGTTCTCGCCATCAGCAGTTGATGGTAGTTTTGGCTGCAAGTCAGTAGCAGGAGACTTGGAGAGTTACTTTGACTACAGAGATTACATAGTGGGCAGATATCTAGGCCCGGGTACAATTTGGTACAGGGGTAGTCATCAGTATTGTGCAGAGGATCTACACACTTAGTACAGATTTTTTTGGGTGTGCTAGGGGAGTTCAGTATATCAGGGATCTGAGTCCCCCATATTTCTTGGTTTTTGACGATCCTGAAGTTGACCTCTTTTAGGATCTGGGTAGAGACAAACTCAGTATAGGAGTTTGGGTGAGCGGGTTTTTGAGGTCTCTCTACAGGGCTATCTGTTTCACATTTTGGGTGATGCTACAGGAACTTACAATTTTTGCCAGTAGTAGGGTGTACTTTTTTCTATGGGACCCAGGTGGATTGTGATGTTCCTTGTTCCGATGATTGCTTAAGGACAAGCAATCTTGGGGAGGGTGGACTGTGATGACCCTATTTTTAGCAGGTTATGGCAACGACCGGGTCAGCTCATCATCACGACCCTCATGAGTTGATGCAGAGTTTTGAGGGTCCCAGTTGACAGACTTACTATTTTTAGTAAGTCAATTGGCCAGTTTCCATTTCTGACAGGGCAGTATCGGTAGTGGTCAATTCTCCAGATGATATTCAGTTATTCAGTTTCTTGGACTGGGGACTTACTATTTATAGTAAGTCTATATTTGGCAGTTGCCATTTATGGCAGGACAGTGATGAGCATGTTGGTCAGTCAGTATGGCAGGTGGGGCAGGAATCATCATCAGAATTATATTTAATAATTACTTGTATTAATTAATAACAATATGTTATTAATTAATATTAAGATGATATTATAATAATAATAATACTTTATTATTATTATAATGTTTTGGAAGTTTATATTATAAAGGACAGTTAACTGATGATGGTTTTTGGGAACTTTGGAGACCAAGGAGTTATAAATACAGGCTCATTTGTGAAGTAAATCATCTATTGAATATTGATTATTGAATTTGTTCTTGGGAATTGTTCCTACTTTTTGTGCCCTAGCCAGGGTCAAATTAGTTGACTGAAGACTGATTCTTCTTCATCTAATCCATAATTGATTGCTTTTGTATAATCAATTGCCTGTAATTGATAGCTGTTATATAATCGATTGACTTCTTCTTCATACTGTTTTGTCTGTGGCTGAAGGAAAGAGTTAATTTTGAAAGTTGATTGCTTTGAACTGAGGCCTACAATCAAGAGGCCGATTTGAGTTAGAGAAGTTTGTTTGGAATCTGAGATTTGGGTCGCAAGGATTGGGGAATTGAATCCATTGATTGGGAATTCATTCCATCATTCAAAGGAATACATTTGACAAACTATGCATCAGAATTTTGGGCAGAAGTATGGGCTTGCATTAGGGAGTGTTAGTGGCACACGACTAGTAGTGAAAGATGTCACTAAACCATGGGAAGTGACTGCTACTATCAACCGTGGGTCTGCTACCACCTGACATGATGAATGCAAGCCAGATCCTTGCAGGTTGCTGGCGCCCACAAATGAGTATCTAGGCTACCACGTGGGAGATAGAAACATTCAACACTCATGCCCAGGATAGGTGTGAGACTTCAGCAGGTTCATAACAGGGAGGATTTCCAGTGAAATGAGTAGCTGGAATCATTTGTAGCAGCACATAGTTGTACAGATTGGAAGGCGTCTTAATTGTGACGTGTTACTAAGGAAACAACCGTGTGAGTAACATCAACTTGGCCACGGGTGGAGAAAGTCTGGGGGTGCCGCGCCAAGACTGGATAGAGGATAGAGCATAGACCTCACATGACGATATTAGCGACAATCACAGGGGCATGTAGAGACAAGGTTAGCTGCCAATTTTCAAATGTACATCACAGCCAATCAGGTTCCATCTATGTTTTCATTCCTTTCAATAGACCGTAATTGCAAAGTGTAATATCCCAGCCACATTATACATTTGTGAACTTGAGATAGTCGACATTGTAATTAGTTATTTCATTGAATATATATGGAAGATTATTTCATAAATTACAAGGATAAATATGAATAGAACTATGTGTCTAGCATTTGAATATTCTCTTTAAAAAATAATAACCAAGGAAAGGGAATTCATTAGTAAAATTAGTATAAGGGCCAGTACTAGACTACCTGCCAACTATTTGATGAAATGTCAAATCCATGATTTGCATAAGAAATTGATGAAATTAGATTCTTTGAGGATGAGGCCAACTTCGGCTCTTCACATCAAGTATCTGCTACCCAAAACAACACTCACAGGCCACATGGAAAAGTGGGTAATGATTCTAAGCAAATTTGACATCCAGTATGTTGACAGAAAAGCCGTAAAAGGTCAAGTCATCATAGATCAGTTAGAAGTGGCACCATTGATCGACGCATATCCTTTATTCATGGAATTTCCCGATGAACATCTATGCATGATCGAATCACAACTATCCTGGAAGCTATTCTTTGATGGATCATATACATCTCATGGTTCTGGGGCAGGAATTCTCTTTGTCACTCCACAAGGTGATTACATTCCAAAATATTTCAAACCGGGATTTCCTTGCACTAAAAATATAGTAGAGAATGAAGCATTAGTTGCAGGGCTTAGCATGGCCAATCAATGGAACATAATAGATATCTAATTTTTTGGCAATTCTCAGCTCATCATAAAGAAAGTGTTAGATGAATTCCATACGAAAGATGATAAGTTGTTACCTTACAAAGAGATGGTCGACAAAATGAAGGAGCATTTCATACTTTTGCAAATCACCCAAGTGCCACATCTGCAAAACAAAGCCACTGACACAATGGCTACAATCAGATCTCTTCTAGAAATACCATGTGATGCAATGCAATACGAGTCCTTGGTTGAGCAACTTCACGCGCCATCTTACAAGAGTGATGATGTTAATTGGGTCTGTGTCTTGGTTGGTCCTCAGTCCCCATGGTACCATGGCATCCATGCTTATCTAAAGAATGGTATCATATCCTTCCATCTAACCAACACTGAACGCCAAAACCTTATTTGAAGAGCTTCCCGTTACACCATTGTAGCTGACACCTTATATCGTTGCAGTTATCACAATGTTCTCTCTAGGTGTCTAGATGAAGTTGAAGCTGCCCAGGCATTGTGAGAAGTGCACCCTGGAATCTATGATGCCCACATGAGTGGCATGGTTCTAGCTAAACAACTTATTAGAATTAGGTACTATTGGCCTACTATGGAGTATGATGCCTGTGAATTTGTAAATAAATTCTTACCATGTCAACAACATGCAAATTTGATCCCTGCACCAGCAAAAGAGCTACATCCTATTGTGCCTTCTTGGCCATTCTCATGTTGGGGTTTCGACCTCGTTGGTAAGATCACTCCCCTGTCCTCTGAGGGAAACAAATTTATTATCACAACAACTAAATACTTTACTAAGTGGGTTGAAGCAATCCCACTTACCCTCATGAAAAACATCCAAATATCCAAGTTTATCCTATACCACATCATTTGTTGCTTTGGCATTCCATCCACCATTTTCACAGATCATGACTCGCCATTTGAAAATTAGCATATGGTTGATCTGTGTGAGCACCTCCATATCCATCATCGCTTCTCTAGCCCATATTTCCCACAAGGTAACAACCAAGTTGAGGCAACCAACAAAACACTTCTAAAAATCCTAAAGAAGGTTGTTAATGATATTGGTTGTGACTGACACCTCCAGATTAATCCTATCCTTTGGGCCTATCACACTTCCTTCCGCACTCCCACAAGCACCACTCCATATTCCCTTGTCTATGGTGCTGAGGCTGTCTTACCAATCGAGGTTGAACTACCATCCTTACGGGTATCTCTCAAAAATCTGATCACAAATGAAGACTACAGAGTAGAAAGACTCACACAACTTGATCTCCTTGATGAAAAGTGCCAGCAAACATATGACCACCTGGTTGTATATCAGAATAGATTAAAACGAAGCTATAATAAGAAGATCCACCTACACCAGTTCCAGGTAGGGGACTTTGTGCTCAAAGAAAATCAGAAAGTGGGTGCTAATCGAGAAAAGAAAGGCAAGTTCGAGGTTACTTGGCAAGGCCCATATATTGTCACTGTATGCTTCAGATCTGGGGCATATCAGTTATCCACTCCTGAAGGAGAACCTCTGAATGATCCAATGAACTTCATTCATCTCATCCACTTTTATGCCTAACAACTTCTTATCTCAATTATCTAAAAAAATCCAAAAACATTGTAAAAAGTCCTGAAAAAATCACTGTCTTGGTAAAAATCTGGTAAACAGACACCTTGATGATAGCAAAAAAATAAAAAAAGAAAAAAAGAAAAAAACATCAAGAGAAATCAATCGTCCAATGGTGAAAACTTGGCAATTAGGCACCTTGGACAAGTATGTGTTGTGAAAACCTAGCAATCAGGCATCATGCATAGTGGACTGTATCATTATCTATCAAAATATCATTCTCCTCCATTTCATTCATTCCACTCCACTTTGGCCTAATCATTACCTATATTTCCTAGATGTTCCATTATCACTTGCATCAGTCAGCATTGGTCCTCCTATCCTACATCCTGAGCTTTTGTACATATCAGTCCTGTATATACTCATCCATCCAAGTTGTATATCTTTGTTGTCCTATCCTAATCCTTGATCTTCAGTCCTGTAAATATCTTGCCTGTGTCAGTCTAGTCTTGACCCCAATCCCGCTTGTACATATATCATGTCCTTGGTCGGTCTCCTTGCATAAAGTGATCTAGTTTCATTCTGAATTTCGTGCTTCAACAAGTTCCTTATGATGAAGTCCTATTTCAAAAATTTGATCATCATCACATCTTTGGCCAATCAGATTCACACTTGACATCTCCATGGAAATGGGTCCTTGAGTATGTATCCTTCCTCTCATTGACCTAAATCCAATCATCTTTCTAGAAATGGGTCCTTGAGGATGTACCCTTCCTCTTGTTGACCTAAATCTAGATCATCATCATCACTGGGTTGTTGTAGGATGTATCCTTCCTCTTGACCTAATCTCAATCCAATCATCATCCCATATCGTTGATCTCTCTGGCAAAAGACATCTTGTTGTTGAATTTTTGATCTTGAAATTTGATTTTGGTTCTTGGTTATCATTCCTAATTCTCTCGGTTGTTCTCCTCAAAGTTGCCACGATTATTTATATCATGGTATGTTGCGAATGGATACACCTGGGATACAGAACTTGATCTTTTTGTTTTATGCTTGTGATTCAGTCGGATATGACCCTTGCAGGTATGTAATCCATTTGGGTTCACATGCTGCACTTGGGAAGTGTCATTTTATTGTGGGTTTTTCCAGCATCATTTCCACCATGGCTCTTCTGGGACTCGTGTGTGATGCTGGGGCAACCCCTGTGTGTCTTTTGTGTTAGTCCTCTGCAATATTAGTGATAAGGCCTCATGTTCCTAGTAACCTTGGCATGGTCTCTAGCATTGCTATATCAAAATAAATGCTCAACTACATGACAGTATGCCATCTTGGAATACCCCTCACTCAAGCTTCAAGAAAACTCCCCCCATCCCCTCTCTAGCAAAGCATTTCCTTTTTTAGTCCAATCAAATCTGGTCAAAAGCACAAAGCCCACATCCCTAGAAAATCCATACCTTTTAGTCCAATCAAATCCTGTCTCAAACCTAACCCTTCATCCTTGATGCAAACCTGACTATCCCATTCCTCATTCTTCTATCCCCCCTTCATTTTTCTTCTATATTGTCTCTCCTGGCTATCTTTTTTCAGATGCTACCAGGGCTTCGCCTTTTCTCCCTGTCGCCCTCTCGAGGGGGCATCATCTTGGTCATCCTATTTTAAATCTATCCTAATCATTACTCTGGGGCAACTTTTTTGCCTACGTCCACATCTTTGTATCGTCTATTGTTTTAAACATCTTTGAAATAGCTTATTCTAACACTATGTTGAAGAGGGGCAAAATGTAGACACCTAAATCTGATTAACCTAACTCAATCATATTTAGTACCTTCTAGTACATATCAGCTAAGTAATTAAGCATTACCTAATTGACCTATGTCATCCCCTAGCCCTAATTAATTCAATTAATTGGCTATAGTCCTGATTAGTTATCAAAAACAATCAATAGCTTAATAATTGATTAAAACCTCATTTACCGTATTATTGAATGAATATGTTATTTATGTAAATCAATTCATTAATATTCCCTTTAACCCCTAACCTAACCTATCTCAACCACCTAACCCTGAGTTCTAACTCAACCCAACCCTTCATACATGCTAACCTAACCAATCCCAACCACCTAACTCAGAGTTCAAACCAATCCCAACCTCTTCACCCTTCATGCTAATCCTATCTTAAACCCTAACCCTAATCCTAAACTCTCCCTAATGATGTCACATTCCTAATCTTTGGAATAGGAATTCAATCCCTTCCCCAAAGTTAACTTTCTCAAGCTCTTTCTTATCCCTTCACCCATGCCTCATTAATGTTCTCATTAATGCCTCATAAATTCTCTTACATCCTCATTAATAACCTTATCTCCTAAAGTCTCCTTGGCTCTCTTCCCTAAATGGTCACATTCCTCCCTCTCTTCAACCCAATCATATTGTGACACTTGTCACAATATGGTGCACTTGAAGAAGCACAATCCATGTGCTCTCTTCTAGGTGCATCTGGACCTCTCCTCAAGATTGCATCCCGACCCTTGATTCCTCACCTATTTTCTATAAAAGAAACCTCACTTCTTCACATTTTTCATCCACTTTCCATGCAAACTTATAATGTCATTTTCAGTTTAGAGTCACTCATCTTGAAGCAACATCCACATCTTGAAGCTTGGAGCCAACATCCTTGAGCACACATTCACACCAATAGACACATAAAAATATCAAATGGAGCTTGGATTCTATTTTAGGGAGGTTTGCACTCCTTATTTTCTTATGTTTTTCAAGTTATGTTTCTGTACAATCACGTATGCATTTTTTGGTTATTTAGTTATTGAGTGCTTTAATCTTATTATTGTATTCCTTTTTATAACTGATTTCCATAGCTTACATTTGTGGTATGATCTTATGGATTGACTTTGCACACCTATTGAAGACCAAAGGGATAAAAATCTGATATACTAGAATGTATTTATGATTAGATTTGATATTTAAAGTTTTATAATCAGAGGATAAATGCACAGAGCCACCTGGTCATTTCTGCATTTATGTGAGCTACTTTCAAAGTCATGCTTGGGAATTATTTGACCCCAGGGTACTGCACTCACATCCATGGACTATGGTGGCTAATTTCTAGATCAAATCAAAATTGCATAGAATGAAGAGAGATAGCATTTTAACTTTACAATCATAATTAAATGCTTGACATGATTGGTTGTAAACCCTAACCCTAAGTGGTCCGAAGCTTGTAGCATCCTTGTTCCTATAAAATAATATTCAAGACCATTTAGAAAAGGATGGAATTTTATGCCACAACAAGGATTGTAAGCTCTGCATGTTAAATTAAGACTATTAATGGTCTTTTGGCTCTTATTTTTCATCTTTAGATGTTTTACCAATAATATTTGTCTATATTTCCTTGCATTTTGTGAATTATTATTGAATTATAATGTCTTCAGTTTGGTCTCTTATACTCATTTGGGTTGATTGTTAAGGACCTTCAATCCATCACTATGTAAGGCAGAGGAGCTAATTGCTTTAGGGTTTATTTTAGAGAGAACTAAACATCCTTAAACAATTTCAGTGAGTAAAGGATTGAAATGAATTGGATGATTACATATGCTTCTAGGAAGTGTGAATTGAGTATGTAAGGCATAGTCAAGTTCAATGATCATTTACATGATTTACATTTGATGGATGTTGTTGTTAATAGTCTTTGCATTTAAAGTGACTCCATACCCATTTAATAGGGCACTGGTCTAATATGTTAGATTTGTGGTTCTCATCCAATTTTATAAAAATTGTTACAATTTACTAGTTTTATACTTTATCCACCATTCCTGCCTGCTTATAAAGTTGTTATAGTTTGAAAGGCAAAAGATAGGTAATACCCACCTGAGTTTGTGGAGCTCAAAGTGTAGGAGGTTTTAGGACCTTGTTGAACGTTGCTTCTTCTTCTTGTTGAATCAGTGCATGGGTCTATAGAGGAACATACCTGAGCCACATGTATACCAAGATCAACAAGAAAAAGAACAAACAGAAATGACAACTCTACTGGGGACAGAGATGTAAAAGACTTGCTAAAACTTTCAAGGAATATATGGTATTCTACTATTTATATCATTTGACCCATCGGAGTCACTAATAGAAATGGAAAATCTACTGGGGATATAGAAGCAAAAGTGACTAGTGAGTGTAAGTGAGTTGTTTTCTTGCCTTTCTAAGTCAGTCCCAGAGTCTAGTTATAGAGCCATATGCTACAAAGAAATATTCCTCAATTTTTGTAAAGCAAGTCAAGTCTATTCTAGATATCATTGCAAAGTGTCTGAAAGTCCAAGTTCTTCAAAGATATATTTATACTATCTCACAAAGTGGTGAGTGGCGACTCCGAGTTCTCTGATTTGCACCAGTGTGCATGTTTGAAGCAAGACTACAAAGAAGGTGAACTTGCAGTGATGAGGCAGAAGATGTTTGGAATCTTATGACTAAAGAATAGTTAAGAGAGGAATTAGTATGAGACCCTATTTGTGGGATGTGTTGAGATTTTTCTGGTTTTGAAGGTTAGAGTGGGGTGAAGTGATCTCAGTTTATTCAAATTTGTCCTCTGCAAAGAGGTGGTGACTCTACCAAAGTTTTGAAAGGTGATTTGAAGGTGACTTCAGATCAAGTATTTTGCAGCTTCTCTAATACATTTTGGCATTTTGTATTTCAAAGTAATAAGTTTGTTTCCTTATTATGTGATCTAAGCGCTAAAACAAGGAATAAGGTGTGATAAGAGGTTTACATGCTTCAAGTTTTAAGTTGCCTTTTGCAAAATCATATGGAAGCATTGTATTAGTTAAAATGGGTAACATTGACAAAGAGATTGCATTATTATACCAAGGCATCCAAAGGGATTGCATAGTGTGGATGAGATTGAAGGTGGGAAGGAGAAAGGATGTATCAATACCTTTATTTTATGAAAGGTTTTGTGATGCATATGATGAGCTTCCAAGGGGTGCTAATTTTTCTCAGTCTACTTTTATTGGTTTTTTTTTGGAACTTTGTTTTCCTGAATCAGGCCATTGGTCAGCCTCCTTGAGGGAAGAATATTATGTGCATATCAGGAATTGGATAACTAATGTTGCAGATCTTGAACTTGAGTTTGTGCCTAATAATGTTGATTTTGAAAATGATGGAACTTATGAAGGAGATGTGTCTGCTATGGATGCTCTCTCTTATAATCATGAGAGTGATGCTCTTTCTCAATTTAAGGCAGAGGATATGTGCAGTCAGCAAGAAGAAAATGATTGGATAAGTGAATGCTGATGGTGACTGCTTATCAAAAAAGGGTGAAGATGATGACAGTGGTTCACTTCAAAGTGAATAAATTTTAGAGCTCCTGACTTGTGAGTATCTCAGATATCCAGGGAGGGATAGCTCTAAAGTCTCCCACCCAACACACATTGAGTTTGACAGAGAGTATGAGTCAGTAGGTTCTGATTTGACATGTGTGTTTCTGATTCTGTTTGTGCTTCTACATTACTTGGCTACAACAAGTTGCATTTTGATCTATAATATGGTGAATGCACCAGTCTTTCCTCAGATTCAAGGTGTGAGGATATTCTTGATACAATGTTAAGTACTTATTGGGATAGTTGTGTAGATTTTGAATCTTTTTCAGATTCTAAATCTTTCGTTAAACCATTGAAAGATGGCCCTTTAGCTGCTCAAGTTACATATGTTTATAATGAGTGTATTGATGTTTTCCCTCCCACCCACCATCAGGTTTTGGGTTTGTATGATGCTGCTAATTTTTAGGAGAGTTCTATAGAGAATTCTGATATTGATATGCAAACTAGTTTTATGATGCAAGATGGTCTCTCTATTGAAGAGGAGAATAGAGATCATGACATGAAGCTTTATCAAGATGATGGTTTTGAACATAATTTTTTTTCAAACATTGATATGTCTCCTCTTGCATAAAATATATCCAATAATGATGATTCCAACAACTTGGTAGAACAAAAGTGCTTTTCTCAGCTGGATGGTGTTTGTCCCAAATGTGGCAGTGAATTGGACAATGATGATTGTTGCATTGTTCCTCAGTTCCTTCTAATTGGTGAATGCAACATGTTTATGCCACATGATTTTCAAGATCTATATGATTTCCATTTTAGCTTTAATAATGGAAAGTGATGTTATGAGTTGTGTGTTATTTATTTATGTTCTTTTCATTTCAGTAAGCTTATGGTTTATTTAGAGTTGGTTTAAGTTTAATTTAAAGTGTTGTAATACTGATTCACCCCCTCTCAATATTACTCAATCCTAACAATTTCTATCAAAGATATTGGCCATTAAAAAGAAAGTTTAAAAACTTAAGGGAGATCAATATGGATTCACTAAGTTTGGAAGAGAACTTTGAAGCGACACTTGAAGACCTTGATAGAGAAAAATTAGAAAATGGTGACTTGAGATTCAATCTAAGAAGAGCTGAGGGGTTCATTAAGAAATTGAAAGATCAGCTTGAACTTTCTAGAAATAAGAGACATGATCTTATGGTTCAGATAAAAGAAGATTCACACAATGATAATTCAGATGAGATAAAGCAACTTGAACAAGAGAATGATACTCTGAAGTTTAATAATGAAGTAATGGCTAAAGAGATTCAACAAGAAAATGATGCTAAGAAAAAGACTGAAGAAGCTTTGAAGAATGCTAATATTCTGATGGGACAAATGAAGATTGACCTTGACCATTACAAGAACAAGTATCTAGAATTGGAGAAATATAATCAGATCATAAAAGGTGAACTTGTTGAGACAAAGAAACACATTGAGAAACTTCACATGAGAAGTGACTTGATCGATGAACAAAGAGACAAATATAAACCTAAAGGAGATATGACTGGTATTGGCTTCAATGAAGCTGAATTTTCTAAGATTCAAGAAGAGAAACCTGATGCAAAGATAGATGGAGAAAAACCTATTCTTGAAGAACCTAGAGAACAGATTAGACCTTTTAGAGGTAGATGTTTTGGATGTAAAAAATTTGGACACATGAAGAGAGATTGCAGAGGTAATACTCCTTTCAAATATTTTTTTGGTTATTGTTTTAATTGCAATGTATATGGGTACAAGAAAGTAGAATGTATAAAACTTGATCAATCTAGATACAGACAAGATTACACCAGATAAGAATCAGCAACTAAGATCACATGTTACAAATGTAATAACCTTGGACACATTGCAATGAATTTTAATTTGCAAGTTAATTTGAACAGAAGACCTCATATATGCTACAAATGTAACAATCTAGGTCATATAGCAAAGTTTTGCAGGTATAATGGAGTAAACAATAGAAGAGTACCACCTCCTATGGATACAAAGAAGAATGACAGTGATACTGGTAAGAGTCTTGTAGAATGCAAAAGTGATTTTCAAAATTGTTTCAAGAAAGCATAAGATAATAGTAGTGGTAAGATATGGAAAATCAAAGAGTCAAGTGAGATATTGGTTCAGGGAGAGACAATAGATGATACTAGATCTTCACCTAATGTGAACACATCGACCTAAATGGTCGATCATGGCCTTAGGGGGAGAATTGGATGTGGTGGTACCCTAATTTTTGATAATTTAGAATTCCTAATCCATTATTAAGAAGCATTTTTCTCCATAAAAAAAAAATATCAAATGAAGGAAGCTTTATGACACAAATAAATAGAACTAACTAATCGAAGCCTTCAAAAAATGCTAGAGTTTAGACCCGCTACAAAGATGATTTTGACAGAGGATAAAGATGGTCAAATTTTAAAAATCTAAAAAAGACCTAGTTCGGGAAATCAATTTCCTCTCTCCAACAGAAATATTAGCTTTTCACAAGGTGTTTTTGATTTTTGACCAAAGCCAAACCCGAAAGTTAGGTAGTTATTTTTAAGTTAGTTTATTGTTTTTTTGAAATAATTTGTAATAAGAGTTGTGTCTTTTCACCCTAAAAAGGTGTGAAAGCCACTCAAACACACATATATATACATAATGTAAAATGTAAAGAGAGACAATATAATATAATACAATTTCACATATTTGGATAGTTTTTAATCAACAAGTATAACATGGACCTGGATGTACTATTTTTTCAAAATCAATAAAGA
>MU225107.1:1122692-1140487 GCA_018584345.1 Thuja plicata | reverse complement strand
ATATATATGAAGACCTTTTGTAAAGCAAAGATATGATATGATAAAAGGAAGGATATGTATGTATGTGAATCACAGATGCGAGAGCAGAGGTTGACAGAGATCATTAAAGAACTATGACTGTAACTATCTAAGCATTGAAGATGCTTGTTTTGTTCATTACTGAGAACACTTTGTAACATAAGTTTTTGTTGTAACAACTATAAGCTTAGTTGGCCTCTAACAGGGTGTTGTATACCTTTAATAGGGTTGTTATTCCTTTAACAAGGAAATTTACTATATAATATTTATCTCTTAACAGGGCTAGGTCTCCTAACAGGGATAGTATACTTTAGTGCATGCTTGTGGGTACCATCCCCACCAGGGATTTCCCTTGGCCAGGGTATCCTCGACAACAAATAATAGTGTTATGAGTTCGATGTTTTTTTTTTTAATGTTCTTTTCATTTCAGTAAGCTTATGGTTTATTTGGAATTGGTTTAAGTTTAATTTAAAGTTCTGTAATACTGATTCACCCCCCGTCTCAGTATTACTCAATCCTAATAGAAATCATTCTTATAAATTATTTCATTCAAGTGAAAAACTAACTTTATGCATTTACATAACTTTTTTTTTCAAGTTATTAAACATTTCATCTAATAAATTTACAAATTGAATATTCAGGCCTTTTTGTTTCCATCAATGCCTAACACCACATCAAGTAGAAAATCTATATCCACACATTGCTGATTTTCACAAAGACCAAACCACCATTCTCAGAAGTAGTTGACCGCAAAAGAAAACAAGAAAAGTATATATCAAAACCCTAAATGCAAAGAGGAATGAAGCTCTTATAAATGTTTTAAGTCACCCCACACTCTCGCATTCCTTTTTAGAGGGCCCTAAATTTCTCGCAGGATGACGGGTATTAAATTTTGCAAAGAATTTTAATTTATTTGGCTTCTCAATTTTATTCCCCATATACCCATGGAGGCTTTTTCTTGACCATTTTTATTTTGTGGGATAGTGGGTGGGATATGGGAAAACAAGATGAAAGAAAATGAAAGACACAACATTGCCAGGTAAGGTAGTCCACCATTAATCTTTCATTGCCAGACTTTTTGACTTCCATCGTAGACCACTTTCATGTAAAATGTAGTGTCCAACAAGCTTCGTATGCCAACAAGCTATTAGTTACGTCCAACACATTTACATCTATTCATTTGTTATTAAACTATTCACATCCAGTTAGTTTGAATTTTTATTATAATTTTTTATAATTTTGAGCTAACTATTTCGGTTGTGTTTATGCATCTACATATTTGCACCTTAGAAAACAAAATATATTGTTAACAAAATGTGTTAGCAACATATGTGTTAGTCTATTGTATTTGTTTACAAATTACTAACACATGTTAATACAATAGACTAACACACATATTGCTAAAACATTTTGTTAACAACATATTTTGTTTACTAAGGTGCAAATATGTGGCTGCATAGACACAACCAACTATTTCAGCTTCCTCATAATTCGATTCTCTCGCAACGAGTCAGGTGTGTAGGTGATTGAAATTGCATTTTTTATATTATTTTTTTATAAGTTGGTATTTCATTTTTTTGTGGCAATTAAGTCTAAAATAAATTTTAACAACAAAGTTAATTTGCACTAACAGGCGCACATCAAATTTATTCAAAAAGCCAAAATATTTACAATTTATAAAGTCTCTGGGCTTAATTGTACAAATAATAAATGTACATGAAAATTGAACAAAGTATTCAAAAAAATAAAAAATTATAAAAACCAATTTTTAGATAGACAATTTATAAAGTAGGTAGGTGATATTTAAATTACATAATGTATAAGATTTGAAAAAATGGTATATTTACTTATATAGACATGAATAATGTCATAAAAAATGTTATAATGTAGTAGTCAACAATGTGAATTTTTTTTTTATGCATAAGGGGTTGAAGCCGAGAAGATATTTATTAAATATAATAAAAGTACATCCATCTTGGTTCAAGAGCATACCGGGAGGAAAGAACCAGCAAGAAAACCTCCAGTCATAGCCCAATCAGCCTATAACTAAAGTATAATTACATCAAATAGGATTTTGATAATACCAAATCTGAAAATACAACGCGGGAATCCTCTAGAAGCCCCATCCTCAAAATCACTCTGACAAGACATCAACTAAAATCTTGGGTGCCCTGCCTAAATCATTCTGACACGTCATCAACTAAAATCCCCTCCACTAACCTTCCCATTACCGATGGCCGTATCTATACCACTCCCAAGCTTAAATTTTTAAGTTTGCAGTTTAAATGATGCTTTGAAGCTTGCTCCAAGTATAGCACAAATCATTAACATATTTAGCTCAGAGCATTAATCTGAGGCAGAGGTGGAGTCATTTTCAGAGCTCCCTACATAATTTTCATTCTCTGATCCTTCTTGCTGATCTGAGAGCTACTCGTTATCCTCGTCCTACTCCTCCACATCTTCATCATCTGCTTGTTCATCATCTTCAATTTCCAAGTTGCACATCCCCAAGGAGTCTGAGATTTGGTGAATTCCATATTTGAATCTTATTAAAAATTTCCTCCTCCAATAAAGAGGCTATGAGTTGTTTGCCAACACAGGTAATTCTATTCCGCTAAAGAAGGAGGGATTTTGAATTGGCATGTTCGGATGACAGATTAAGGAAGTCGTCTGTGTTAGTGGAGAAGTGATGGTTCCTTATGGAGAATAATTCCCATAATTCCTCTCAGATGTATCAGAAATAACAAGAGGATACTGTGCCCGCCAATTTGTTTTTGAATTTGATGTGACTGGTTGAGAGCATTGTAAACTCAACATATTGAAGTCGATTTGACTAGCAACAGTTAGGTGCCTGCAACAGAAGCTGAGCGTACTTCCACTTTCTCAGTAGATGAAGAAGTTGATTTGACTAGCTAGCAGCTAAGGTTACTTCTTCCACTTGCACAAAATTGATAGTTTTGAGAGAGATTCTAGATGCTGCCAAATTGCCAGCTCATTCGCCAAGATGTTACCTTCACGATAAATGTGGTTGACCGTTACTAATTCAAATTTGTCTATCAACTTTAGAATATTCTCCAGCAATTCTTGCAGTCTCCAATTTGGAGTGATTCTGGCTCTTATTGCATTCAACATGATCACGGAGTCACCTTCAATTTCCAATCTGCCCAATCTCAGTTCCTAAGTAATTGAGAGACCGTAAAAGAGGGCCTTGAATTTGGCCATGTTATTAGTGTCAATTTCCAGAGGTATATAAATTTGGGCTATCACCTCACCTTGACTGGAGTGAACTATACAACCTGCCCCTGAAGGTCTAGGATTGCCTCTAGAGGCACCATCTAAATTTAACTTAAACCAACCCTGTGCAGGGGCTGACCATTGACAATTGGCTCTGAAAATTGTGTTTGCTTTAATACCTCTGCCTATAATGGGAGGAGTTTTGAGACCAAACCATCCTTTGAGCATTTTGTCACCCCAGATTGTGTAATATTTGTTGAGCATTGAGGGTGTGAGTATGAGAATTCATCAGTTCAACAATGGTTGCCTCCATTTTATTTATCACTGAAGCTTTGTTCAGTTTCTTCCCTTGGAATAATATTTGATTCCTTTCTTTCCAAATTTCCCAGATTAAATTTGAGGGCGAAATGATCCATAAATTTTCAAAAAGGCAATCTTTAAACATCAAAGGCCATGATTGAAAGAGGGATAATATATCATTAGGTAATGCAAAAATCCACCCTAATTTGGCACACAACTATTGCTAGCATTCTGAAGCTAAGGTGCAGGATAAGAACATATGATTGATGTCTTCCTAATTTTGATTACACATAGTGCATATTGAGGGTCCATGGAACCTGATTTTCCTAAACCAGTCCGCAGTAATAATTCTTCCTTGAGTGGCCGCCCAAGAGAAAAGTCCTACCTTTGGTAAGCACATCTTGTTCCAGCACAAATGAGTTGGTAGCTGAGACTTGGGTTGTGTTTAATCTCTTGATATTATTTTATAGCCATCCTTCACATTATATTCGCCTGATTTGGATCCATTCCATATTAGTTCATATTTGCCATGTTTAATAAAAAAGAATCTATTTTGGAGAATATATTTGATTTGCTCCAGATCCAAGGGATCTAAATTTAGCTTTGCAAATTGTTTCCACTGCCATGAGCTTGCTTGAGAGTTCAAAGAAAAAGGGGAAATGTAGTCTTTAATTCGTGATCCCCACTTATCTAAACAAAGTTTACTAATTTTGGCAGAACCCAAAACATTGTTGATGCTTGGGTATGCCCCCCAAGAATCCTCCCAAAATAGATCTCTACTTCCATCTTTGATGTTCCAGGTGGTGTGTTCTTCTATAATAGCCTGGGAACTTGATATAAAGTTCCAAATTCTGGACCCCCTCGGGAAGTCCTTCACTCTTAATACCTCTTCCTCATTAAGGTTGGGGAGATATTTGCCTTAGATGATTCTAACCCATTTGAGATTTGGATCTCTATGCATTTTCCAAAATAATTTTGCCCCAAGGGCTTGATTTTGGGAGAGTTGATTCTTGATCCCTGCTCTGCCAGAATCTACTAGTTTGCATATAGTGTCCCATGCAATTAGAGCAAATTTATTTTTTGTGTCTGTGCCTTTCCAAAATAATTTTCTGAGCTTCTTCACTATATCCATATAACTGACCATTGGTAGTGAGATGCAGGACATAAGGTGAATAGGAATAGCTGCCAAAGTGGCTTTGATCTTGATGATAATGCTTGCCCAGGATAACCATTTGGATTTCCAGGAATCCATCTTCCTATTAATTCTTTCCCCAATGGATTTTCAAGCTACGATCGATCTTAGAGCATTGTCAATTGGGATTCCTAGGTAAGTGAAAGGGAGGGAACCAACCTTAAATCCCAAATTTTTTATAATTTGAAGTTGAGTTTTCATTTTGGTGTGGAAAAAGAATATCTGAGATTTGTCTTTGTTTACTGCTTGGCTAGAGGCTAGAGCATAGTGATCTAAGATCTCCTTGAATCGAGCAGCTTCCACTTGTGTACCTTTCCCAAATAGCATTGTGTCATCAGTAAATTGGTTATGAGTGACTACAGAAAAAAAAGATGTGATCTACACTCCATTTAGGATCCCTTGGGCATGTTGACAAAATTTAAATTAAAAAGAAAGATAAAAAATAATTTGATTTTTGCAATGACTATTTCTAACATGAACCAATAAAGAGAAAGATAAATGACATTTTTTAATCAACAAATTAAAAAGTATTACAAACTATAGAATAGTTGTCCAACATTTAAATTATATACATTGATCGCTTGAACTATTGAAAAAGTTAGATTCAATGAATGCATAATATTTTTGCCATAAAGAGGAACTCATATATATATATATATATGTGTGTGTGTGTGTGTGTGTGTGTGAGATTCATGTAACTCTTGCACAAGAGAGTGTTCGAAAGATTATCAAAGCAATTTATGAGATCAAGAGCAATAATCAAAAGAGGAGCATGCAAGTTTCATCGTAATTATCAAAGGTGTTAAGGTTTAATAATATTTTCAAAGTTCTGGGGTGGATCTTGGTCAAAATGTTTACAATTTTATCCAAACTTGCTTCTTCAAAATAAGATGTTTAGTTTTGTTCACTCTTGGGGTCTCTTCATAATTTTGACATAGATGTCACTGGAGGTTGTGCACTCCATGACGTATCATCGTGTCTCCACAACACGCGTGTTGTAAAATAGGCATATTTTTGTTTCTGGCTCCTTAGATATAAACCATTTGTCACTTTCACACTAAAAATGACGTGAACTAATCTTTAATTGAACTATCAATATTTTTTCTTTCCACTTAATATCATGCAGGGGCATCATCTTCAAATGAATTTTGGTATGTTTATTATTATTTATGTTTTATTTTTTATTATGTTTTTGTGTTGGCCTCCTATCACCACATGAGCAGATGGGGATTTAATTTTCAATTATCAGTTGTGGGAGGCCATATTCTTCTTTCTAGAAAGAAGTTGATAATTAGGAGGAGAAAAGGTGGGGTGGAGAAAGACGGTTGGGAAATTAGATCGAACCATAGAGGCATGAAGTTCAATGTTTTTTTAATGATGGAAGCAACCAATTGGGAAAAAAAGGAACGTGGTTTAGACAGACCTCATGTAGTCTAAAATCGATCGCAAAGGACATTGCCATATATAATTGTTTTCCTTTGTAGAAAAGGTGAAAGGTGCAGGTCTGTGTATGGTGACTGAATAGAATAAAGAACACATCAACTTACGAAGGATGATCGAGTCTACCAAATGTAATTCTGTTGCAAAAACTAAGTATGACCAATTGTTTTTTGTGGATCGATGGAAAATATTTGGTTATCAATATACTGAAATGAAGGTTAGAGGATTATGAATGCTCTATTATTCAATGTTGTGGATGTGTATTTTCTTGCTCTGTTCAGATTGGTTAAATCTGTCCACTTCCGTAATTGATTGTATATGAGTTTTCTTTGCAATGGTGATTCAATAAGACTCCATTTGTTAGTGTTTGGATATTAGTTGGCCATTAGAATTCGAATCAGAGAAACGATTCTTGTTATTGATTCTGGATTCCTGTCACTTTGAGAGCAGAGATAATTTGCCTTGGTGATTATTTGGAATAGGTCGACACCATTAATATTAGCTTTTATATAATTTTTTTCCAATCATTGTTCCATATGGGGTTAATTCTTTGATATGGTAAGCCTTCTTCCAACAAATTTGTTTTTGTCCACGTTATATATTTGAACTTTGGTAGACATATTTTTGTATTTCTCCATAGATATTTAAATATCTTTGTAAATTAATGTTTCATTTATTTATCCACTTCTCATTATATTTCATCCATGTGTTATTTCCTCAACCTAGATTCTCTTCAATAACTTAGGCCAACAATAGTTCTCTATATTTTTTACTCTTATTTGGTAGCTTAACAAGAAGAGCATTGTTGATCTTTCTAAAGAGAAAGTACTTGTTTCAGCTCATAAATTTTCATATAGAATTAAAGACTTAGTTTTGAGGATGCTTACAATTATATATTTTTAATTTCTTTCTACTTGCCTCCATTTATGATATAGCATGTTATTATCCCAAATCTCACACCTACAAAGGATCACTAAAATGACAAACAAACCACAAGGGATTCTCTTTGTTTTCTAATCCCATGATTTTGTATTCATGCATCTATTTTGTAATGAATATAAAGCTTTCCAAGCCCCTTCAATTATTTTTACCCTACATGTTTGTCAACTGAACTTGTTATGAAAATTGAGTACAATAAATTATATGTTCTACTTGAACATATCTTTTATTTTCTATAATTTTATGTGGGTCTTTTAAGTATTTTATTCTATGACATATTTCAATTGATTTGGAGCTTTATTTAATTTACATTTTAATTAATTTTAAAAATAAAATAAAACTTTCTTTAGAGTAATTTTTGTTTTCAAATTATCAATTCTTTTGTTAACTTAAATCTTCAAGTATAGTGTAATTATATTTTTTTAATTACATAATGTGGATTTGAAGTACATATTTAAATTCTAATTTATTTATTTTTTTGGTCAATAAATTTTAATTTTATTAATAGTGTACTATCCTAAAAAGTTAGCATCCATAATTGGATGATTTATTAGGACCTAGTAGACCCCATTTTGGTGATCTCAAGGTCTGAATGTCTGTTATGTTTGATCCTGACAACATGTCCTTTTTCCTCCTACATCTTTTCACCCATCTTGACACCCGGTTCAATTTTGGGCTCATTGTTCCTGGGAAAGAATATTCAAATGTTTTGTCCCCTCTTGTTTTGGCCCAAATTTGGCCTGGGGCCTTATGTCGGGGTTTTAGCAGGGAATTTGATCTTGTGGCCGGCCTAGATTATTTTTGAATCCTGAAATGATGGATTGAGTATATAAGCACCCTATCTCTCCTCATTTTGACTTCCATTATCAAGTGCAAGCATTTTATGATCAAGTTCTCAATTTTTCAAGCAATCAAGAGCAATTGGATTCAAGATTTGAAGGCAAACATCCAAGATCAAGTTTCTCCAAGTCTCTAATTCTTCAATTCCATTCAAGTCAAAGGAAATATTCTCCAATTGAAGTAAGTTTCTCTCCCATGATGGCAAAGTAGAATAATTCTCAATCAAGCATGAAGATCCTTCGTTCCATCCACATTCATTCTCCTTCATTGCAAGTGATTATCAAACATATATCTACATTCAAGATCTAGGAGTGGCATTCATAGATACATGCATTTGTGACGGATTCATTGATTCTAATCTACATTTCAAGGTCAACCCATTGATTTTAAGCAAATTCAAGCATCTTTATGGGTATGAGCAATTTCTACATTTGTCCATGGGGGTTTATGCAAGTTGAATCAAACATTTACCTTTTTACATAGTTCCTCCTATGTAATTTTATTTTATTATTAGGGTTGATTCCTAAAAAGGGGGTTGACCAAGAAAAACCCCTTTAGAAAACCTTTTCCCCATTTTTCTATGTGTAGGAACAGATTATGGAGTTGTCAGACAAAATCTGGGAAGATCGAGAATTGTCGGAAGATCTCAAAAAGTTTCAGGCAAAAACACCTGGCCGAACAGAACATGTGAAATGTTTTTTTCCCAGTTACTGAATGTTTGAGACATTATGTACCCTACATTTTCCCCCACATTTCACCTACAAGTCAAATTTGCCTTCTAGTTTCCATTTTTGTATGTTTTAGCTCATTGTCTGTCTGTATTAGGCTGTTATTTCAAGTTTTTTAACTACTTGTCTATCTTGTCATCTGCATTATATTTCCCTATCATTTCCACTTTCATCAATTCCATATTTAGTGAAGTGTCACTACCCCATTCAGTGCTTGAGTCTCTTCTTTAGCCTAGTGGTACATCTTCCTTCTGAATGTACAATTATGAAAAGGGAGAGGTGATCTACTTATTTGTCCCTGCATTCCCTTTTTATACTGTTCATTTTGGTGAATCTGACTCATAACATTTCCATTCTGATTTTGGTGTATAGATATCCCTTGTATGAATTGCATTAATCAATATTTGCATTAGATCTTTCTATTTTATGGTTAGATGTATTTTTTCATTAAATACACTATTGTGCTTGGTTGATTTACATCTCTTTTAAATTACATATTTATATTAGATCTATCTGTATAGATGAAAATGGTGATTAATGCTAAGAGTAGAGATCACTCTCCAAGGTCCTAGGGTATACATTAGGAATAAAATTCCAACCCTTAAGTTAAATTTTGATTAGCACAACCAAATGGATGAAGGGTGCTAATGCATAACTCAAACAAAATGGGAATTTGGTATTCCTTTTGAAGGATATTGATTATGAGATTAATTATGACTTAAAATGATTAATGAAATGACAGATCTGAAAGCAAATGCAAGATTGAAGAAGGATTTATGCACCTTGAAATGAATTAGGAGGTTATATGCCTTGAAACTGTAATTCCCAGCCACAGAGATGTCACGGACTAAAATCGTTCTAGATCTGGGACCCTCACACCTGTAACTTCCATCCGTGAAAATTTGAGCCTCTAAGGAACAAGTTGAATTTTTAGGTACAAGTCAAGATTTGAGTACACCCCTCTGTTGGTGACTGTGTACTTTCTGATTCCAATCTCGAAGATTACCCCAAAATGCCCGAATCTAGCTCTGTAGATTCCAAAACCTGTTCTTGCACACATAAAAAAAGGAAAATTGTTTTTGGAAGGGGGGTTTGCCTTGGTCAAGCCTCAATTTAGGAATTAACCTTGAATTTAAATGAAGTAAGAAATTTTGACATGTAATAGAGATTAGATCTGAAATAAAGTGTATCATGCAATGTAGATACTCTTACCTCTTTGAATGTGATCAAGAATGTTGATGCAATACCTTTGAATCCACACAAAACCCAAAGGAAATCATGCAAGACAAACCCTTATGAATATGTTTTTAAAATTACCAATGAATGATTGAGGAATGAAGAAATGATGACAATGTCCTTCCAAGAAAATCCTTTACTTGGCCTCAATGGAAAAAAGAAGCTTGATCTATGGTAGACACCTTGAATACGTGAAGACTTGAATGATAGAATGCCACTTGAAATTTGCACTTGGATGCTCAATAATTTTCTTGATTTCTTGCTCAATGGTTTCTTTGTGAACATATGCACATGCATATCATAGATTATAGATTATGGATCATGGATTATTGATCATAATGAAGAGAGGGAGAGATCCTTTTATAGTGCATCCGGAAATAGAATTACACAAGCCGACCATAGATCTGAAACCCCGGTGAATGTGCCAAATAGGAACCATGACCCAATCTAGGATCTAAAATATAGGGGTGATGTTAAATTTTGACTACACCCCAGGGGAAAGATGCTTTTATTTTATTGGAGGGTGTGGCCTATAAGGTTTTCAAGATCTGGAAGGCCAACTAATTCCAATGTCGGGAGTGAATTTCAAGACCATAAAAGGAAAAGGGAATTTTGCAATTGGATGAAAATAGGGGAGGATGCTTAGAAATAAGATCCTACGTCAATTTTGCATAAATTAGGGAGGATTAGGGAAGAAACAAAGACCCATATGTTAATAAAGTGTATATTTAAGTGCAATACGAAGCCCAATCAAAGGAACCCCACTAAAGAGGGCCCAAAATGATCCTAAATTGAGCACAAATAAAGTGCTTACTTTTTAGGAGGATAAATTTAGCCTCACTTTAACGGTAGTATGAGGCAAGCTTGTACTCACGGTAAAGGATGAGATGAAAGAGAGAAAGAGACAAGAGAGACGATGATCGTGGAGAATAAGAGAGATGAAATATCACTAAGCTTAAGGACCTCAAGCCCCTAAACAAAGGATCTTAACTTAACATCTATGCATAAGGTTACAAAACAAAAACAAAACAAAAACAAAGACAAAAGGCACACAGAAGAAAGAAAAAAAAGACCCCAAATCAATTAGTGAAGATACCTTGATTGAACATATACCATCCACTAATGTCATATCCAGGAAGCTATTGCAAGAACATAAGTGGTCACAAGGAAAAGAGAAAGAGTGATGACAAAGATGATGCCAACTCCATGATCTATCATATTGGAAAAATCATGAAAGAAGAGAGAGAGAGAGAGAGAGAGAGAGAGAGATAGAGAGAGAGAGAGAGAGAGAGAGAGAGAGAGAGAGAGAGAGAGAGAGAGAGAGCCATAGGCTAGCAGGCTAGCTATGTAGTGTTAGATGATTCATGGAAAGAGAGAGAGAAGACTTGAAGGCTAGAAAATTGTGTTATGCTAGTCAAATCTACCTCGAGAGAGCGAGAGATGTGCATAAAGGTGGATTTGAGAAAGATTATGCTCTGGGTAACTGAAAATTTTTTGCACTCAGGGGCATCCTAGGAGATCAGGCATGTGGGAAAATATTGTCTTCCACAAGGATAAAAAAGGAGATCGACATGTGGAAAAGAATTGTCTTCGACAAGGATCAAAAGGAGATTAGGCATGTGGAAAAACATTGTCTTCCACAAGGATTGAAAATGAGATCAGGCATGTGGAAAATCGTTGTTTTCCATAAGGATCCAAAAGGAGATCAGGCACGTAGAAAAGAATTGTCTTCCACAAGGATCTGTATGTGCATGTATGTGCGGTCAATCTAGGGACCATGTGCTAATATACAAAGAGGAACGTGCATATGCCCCCTCCTTATGGTGGAAAAATAGATTCCATCATAAGGAAAGAGAAACAAGGATACCTATTCCATCAACAAGGAGATATCCTTAGACAATAATGTATGCCATAAACTTAGACAAGAGTTATGACTCTCGTGAGCTAAGGAAAATATATAATTGTGAAAGGATATGTCACTTGTGGGAAGAGACCTTTGAAAGGAAGAGATCTTATTAGCAATACATCTACCCTCAAGAGGAGTTCTTGAACAAAAATAACATCTTCAGAACAAAGAGGAGTAGGGGAACAAGAATTCTCCTATTTAGCCCCCTATTGCTAGGTGAAATAGGGATTCTTGATGAAGGATAACAAACTTTGAATCACAGAGTAAGAATATCTATTTATAAAGAACATGTCTCTACAAATAAAGAAGAGGTACTGATCAAGGATGCACACCTCTTGTATAAGAGAGAATCTTGGATCAAAACAATCATTTCTTTACAAGAAAATAATGTCACATGATAAAAAAATGCTACTGTACTGACGAAAGTAGATCCTTAGAAAAAGAGAGAATAATGTACAAATAATCTTTCCCCCCCAAGTATGAAGGAAAGATATAATATAATAAACCCTTAAGGATAGCCTCAATATATGCAATTCCAAGTAAAATAAGTTGCACATGTAATGTAAATAAGCCACATTTAAGGTAGAAAATATATGCAAAGGAAGAAACTCACCAAGGAAGGAAAAGAAAATGATAATTAAATGAAAAATATGCCATTTTTAAGACATGCAAAAAAATGTTAAACAAAGATGTTAGTATCTTGTGTGAAAGAAAGAGCTCATGCCAAAAGAATGCACTATCATAGAACAATAACAACTCCAAGAAGAAAAGTGAGAGAGTGAAGAATGTCACCTTATGTCTACTTATTGATCAACCCAATCATACAAGATATACACTTCCAAGTAAGGAAGATATTGTAGGAGGATACTAATATCATATTGAAGGAGAAAGATCCATGAACAAGCAAGTTTCTACATGGGAGGAAATCATAGCATAAAAGAGAGGAGAAAAAAGAGATAAATGATCCTTCGAAGGAAAGAAATCCAATATGCACCCTAAATAACAGATGCTCTAATAATATGGACCTTCAAGCAATCATAAGATTGCAACTCGGGATGAAAATCCTTATGTAAAACAATAAATCCTTGTAAGAAGGTATACCATACTATAAAAGATGCTAGATCACATTGGATATTGGATGTAGGAAAGAGAAAAGGAAAAAAAAAGAGAAGGGAAGATACATTAAGCTCCCTAGATGGTTTCTCATGTATAAAAGATATGTACTTACAAGCAAACATAAGGTTGCAACTAAGGATGTCAATATCCTTATGTTAAACAAAAAATGCATGCTAGAAAGGATGTCATTGTATAAAATAATAATGCTAATAAAGGGAGAAAATGGATCTCCAAAAGAAGGAATAAACAATGATCCCTTACCCCCCCAGTTTATAGAGCACGAGAGAGAATCCTATTATGATTCCCTTAACGCTCATTATGCAAAGAAAATGACATAATGGAGAGAAACATAATAGGAAATGACTAGATAAGGTAGATGCAGAAAATGTATAATATCTGGTGTTAGAAGAAGTAGGAATCTGTTAATTAAGTCTTGTATAAATTATCTAAACTCAACACAATCACAAAGAGAATGTGTATTAGAATAATGAAAAGAACATGAAAATTCACCATTGTAAGTATATGGGTTGTAACATATTTTATAAGGAAATATGATCCTAGAATGATATTTGATATCTAGATATATTCTTTGAGACAAAACTTCATGGTTACCATTTAAGGTGAAGGTTCATTAGATGGTGTGGTTGAGTCTCGAGGTATATGACAATATTCTTGATGAGGATTAGGAATATTTTTAGGGCCATGTTCAATAATTCCTTGATCATGTTGGTTAGATTGTAATGACCTGTGAATAGGACAAAGAGAGGTAGAAATATCATCACCCTTACTATCTTTATGTAGGGAAGAAGGTGGATCTTTTCTTATTTTTGTAGAAATATCATCTAGGAAATGTGTAACATTCGTATCATGAACAATGTTTTGAATATTTTGATAATGATCAGAAATATTAGTTTCCATAGGATGAGTTTGATTTTGAAGATTAGGGAGAGTGACATTAGGTTCATTAACCAATTGTATGCATTTAGTTAAAATGTGGATAAGAAACATACATGAAGAATTGATAACATTTGTGAAATGTGTCTTATAATGAAGAGATATGTGTGTTAACCGCATTATACCATACACAAGAATAACACGAAGAAATACAAATGTAACAAAATGCAACATGATTTTATTCACTCCATTTTTTTGATAAAGAGAGGTAAGAGGAAAGGTAATGACATAAGTAATCAAACACCAATCCAATTTAGAGAGTTTCATATTAACCACAAAAAAACTAGTTCTCAAAATAGGAAAGTAGCAAAGATAAGATCTACTATGATGCAAAAGAAAGACAAACAATTGCACACAAAGAAGATATGCAAAGAAAATCTAACTTCCAATTATCAAAAAGGTAATATGCATGAAAGCGTTGGGTTCACCAAAATGTATAATAGGTGAACATAAGTAGATATGTAAAGAAGATGTAACCACCAAATCAAAAGAAGGTATCATGCATCAGGTTCACCAAAATGTATAGAAGAAAATGGTGAGAAATGCTAAGAGTAGAGATCACTCACCAAGGTCCTAGGGTATACATTAGGAATACAAATCCAACCCTTAAGTTCAAGTTTGATTAGCACAACCAAATGGATGAAGGGTGATAATGTATAACTCAAAAAAGGGAATTTGGTATTCCTTTTGAAGGATATTGATTATGGGATTAATTATGACTGATGCAATGAAAGATTTGAAAGAAAATGCAAGATTGAAGAAGGATTTATGCACCTTGAAATGAATTAGGAGGTAATATGCCTTGAAACTGCAATTCCCATCCATAGAGATGTCACAGACTAAAACCGTTATGGATCTGGGACCCTGGCACCTGTAACTTTTGTTCATGAAAATTTGAGCCTCTAAGGAACAAGCCGACTTTTCAAGTACAAGTCGAGATTTGACTACACCCCTCTGTTGGCGACTATGTACTTTTTGATTCTGATCTCTGAGATGAACCAAAAAATGCCTGAATATAGCTCTGCAAATCCCGAAACCTATTCCTACACATAGAAAAAGGAAAATTGTTTGTGGAAGAAGGCCTTTCCTTGGTCAAGCCCTAGTTTAGGAATTAACCTTGAATTGAAATGAAGTGAGGAATGCTGACATGTAAGAGAGATTAGATCGGAAATGAAGTGTATCATGTAGTGTAGATACTCTTACCTCTTTGAATGTGATCAAGAATGTTGATGCAATAGCTTTGACTCCACACAAAAACCAAAAGGAAATCATGCAAGACAAACCTTTATGAGGATATTTTGTAAATCACCAATGAATGATTTAGGAATGAAGAAATGATGCCAATTTCCTTCCAAGAAACTCCTTTAATTGGCCTCATTGGGGAAATAAGCTTGATCTATGGAAGACACCTTGAATACTTGAAGACTTGAATGATAGAATTCCACTTGAAATTTTCACTTGGATGCTCAATACTTTGCTTGATTTCCTGCTCAATGGTTTCTTTGTGAACATATGTGCATGTATATATCATATATTATAGATTACAGATCATAATGAAGAGAGGGGAGATCCTTTTATAGTGATTCGGAAATAGAATTACACAGGCCGAAAATGAATCCAGAACCCCGGTGAATGTGCCAAATAGGACCCAAGGCCCAATCTGGGATCTAAAACCCAGGGGTGAAGTCAAAGTTTGACTACACCCCAAGGGTGCAGTCGAACACCGGGGGGTGCAATAAAAGTTTGACTACACCCCTGTAGAAGGATTCTTGTGTTTTATTGGAGGGTGTATCCTATAAGGTTTGCGGGATCTGGAAGCCCAACTGATTCCGATGTTGGGAGTGCATTCCAAGACCATAAAAGGAAGGGGGAATTTTGTAATTGGATCAAAATAGGGGAGGATGCTTAGAAATAAGATCCTACCTCGATTTGGCACAAATTAGGGAGGATTAGGGAAGAAATAAGGACCCATATGTTAATAAAGTGTATATTTAAGTGCAATATGAAGCCCAATCAAAGGAACCACACTAAAGCGAGCCCAAAATGATCCTAAATTGAGCATAAATCAAGTGCTTAATTTTTAGGAAGATACACTATCTATCTTTCATTTTCTTATGCATGAGTGTCATTACCTTGAGTCCTACCTATAGTATTTTAATTAAGATAATTCGTAGACTTATAGGTTCCTTTGATCTTGAGTTCCCTATGTTTCCTAGGAATCTTGATGAGACCAACATGCCTAATAATGACATTCCTCCTATTATTGAGAACAACTCTTCCCACTCTTCTCGTGATGAAGATGAGACCTTGAGCGTATCTCCTATGTAATTTCAAAATCTTTCCAATGACTGAAAAAAATGAGCAATGGTTAGGACAAGAAAACTCCAATCTCGAGGTATCTCTATAGTAGAAGGTTTGAGGAAGATAATTCATAATTATGAGCATGGTGTTAATATCTTGCGTAGTATCTCTCATCTCATTGATAATAATGTTAATCCCTTTAGATATTGTTCCCAAGAGTGAGCTTTCATTCCACCTACCACTAGCGTTGAAACATCCATGCCTATTTTTACCTCCATTCCTAGTGTGTCCACTTATGTTCCTCCTATCATAACCACTTCCGTTCAAAACATCAGTCCTACAACTATTAGCATTGTTAATCCTATTGCTCCCACTATTCCTCCAAGTGATGTTCCATGTGTCTCTTTACACTTAGAGTAGCTTTTCTTTTTCATATTCTAACGTATCTTCCATTTCTCATAATGGTTTAAATATTTCACACATATCTCCTACCACTCTTTCTACAGATTCTACTATTAATATCTTGACTCAAACTGTGTCATCCTTGCAACAAAAATTGCTTCCATAACTCAATCCAAGTTTAACATTCCTCCTTGTGACATTGCTAGTCCTTTGTCCTTAGATATTATTTGTGTCATCATTCCTTAATACATGAAAATTCCTCACCTAGACACTTACAATGGTAAAGGTGATCCTTTGACTCATGTTAAAACCTTTCAAACACTAGTACATTTGACCTGGTTTTTCCACCAAAATTTTTGACCATGAAATAAAAAAGTTTTGGTTGGTCGTTATAGAAGGAAAACTTTTATTTTTTTTAATTTGTGCCCGTGTTCATCGCAAGTTCGACCACAAGAATAACTTAAAAAAATAAAAAAGTTTTGGTTGGTTGTTATAGAAGGAAAACTTTCATTTTTTTTAATTTGTGCCCTTGTTCGTCACAAGTTCGACCAAAAGAATAACTTAAAAAATAATAATTTTCATTTCATTATTACCACAGTGAATGTTTTCAAGGTTGCAGCGTGAAACCTCATCGGCACTGTTTGGAAGCTCATCGGCATTGCGGATTCGACACTGACTAGGTAATGTGATTTTGTTTTCCTGACTCTTGTCAAAGTCGTGGATTGCTTATCCATTATACAGATTGTCTGTACTAGGGTTTGAACCCCTCATTTCGATAAAATATTTGATGAAAATTCCCCCTCCGTTATGCTTTGATGGATATCAATGCCTTGTTCGAAAGCTCCAATTTTGTCACAGGCTGGAAGGATGCTTGCAAAGGTTTTGGAATTTGGCTTTAAACAGTTGACGTACCTTGTCTATCCTTCCACATTTTGCATACATGTCTACCAGGGAGCTTGCACAACTATAACATCTGACAAATATCCCTCTTCCATTATCTTTTGATTAATGTCCATACCCTGTTCGAAAGCTCCCATTTTGACACAGACTGGAAGGATGCTAGCCGCAAGGGTTGTGGCATTTGGATTTACACCTGCCAACTACATTTGTTTGAAATCTTGTAAAGCATTTTCAACATATCCATTTTGTTTGAAATCTTGCGCAACTATAACATCTGACAAATATCCCT
>MU225107.1:1089284-1122592 GCA_018584345.1 Thuja plicata | reverse complement strand
GAAAACAACCCTGTAGATAACTTTTGGATCACCCATTGTGACTACCTCCATTAGGCTATCATTTATAACCTTGTCTTCAAGTGTGGGATTTAGCTACAAAGAGTGACCTATGAATTGTGAGCAATGGCCCACAACTTTGTTAGCATGCGCAACATAGTCTATATGATTTCTCAAAAACTTTCTTTCTATCCAAGTGATTTAAAAACCCCTATCATCTTTGTCCCTCCAAAAATACCCTAGATCCCAAATGTAAAGACAATATTGAATTTGAATTAAAGCTACAAAATTACTCAAAAACTGGGACACATTCTACCAAAAACATACTACAGTAAACCAAAATTTAGGTACCCCATTGCCAGATACACTCCCAAGCCCAACAAATGTCATTACCACCCTCAATGGATTCTTCTTCCACAACCTCGACCATGACACTTCCCACCATTGCCACTCCTTGACCCACGACCTCGACAATGACCCATCGTAGGAATCTACCTCTAGAAGTTTGTGAGCTTGTACTTGAGGCATGATTTATTCATCTTCTCCCTGAGAACCTGTGCAGCCAAAACCATCACCCAATCTTGCACATAATCTTTTAGAATTCCTTATTTACCTCCTCCCATTGTCAGTCCTTGCTCTCCAATGCTCCCCACATGAAGAAGGGGTGAACATTATGGGGGTATCTGAGGATACCAATCCAGTCTCCCCCCGCGACCAAAAACCCCACACTGATTTCTTCCAAATTCAAAATATCCTCCAACTTGCCCCTATATTCAATTTTGATGCGATAGTCAACTATCTACCTCACACCTACACGAGTATCCATCTCCATCCCCTATGCACAAAACATGGAAGAAACTGTTGTGTTTGTTATGTACTTGAACTTGGAGACGATGAATTCAATCCTCATGAGCGCTCTAACCAACTTATGAGAAAAAATGGATCATCCGTAGAAAAGGTGATCTTCAGCCTCTCCTCCATAACCTATCCCTAGGACATTTGTTGGTTGTCTGTATTAAAGAAGGAATTTTGCTCCATCATACCTTCGCACCTATCACCTTCAGTCTACAAATACCCAAGTGACCAAAAAAATATTCTCTTCAAAGCTTCAAAAATGAAAACATCTCAAACAAATAACTATCTCTACCATCCTCATAAATGTGGCATCATGATACTACTGTTTGCACACCCACTAGATGTAATCTGTAGAGAATTACGTCATTTGGCCACCCTTCAACATACCATCCCATGTAATGTCATCAATGTAATTCAAAACACCGGTACCGCCAAGTTCTCCATGAAATTTGATCCAAATTTGTTAGCAAAGGGAACCACCAACTTAGAAAGTGCATCTACCAATTTTTCCCTTCACGAAATATGTTAGTTACTTTGAAATTTTTGACTCCTTCCATTTTTTTCAAAATAATTTGAACAAATTTGTCGATACACCATACATGGGATCTCCCATTAGAAATGGCATTGACAATGATCTATGAGTCACCTTCCAAGTGCACTTGTTCTGCCTTTATTTTGGATGTCAATTCAATTGCTAACAAGGCCGCCTGAACTTCTACATCATTGTTCGTCCCAATTTTCAACTTCTTTGTTTTGATCGCTAGAATGTTTCCTTCAGTGTCTCATGCCACACATCTAGCTCATGAAGGTCTAGGATTGCCCTTGGATGCCCCATCAAAGTTAAGTTTTATTTATCTTGTCTTCGGTTTCTCCCACTGCACCTCACTTCTCTTCTTTGCACTAGGATTAACCCCATTAACATGCTTTAAATTCTAAAATTAATCTTGGGTTCAAGCTGACTCAATTTTAAGTTGTTATAAATCAATTCCTTCACCAAATTTTATTTAGTGTATATACATGATGGTTGACAAATTTGCATTTATATGATATTTATAATATTCAACTATATTTTCCCTATTCATAAAGACAATCTCCACCAACATTTGGGTAAGTTGTATCATTATCAACTTCCCTTTGAATTTTAGAGGTATAGTTCCCTTAAAAAGATCAAATTTTCAATTTTTAGAATGATAAAACCAAGATTTGCTTATAGCCAAAAGCAAAAAAGGTCCCCAACACATTCAAAATAATGAAATAAATAACATTTATAATTTTATTGTCTCCCCCGAGCTTCCTGATAAATAAATGTACATTTTCATTCAATTGTTATGTATTTTTTAAATAAATGAGATTGCACATCTCATTATATATGCGAGAGGTGCCCTTTCACCAAGGGAGGCCACTCTTCCAAGTTGGGCCCAATTATATTATTAATATAATATAATAATTATTATAATATAATAAGTATACAATATAATTATATTATCACAACCTTTATGTTATATATGTCGGTCTAAAGGAATTTGACCATAGCTACATTAACATTAACACTCTCTCTTAGCTAGGGAGGATCTACTTAGATATCTGAGTTAATGTCCACCATGGCTACTCCTAGAGGGTGGCTCCATCATGACTTCTCTCATAAATGGAAATGCAAACTGTATCGTCTTAAAATGGAAGCACTTTCATGTTAAGAACATTTAGCCCTCCTTAGGGGATGTTTTTGACCTCCATCATATCATCCTCCCGTTTCTTCATCATCCTCTGCTTCTGTGCCTGTTTAGGACCCTGATTGGGCCTTTCCAGGCACCTTCTACCCCACCTGGCATATTTTCCAAGGGTTCTGACCCCCTGGGTCAAGGTCGACCTCGACGTTGACTTAGATCAGGGTCGACCTCGACCCTGACCAGGGTCCCCCTTTCCAAACTAGAAGCTTGTCAGCTGTCGCGGGTCATCCAAAATTTAGTTTTCCCGCTTTCGGGTCGGCTGTTTCGGGTTCCGAAGTATTGATTCTTAAATTATATTTAATATAGGTCCTTTTCTAGGGGCATGGGTCTAATTGGAATTTAATTATCCTATGTCGGCCTCCTTAGAAGATTGTGCCCTAGTTTCATATAAAAGGAAGTTTTTTCTCCTCTCATTTTCCCTAAGTGAGACTAAGTGATATTGAGCATAAAAAAAGGAGAAGTTTCAAGCATCCATTGTTCTATATATTTCCAAGTTATCAAGGTGTTCAAGTCTTCCTCTCAAGCATTCAAGTTCTCCATTGAGGATCAAGGATTCAGGATTCAAGCTCTCAAGCCTTTGAAGGGATTAGGTGCAAACATTCAAGATTCATCATTCACACCCTAAATCTAGCCATCATGGTGGTGTGATCTTCCTTCAAGATCCTTTGTGCATCCTCAAGACTCTTTCATCCTCTCTTTAAGGTGGGTTTCAAGCATACAATCATGAAGGTTTATGGTTTCTAAAGCCCATGCTTTCATACTTACACATTTGCTTACATTTGAATTACAATTACATATCTATTGAATATCATAGCTTCATTGCTAGATTCAATTCTACTACTTGCTAGCATTCTGTACTTTATTAATTTCAAGGTTAATTCCTAAATCAGGGTTTGACTAAGGCAAACCCCTCCCCCACAACAAACAATCCTCTTTTTCTTGCAGGTGCAGGTTCAGAACAGTAGATTTGAGACTAGATCTGGATATCCTTTTCGGCTTTCTTTCGGACGACGCGAATAGATTATCTGTCGGACTTGTGTAGGTCAGGGTCGACATTATTGGGTCAGGGTTGACATTTGTGGGTCAAGGTCGACCTTTTTCATAAGACGACATCAGAACGGAAAAAGATTTCTGGGTTTTGTTCGTCTCTGCGTTCCGGTTCGGGATCAACTGTTAGTTTTTCCAGAAACAGTCTACATACCTCAGAAAACAACATTCTTTGATCTGCAATCCTTTAAGGTCAGTACATTTCTCCTATTTCTTCAATTACTGTCATATATCATATTTATACATATAATTAACAGAATTTAAGATATCCTTCTTGTTATTCTCCTTTCTAAATAGTTGATTCATTTGTGCATTAGCCCTTCCTTTGGGTTGATCAACTTGGATATCCCATTTGTGCATTTGGGAATAAAAGAGGAACATCTTATCTTCTCCCTAATCACAATTGCAATACACAATCAATCAAATTCAATTAAGTTTAAAGTAGGGTTAAGGAATTCAACACACTTTAATCAAATCAAACAACAATTAACAATCACACCATCTTATCCCTTTCCAACACCTTACATTTTTAAAATCCCCCTATTTTATATCTTACACAAACAAACACAAGTGTGCATCATGAAATCCTCATGTGATATCACCATCTCACGATGACGGTCACCATAGCTACTCCTAGAGGGTGACTCAACACAAGTATTTAGTCATGGAGTCACTCACGTGACCTCCACGATGGATACTCCCAGAGGGTGGGTCCATCATGGCTACTCCTATGAATGGAAATATTAATGAGCATAAGTGCTCATCACGAAATCACTCAACATGATGTCATCATCTCATCATGATGTTCACCATAGCTACTTCTAGAGGGTGAATAAACACAAGTGCTAAGTCTTGGATTATCTCACAAGACATCCACCATGGCTACTCCCAGAGGGTGGTCCACCGTAGCTACTCCCAGAGGGTGGAACAAGGGTTTTCACCTCAAACTTCTCCCTCATAGAGAAGAATACATTACAAGGGCTGACACCTTAAATTTAACAATCTTAGAGAAAAATGCTACAAGGGTTGATACTTCAAATTTCTCTTATACCTCAAATTTCCCGGTCTCAGAGAAAAATTCTACCAGGGATGATACCTTAAATTTGTCTCAGAGAAAAATGCTACCAGGGATGATACCTCAAATTTATGTCTCAGAGAAAAATGCTACAAGGGATTGCACCTCAAACTTCTCCCTCACAGAGCATAATTCATTAACAAGGAATTGCACCTCAAACTTTTCTCTCATAGAGAAAAATAAATTAAGTAGATCTTCATGATGATGTGGTTCTCTCTGAAATAGATATCAACCTTCTAACCTCCTTGTCCAAGGTTTATTTTGATAAAATGTTAGACTCCTTCTGAATCTGATATCAACCTTCTGACCTCCTTGTCCAAGGTTTCCTGTGATGGATTGTCAGACTCCCTCTGAATGTTAGTTCTTCCTCTTCGAAGAAATTGATCTAGATATGTGCCACCAACTTAGCTTCCTGGTATCAAGCTGTGTCTTCATTCTTCAGCCTACATGACTTTCACATAGGATGCATTAGGCTCTTCTCTTTAATATATGTTCTAACGGCTACATGTGGCGTGAAATTCCCTATTGACGACCGACATTCAATCTCTTTTCAACTTTAAAACACAACCGTAGATTATCTTTTAAAAACCTAGGATCCATGATTAGAATTGGACATGCGTCCATTAGTCGTGATGCATCTATGAATATCCTTCGATCACCATTTGTTTAAGGCTTAGCGCCGACCATCTGATCAACTTTGATTTTCTTTACCTTTAACTTGCCTTTCAGCGCTGACCAAGATCTGAGATGCGACGTGGAAAGCAGGCGCAATGCCTCGATGAATAAAAATTGACCAACATCCTTTCCAGGCAATGCACCCACCATTATATCTTCTCATATCCGCACGATGCTTATCTTAACATCTGCCATGACCGTGTCCTACCAAATGCCACGCATTGCCCAGGCGCGAACCCTCGATGGATAAAAAACTTGCACCTTCTGATCAAGTAAACACGTCGACTGTTGGATTCATTTAGATATGTCTGTCTTTAACTGGTTGCATCTTTACGAACTGGAAGCCCCACTTCTCGGGAAGGACACATGTTGACGAAGCGTGAACCCGCGAAGACTATCCTTCATGTATCTCTCGATCAAGGCTTTACGCCCACCATCCGATGAAGATTGATCTGACAGTCCCGCATCATCTTACCCTTACCTCTGCTCGGGCCCACATTTTCTACGCGTGAGTCTGTCGTGATGCTGCAAAAGTTAAACAACTTGCATCTTTTGGATAGTGGAAACATGCCTACCACACGATGAGATCTGATCTATCAATCCACTTACTTCCTTCATATTCGATCTCAGACGGACACTTGGCATCACGACGTGATCACGCGAACAATAATCCTCATGCATCTTCACTTCACACGATAAAAATCGTTGGATCCAATCTGAACAACATAAATGTTATCGTCTTTTAGCCCAACAACCATCCTCCACGTGTCGCCCTATGATTCGTTGGGACCTCTCCACCCCACCATCCTACTTGGTCGACCACTTGTCCATCTGCCACATGTCACATAGTCACAATGCCACGATTTGACTGGATCTGTCATGACTCAGATTGTGGCATTGCGCCTTGCTAACACCTGTCACCGCGCGAAACCTTCTACTATGTCATCTCCATACGGGCCCACAAATTTGCCTCCCTATCCGCCAGCTGGCCACCACTAACCGCCATCTAACTGCTTGACCACTAGCCACTTGGCCAAAAATCCGCGTGCCTTTCGACACTTAACAACTGCGGGCTCGGATATAAAAAATAATAGACTCTTTCACTGCATAGCCAATGTGGGATAAAAGATCTAGAATGTTTCAAACAAAAATCAAACCAGCGAAGGCACCATGGATTCTGACTATTTCCAACCCCTTTTTACCGCGCAGAGACAAACCAAAGATAGAAAAACACGACTTCCTCGTCCCTCTGCAACCTTTTCACGCGAGATAAAGATAAGAAACCATCTGCAACCAAAGTATTTTCACCATGAAAGAAGGTTGGAGCTCTAAAAAGTTTGATGATGGTACTCACAGAAATGAGTACTAACAGTGGCTCCGACTGAGGAAGGTTGAACACAAGTTCAACACTAGATTCCAGATCTCTGAGAAGAGCAAAACAGGACAAAAAAAGATAACCCTACCATGATAGGCGACCCTAGGCCACCAAAAAAAATCAGAACTTGGCTCTGTAAAAAATGTGATTATGATCACCCAACAACATGACCAATTTGAGAAAATCATTGAACAACACTTGGGAAAACATGAAACATTTGGCAATATTCAACATTCTACCATTCTGAACCTTACTTTCACCTTGTGAAAACAAGGGCAACATGAGATCAATAAAAACATAGTTCTTAGAAGGGACTTTATCATCTAGCACAACAGACTCATAGTCACAACGCAAACTGATGTCAAACCCATCAAAACACTCCCCAGAAACCAGCTCACTACAAAATTCTTGACAATACCTGTCATGCTAGACTTGAAAAAGAAAAAGAACTCATTTTCAATTGGATAGTTGACATCATCAATCCTAGTATCTTCAGTACTTTGCAAAGAAAAAACATGATCACCTATGACCAACTAATGCAATTTAGGCAAAAGACCATGCTGATATAACCTCAGGTAAATTCAATCTCTTCAATATCCACTAAATTCAGCATGTCAACACTCTTCATATCTCATTCTTGGAAAAAAGGAACATAACTCTGGCTGAAGAAAACTGCCTGGTATATCTTTCCAACTCTGATATACCTCTAGATGAAACAAATCAAATTGTGGTCCAACTAAGTCAGCATGAGGCTCACTTTTAACATCTTTATCTTGACCCAATTCAGTGTTGCATAAAACATTATCAACAATCCCTATTTGTTCACTACAAGATAGCATTTCCATATTTGTGTCAACCACATCATAATTATCATCACTCAAATCAAATCTGAATGCATCCATTTCCATTTATAAAAGGTGTTCACCACTTGTATCTATAACATAGGAAAAATCCCGTTGGAAGCTTTCATAAACAGGTTCATACAAGTCTGACATTGACCCACCATTAGCAATTTCATACCCATCTTCATGGTCCAGAGGATCCATAATTTCAAATTCATGACTGAGACCATCTTCTACATTTTCAAGATTATTTATGGAACCACCATAAATAGAATCACTATCCATCTGATGAGTTGGCATAAGGTTCTGTAAAACTGGAAACTCGCATATTGAAAAAAATTTCAATTTTTTCTTGAGTTTCCATAGTTTCATACTCTGGTTCATAGAAACCCTCATGCCCCTTAGAATCAACAACTTCACATGGTAAATCGCAGGATGTAGACATACGAATTGAATGATCAATATTATCATCATTATTGCACTGTTGTTTAAACTGATCAACATGTGTATCTTCATCAGCAAACCTAAGCCTTTTACTTGAATTATAATCACCACAAGGTTGCCTTTGATTCTTCTTTAGTGTACACTCCTTGTATGAACATTCCTTCTCTAGCATCTTTATGTTAACATCATCATTATCTAGGATAAAAGAAATCATCATTGTCTCAAACAAAACAACATCTTCACAATCATCTCCAACACATGACAAGTCTTCATCCTCTTCACAAGGCTGCATATGAACCATTACCTTATCTTCAAAAAGATCAAGGCCACTCTGGCACCATGAAGCGTTTTCCTCAACCAATTTCTCACACATATCCTCTTGGACATCCTCATGTGACAAAAACATGGGTTCAGAAACATCTTCCTCATCTGGCCACAATTTACAATCCGTATCCTCACTATCAGCATCAACAAAGTCTGATAGAACCTCACTATTTGGGGCTTCAACATCATCATCTGATGAAACACCTACCCCCTCTTCACTTTCCACATTTGACTGCAAAGAAATTGCTTCTGTAGCCCCATAACTAGAATAACTAGTTTCCATATTATTTGGTGTGTAAACCCTATATATAGCTATCTCTGCATCAAGAAAATTATACGATTCTTCACTAACCATGCTAACACCAATGTGAGGGGAAACTAGTGTTTGCAGAAAACAATTTTCATTCACATTTTGTTTTGAATCATAATTTAAATCATGGTTAGTATGATCAATAGGGATAAAAACGTCTTGACATTGATCTTCATTTCTTGATCCACATCTGTCTACTGCATTTGATACATTGTGACAACGATCCCTATCAGATAGAAAACCCTTCGGGATGATTCCATACCTTAAATTATTTTCAATATCTATTGCTATCCTAAAAGCACAATGCAAAGTTGTAGGCTCTTTATCTCTCAACAAGTAGCTCATCTTTTTACCAAATGGACCTAAATAAATAACCAAACAAACAATGTCGTTTGGTCTTAAAATCCATTGGGATCTGCCCCAATAGTTTTGCAAATATGAGATTGAAAGGAGGAACCAACTCACCATTTTTTATTTGTATCTCCATGAAATTTTTATCACTGCATATGGATTAACCTTTTCACCAAACTGCTCCAAAAATGTTGAACCTAAATCTTCCCATGAAGAGATAGAACACTCTGGCAAAAAAGAGAGCCACAACCTTGCATCATCTACCAAAGACTCGATAAACAACCTCACAATATTGTCCTCATATTCAATATCAAAGTCCTCAATTAAGTCCTTGAACTTTCTATAATGCTTTTCAACATTTTCCTCTTTCCTACCACTGAATTTTGGCAATTTTTCTCTGATCTCAGGTAGAAAAAGATTTGGGTAACCATGAATGCCTTCAAAATTTAGAGCTGAATAATACTTAATGCTAAAACTTTGTCTACTACATTGCTGTAATTGTTACCCAAATTTCCCATCCTGTCAAATTTTTGCTACGATTGGAGTAAATGAGGCTCCCACAAGGGTAGAGTCCAGCTTGTACGTTTCTATTCATGTTTCTAGGTCTTCGCCATGTTCTCTGCATGTTTTTCAGGTCTGTCTTGAAAACCCCAGGACCTTTGTTCATGTCTTGAAAGGACCCTAAGTCTTGTTGAGTCGATTCATGTTAAAACCCTATATCTTACATGACATGTTCTAATTTCAAGTTACTTTTCCATGTAACTTAAGTCTCTTTTTCCATGTGCGTTTTAACCTCCTTGTCTATCTCTTAGTCTCGCAATCTGGAGGGAATATTCCAAATGGTTCAGAGACTTGGCGCGACCTTTATCTCATGATCTCGAAAAGAAAAGGAATATGCTTCTATGATATGGAGATTAAGCGCAGTCGTCGATTCAGTTTTGATCTTGTGGTCTGCGCCAGGTCTCCAGATCTGACTAGAGTTAAAGTATCTATTCGATGATCAAGCGACTGCTTTATCTTTGAATCTCCAGATAGACTGGGGTTAAGATATAGTCAAGTAAAGTTAAAGATGATCTCGCCAAGGTTTGATCGCAGTCGTTGATTGTGTCTTGATCCTATGGATGTCGTGCAATCTCGTAATAAAATCAGAGTTAAAGAATTGATCTAGCGACTTGGAGTTTTCTTTAGTCTCTGAATCTCTAGATTTGACCATAGTTAAGCACGAGCAGCTCAAGGTTAAAGTTGAGTTTGCAAAGATAGAGATCATGGCCATTGCTCGAAGAAAGGGTCTATGGTTGGCGCTAGATCGCCAGATAAAGTCAGTCAACCTATGCATCTCGAGATTCAGCGTAGGACGTTGATACAGAGTTGATCAAGGTTGGATCTTGCGACTGTTGCTTAATCTTGTAATATAACTAGAGTTAAAGCAAAGATTCAAAAACTTGGAGATACAGAGGATTTCAAGCGCCCAGGGGTAAAAAAGAGTTAAGGCATAGGATCAGACAAGAATCAGATTGATGATCAACGTGAAGCCTTTATTGCCCAGATTAAAACTGAAGATTCTTCAAGGCATCACACCTTTGTGCCATGTGGCAGTGGGGTCAGCTATGTAAAGTAAAGGGATAATATGTGATTAAGTTATTTTTTATTAGACGGTCAGCGCATTACCTTAAGGCAAAGATGCAAATGTTTAATGATCAAGGCAACACGTCTTTGTGACACGTGGCAGGTTGTCAGAACCTGGGCCAGTCAAGCAGTAAGATAAAGGTCAAACAAGTCAGAATTAATCCGGTGGTAGGTGTGAAGCCTTGAAACGAAAATGTTCAAGATCTATTCATTGAGGCATTGCGCCATTGTGACGCGTGTCCATGGCGAGCCAGGCTGAGGTCAAAAGATAAAGTCTATCAATTTCAGTTTGATCGTGTGCACGACGTAAAGCCTTAAAGTAGAAGATACTCGAGATCTAACAATTGAGGCATTGCGCCATCATGACATCTAGCACTGTTGATGTCATGGGTCCCGGGTTTAAAAGGTAGTAAAGGCATCGTAAGTTGTAAAGACCAGACGGCAGGCATAAAGCCTCAATGACAAAGATGTAGGTTTTTATTCTTCAAGGCAATGCCCCATAATGACACGTGTTCAGGTCTGAGATTGAAGACAAGATAAAGATAAGGAAAAGATCAACAACTACGTTTTAAAGTTTACTCAAATATTTTTCTGATTCGTTGATATAGACTTCCGCGCCACATGTGACTGTTAGGATCTAATATTTAAATATTCAAATCTGATCTCAGGGTTTCATGGCGATGGCAACATGATGGGATATCTTTGAAGCATATATGATCTTCTGAGATATTTCCTAAAGGCGTTAATGGACAGACTTGACTGTTTTAGGGTTTTCTGCATTGTTTATGTAATATCCATTCTAACCCTAATTATGCCCTAACTAATCAGATGGATTGTCTCCCAAGCCTGTGTGCTAGGGGAGGTTGTATATAAGTGTTTTCGGTGCTTTTGTAGTTAGTTTTTAGAGGTTTATGCAATATTTTTGTCGCATTTTCTCTACCCCTGGATTTTCATATGTTTGTAATCTCTCATTGAAGTTCAGATTATACAAGACTCTTTGTGACATTTTCTCTGTCCCTTGGTTTTCTTGTCTGTATTTCTCTGTTTGAAGCATAATATAGTGGCTAATGTTAGAGAAATCTTGGAGTTCTTGAGCCCTCTTTCTTTTTGCATCTTTGTGCACTATTGTGGGTGATTGATTTAGATGCTCTTGTGGATTTTATTCATCCCCTGTCATTTTGTCTCATCTCTGTGCCTATTTGCTAGAGTGAATGTCTGTTTGCAAGTCATAGTCTGTGTCTATTCCATTGAATATGCTATTGTTTGTGAAATCTTTTCTTTCCCTGAATAACCTCTTTTCATCTCAGACCTCTCTATGAAATACTCATGCAAGCCTATTCAGGAAGTTGTGCTTGTTTCGTGCTAGTTCTTAGTCATTGTGTTGCAATTCATGTCACTTTCGGTGTATCACCTTTTAGATTAAATTTTGCTTTATTTCCCTTTCAGTTCCCCTCCTTCCCTTTTTCTCCCAAGTTTACTTTTCATGTTTAAAGATAAAAAATAGGTGATTATCCAAGAGGAACCAACCTAGAATTCGGAGGTTTCGCTTCAGTTAGCATAGGTCCCACAACCTGGAAGTGATTCCCATGTTATACCTGATCATTAGGCTCAAGTGCTTAATAGGTTGCAAATTTGGTGTATAATAGTAACAACTTAGTAGGCATAATTGAATTTGAATGTATGCAAGACTTGAAAGATTCACTATACATTTGTATTTGCACTTGACTTTTAAAACATAATCAATCATAAGATGGTTATCAACTTCCTCTTTCTTCCCTCAATTAGTGCTAACCACTTAATAGGGAAAATGTTAACAACTAATTTTCATTGAACAATAATCATCCATTGAAAAACAAAATACCTAGATGTGATGAAGTTACTGAAAAAATATTGATTTGAAGTCACCTTCACATCTTCATTGACATCTTTGGTAGAGTCACCACCTCTTTGCAGAGGAGAAATTTGAATTAGCTAAGAGCTCTTCACCCCACTCTAACCTTCTTCAAAACCAACAAACTCGCAACACACCCCATGAATAGGGTCTCCTCTAGAATCCTCCTTTTGACTATATTCTCAGTCATAATAGCTCAAATATCTACTTCATCTCTACTGCAAGTCCACCTTTCTGATTTGTCTTTCTCCTAACAATGCACACTGGTGCAACATAGAGAACTCGGAGTCGCCACTCACCACTTGCGAGATAATAAATGTATATCTTTAAGAACTTTGGACTTATTGGACACTCTTGCAATGACAGACAAAAATAAATCCTGACACTTTATAAGTAAGAGGAATACTTCTTTGTAAAACATGACTCACTCTGGGATTGATTTTGACTAAACAGAGAACAAAGCTCTCTTATCCCCAACTTAGTGTATATGTTGTTGACTCTTGGATAGGTTAAACTCCATCTAATTATTGGATTTGATTTATTTATACAAGAGTCTCCCTGATAAGGTCTACAAGACTTTTCTGTTCTATATCCCCAATAGACTCACCATTTCTGTTAGTAGTTTTTCTTGCAATCTCCTTTCCTAGATGAGATTCTAAGACCAAGCTGTGGGATTACAAACCTAGGACACAAACTCAACACCCTCAGTAGAAAGAAAACAAGAGAAAACCAACATTGACAAGGTTCAAAGACCTTCTACACTTTGAGTTCCACATCACTCAGGCAGATATACCTAATCTGGACACACATAACCCCTTTGTGACAAACAATAGCTTACATATATATAACTGTGGAATAGCTTTCAAACCTTTAGGTAACATGCACCTCAATGTTTTACCAAATCTTATGCAGTATCCCACTTGAAAACTAGAACTAATCTAACTCCTATCAACATGAAAGGAAAATAATTTTCATTTATGTTTTGGATTAATGGATCTCTGAAATACCCCAGATAGACCAATGCCTTAGCCAATGGGCAATGGAGTCAAACATAACATTGCAAAGAAGATTATGAATATAGAAGACAACACAGTCTAATATGTCTAATGTCTTACATCAAACATACCCCATTGATCAAGTTCTACTTGTGGATCCACCTATGTATTCAAATATGCAACTGTAATGAGCCCAACTGGCTCTGCTGTTATTTCAATTTGATTTTGGCATGAAGATACAATTTATAGAAAAAATCTCCTTTATTCAATATATTCAATTTCAATTTGATATTCTCAGCCAACATACACCATTATTTCATAAATACCTGTGATATAATTCTGGAAATTATATCCAATTTATTCAAACATTAATGCATTGGAAATAATCTTAAATCAAATATATAATTCTAGAAACTATATCCGATTTATTGAAACATTAATGCATTTGCAATAATCTTAAATCAAATATATAATTCTGGAAATTATATTTGATTTATTCAAACATTAATGCATCTGCAATTATCAAATCAAATGACTGTATCTGTAAATACCATTTTCTTGTCCATGTATGTTGTAGTTCTCTGACAATTGTTAACGCCACTTGGATGCCTCCCACACGATAGCCAATCAGTGCCACAACTCATGTGTGCTTCACACACGGCTGAAGAATGATGCCCACAACACTGCCTAGGTCATGCGGCTCCCTGTGGGTGCAACTTGACGTTAAAACTTGGGTCCAACAGCCACCCGAAATACTAAAGAGGATCCTGAAATGCTGAAGGGGATCCACCAATGCAAAACACAATTCAAATAGGCATGTCCAACTGTTAAATTCTTCTCTGCAGAAATGAATTCGACCTCTTATGCAAGTCACAGTTCAAATAACAATCCAGATTCAGAGTTACTTTCTTCCTCCAAGTTACAGACAAATAGTATGAAGGAAGAGAAATTGGTTATACTTCAACAACCAATTAAAGAATAGCTCCAGGAAAATCAGTCTTCCAGATGCTAAACCAATTCAATATCAAACCCTTATACCTCAGCAAGGGATTTGATTTACAAATCAGAACTTCTTCTCAGAGAAAACAAACAAATATAATATAATCAATCGATAGTGAATAAATGCCTTGCCTATTGCTTTTATAATTAAAGTGTCTTCTCTCACACACTTTTCACTTGAATCACTTTTATACTTAGGCACACATTGAGTAATATAATTTATTAACTCATTTGGCTCTAAAAATGACATTTTCATCAATATCATGAAATTATGACACGCAAGGTCCCCGTTTCTTGTGCCCAAGATTTAAAACTTTTCATCCCGGTTCTAACGAGCTATAACACTAAGGTGCCCAACATATAATACCAACAATAATGGCAACCTTAGCAAACTTAATTAAATAATAATAATAATTCACCCATCTTGCGAAAACAACTGAAGAAGCATCAGAATCGAAATCTGTCTGCACTGGAGTGATCGTAATGATAAAAGATGATGAACGAACCTGACAGGGTGACTTACTAAAAATAGACGCTCTCTCCAAGATTCTTGGAACCCAAACTGGAAGCCAGAAATGAAAACATAGAGCATCATTCAACTCCTCTAACTCATCTGAGCTCATCAGAACTATCCATTGACTTACTATAAATAGTAAGTTCACACCAATGACCCTCTAAACACCTCGCCAGACCATGAGGATCACGATAATGATCTGGCACCATCCATTCAATGACCCTGCTAAAATTGGGGACATTACAGTCCTCCCTCCCCAAGATTGCTTGTCCCCAAGCAATCACAGGAACAAGAAACATCACAACTGGTCCCCGCATCACCAACACCCAAATAACTGACATCACTGATAGAATCATCTGAAGACTAACTGTAGGTGTGGATGGAGGAAACAACTCAACAGAAAACCCAACTGAAACACTAACTCTGCCAATCCTCGCGTCCCTGTCTAACTGACACTCACACCCGACCACACTGTGGATATGATAATAAGTGTAGGTACCTAAGTCACTACCACCAAATCCAATCTTGGCAAAACCGACCTGGGCATGAAGATACTGCAAGTGATATAACTTGCAACTGTTGATCCCATCTACAAAAGATGGTATTAACCCATCCCACAATGGATGGTATGAAACTGAAGCCAACCCACAATGATGAAAAACTAAATCCTTTGCCCGTGGCTCGAAAGAAAAATGATGAGCACACCCCATAGTATAATGCCGATAGAAAGCCCCAATCTCCGTCAATGGCTCATCACTACCAAACTGGGAATCAGGAGATGGCTCCAATCTCTGACTCCGCCTAATTGTAGGCTGGGTAGGATCCTGTGCAACCCTCTCAGCATACCCAACCACAAAATCCCTGTTGGGAAGCATTGTAGCTAAGGTATCTACAATCTTCCCCACTAAACATCGTATAGCACCAGAGCCTCTAATGAGAGTACCCTCAGATACTCGGTACAAACTCCCTTGCAAATCTGCACTCTCAAGTAGATACTCCACGAATGACTCAGTGCAGTAAAAATTATAGGCGGAAGAGTCAACCTGCTCCCCCGCAACCCACAGTTGATCCTCCTGCAAATGTGGCACTGCCAACTGTCTACTGCCACCAACTGTATGAACTGTGGTAATAGATTCGCTTCCAGTAGCAGGAAGCAAATCACCATGAGAGCTCGTTTCCACTGATGCCCTCACCTCCTCTATACCTACTACACCCATATCTTGGACGAATGTGTTAGCCACATCATCACATCCCACATCCCACATCTCCAACCGTAGAAGCAAACTCATCAGCAACCACCTCAATGTGCAATTGAACTGGGTTTGGGGTTGGTGTGGACCGAACATGCTCCAACTCTACGGTCACCTCCTCCAATTGTGACTGTGACTCTTGGAAAGCCAACTGGGTAAACTGCAATGAGTCCACAATCACCTCAAGCTCTTGGGTAAGCTCAACCACCTCCTCCTCTTTCCCTAACAATGTCTCATAACAGGTACTGCTCCACTCCAGAAGGTAATCCCTGTTAGCAACTAACTATGTATAATTATGCTTCAAGACCCTGACAGCCTCTCGAAGCGCATAAACCTCTGCTACGGAAAGGCTACTATCACTGTGCTCATTTGACATAAGAGCACCCCAAGATTCACATCAAAATGCTCAACAACTGAAGAGATGTCTCTGTCATTCACCTTCAACTGACTAGACACATGATGCCTCTGTAAGCCCTGCCTCCTATGCAAGCTCTCTGTCCCACTAACTGCACTGTGATAGCAGACTGAATCAAAACTGCTCGCCCCATGTGTGCTACTGTCCTCGCACACATTTGCAACTGCGATACAACTCGTCAGTACGTCAACGAACACCTCAGAAGAAGCGAAAACCCTAGTAGTATCGCCAATAACAGTCCCTGTGAATCCTGATCCCGAGACCCATCCAAAAGCACCTCAGAGTCATCACCCAATATCTGATAAGGAATGTCATACCCCATGCAGCCTATATCATGAGAAGTGTCCATACTCACTGCATCCACATCCCCTAACAGATGCTCAACTGCTATCTCCCAACTCTGTACATCTGAATCAATGTCAAGATGTGACTCAATCACTCCCAAAAATGAGCCGACATATGCCGACTCAGCTGTAACACCCTGATCATTAATACCACAACAAGGTAGCACCATGCTCTCGCCTATCCCACCTGAGAGGGGTGCTGCCTCTCGCTCTGGAGCTACACTACGATAACTGACATATAAATCTCCAATAAAAATTCCCTCGAGAGAATCTGGACCATCAGAGGCAACTACTGTATCAACTGTCTCTGCACCAACTGCAGCAATGACTCGGGAAGCCTCAACCTGCTGAAGCTCAGTACTGCAGTCTACCACTGGTACTGACATGTCCACATGTATATGTGTGGAGTGCCTATCATCAAATCCATGAGTAGGTGTCGTACATACTGGTACATCTCCATCTCGGACACCTGTCGGGGAAAACTCAAGCCTCCTACCCTGCGATCTCGATGCAGCCTACTGAAGGTACAAACCATATATCTTGCTGCCCTATCTATTGTCTCTGGATCCAACAGTCTTGCCGCCATCCTCTGTTGATGAAGCCTAAGTCTCTCCATACTCTCCATTAATGTATTTATTTTATTTATATTTCCCGCACTGTTGTGCCGGCTCTCGGTGCTAAGCCGCCTGTATCTATCCATAGCTCAAAATATGTGAGAGTGCTGATCACTCTTAAATATAATAGCAAATCTGCATAAATAATAAATTTCCTACACCACAGGGTGACAGGAAACTACTCTGATAACACTGTAATGAGCCCGAACTAGCTCTGCTGTTATTTCAATATGATTTTGGCATGAAGATACAATTTATAGAAAAAATCTCCTTTATTCAATATATTCAATTTCAATTTGATATTCTCAGCCAACATACACCATTATTTCAGAAATACTTATGTGATATAATTCTGGAAATTATATCCGATTTATTCAAACATTAATGCATTTGCAATAATCTTAAATCAAATATATAATTTTGGAAATTATATTTGATTTATTCAAACATTAATGCATTTGCAATTATCAAATATCAAATGACTGTATCTGTAAATACCATTTTCTTGTCCACGTATGTTGTAGTTCTCTGACAATTGTTAACGACACTTGGATGTCTCCCACGCGATAGCCAATCGGTGCCACAACTCATGTGTGCTTCACCCGCGGCTGGAGAATGATGCCCACAACACTGCCTAGGTCATGCGGCTCCATGTGGGTGCAGCTTGACATTAAAACTTGGGTCCAACAACCACCCGAAATACTAAAGAGGATCCTGAAATGCTGAAGGGGATCCACCAATGCAAAACACAATTCAGATAGGCACGTCCAACTATTAACTTCTTCTCTGCAGAAATGAATTCGACCTCTTATGCAGGTCACACTTCAAATAACAATCCAGATTCAGAATTACTTTCTTCCTCCAAGTTACAGGCAAACAGTATGAAGGAAGAGAAATTGGTTATACTTCAGCAACCAATTAAAGAATAGCTCCAGGAGAATCAGTCTTCCAAATGCTAAACCAATTCAGTATCAAACCCTTATACCTCAGCAAGGGATTTGATTTACAAATCAGAACTTCTCAAAGAAAAAAACAAATATAATATAATCAATCGATAGTGAATGAATTCCTTGCCTATTGCTTTTATAATAAAAAAGTGTCTTATCTCACACACTTTTCACTTGAAGCAGTTTTATACTTAGGCACATATTGAGTAATATAATTTATTAACTCATTTGGCTTCAAAAATGACCTTTTCATCAATATCATGAAATTATGACACATAATTAAGGTCCTCATTTCTTGTGCCCAAGATTTAAAAATTTTCATCCTAGTTCTGACAAGCTATAACACTAAGGTGCCCAACTTATAATACCAACAATAATGACAACCTTAGCAAATTTAATTAAATAATAATAATAATTCACTCGTCTTGCGAAAACAACTGAAGAAGCATAAAAATCAAAACCTGTTTGCACTGGAGTGATCCTGATGATAAAAGATGATGAACGAACTTGACAGGGTGACTTACTAAAAATAGACGCTCTCTCCAAGATTCTTGGAGCCCAAACCGGAAGCCAGAAATAAAAATTAATAGCATCATTCAACTCCTCTAACTCATCTAAGCTCATCGAAACTATTCATTGACTTACTATAAATAGTAAGTTCACACCAATGACCCTCTAAACACCTTGCCAGATCGCGATGATGATTTGGCACCATCCATTCAATGACCCTGTTAAAATTGGGGACATTACAGTCAAACATAACATTGTAAAGAAGATTATGAATATAGAAGACAACATAGTCTAATATGTCTAATGTCTTACATCAAACATACCCCATTGATCAAGTTCTACTTGTGGATCCACCTATGTATTCAAATATGCAACTACCTATTCAAAGTATTTAACCCTCCCCTTGGAAGAGACCTTGGAATAGACAATACATTGATCAACATCCACTGAAAGACAAGTTGACATATCCTTGATACCCCAACTCATACATATTTGAAGACAAATCTTAAATCCTAGTCATCCTCTAAATGACTCCATTGCTGATCAATAATGAACAAAACCAAAACACCCTTGATACCTTAGTCTCTATGATAAAGCTGAAATTTCATTCATAAAGCTGACTATTACAATGATGTTCTTCTCTGAAACTAGAAAGGAAACAAGAACACCCTATATGCAGAGAAAACACAGAAATATTTACAGAGGAACCACACTTGGAACCTGCTCTGAATTCTTGCAGAGAAACAGGAATGCTTACAATAGAGAAAAGAAAGACATCTAAAGAAGAAAACCCTAAAAATGATATCTAATTGACATCTGTCCTTCTATATCTGATTTACATCGACTTTCTTTCCTCTACCAACTGATTTGATCTTTCTTCAAAAGATCTGAATAACCACCAATCTCGGGAACATAACCAACCTTAATGGCAGAAGAATTAGGGAGCAGACTAGGGTTTACAAAATAACTGCAAAGTCTAAACAAAAAACCCTAAGTCATCACTACACGGCAAAAAGAAACCATAGTCAACAGAAGACATCTCCTCAACTTCCTATAGCCTCATCAATTCGACCCAAAAGATCAGATCGATCCATTTAATAGCTCTACAATCTGGAAAGCAGTGCCACCGCTTGAAAACCATGAGAAATCAATTTTAAAATTTGAATATCTGTTCTAACAACTACATGTGGCGCAAAATTCCTTATTGACGACCGAGATTCAATCTCTTTTCAACTTTAAAACACAACCGCAGATTATCTTTTAAAAACCTAGGATCCACGATCAGATTTGGACACACATCCATTAGTCGCGATGCTTCTATGAATAGCCTTCATACTCCATTTGTTTAAGGCTTAGTGCCGACCGTTAGGTCAACTTTGATCTGCTTTACCTTTAACCTGCCTTTCAACATTGACCAAGATCTGAGATGCGACATGGCAAGCAGGAGCGATGCCTCGTTGAATAAAACTTGATCAACTTCTTTTCCAGGCAATGCGTCGACCGTTAGATCATCTCATATCTGCACAACACTTATCTTAACCACTGCCACGACTGTGTCCCACCAACTGCCACGCGTCGCCTAGGCACGAAGCCGCGATGGATGAAAAACTTGCACCTTCCGATCAAGGAAACACGTTGACTGTTGGATTCATTTAGATCCGTCTATCTTTAACTGGTTGCATCTTTACTAACCGCAGGCCCCACTTCCCGGGAAGGACACGTGTCGACGAAGCAAGAACCTGCGAAGACTATCCTTCATGTTTCTCTCGATCAAGGCTTTAAGCCCACCGCCCGATGAAAATTGATCTGACGGTACCGCGTCATCTTACCCTTACCTCAACTCGGGCCCACATTTTCCACGTGTTAGTATGTCGTGATGCCGCAAAAGTTAAACAACTTGCATCTTTTGGATAGCGGAAACACGCCTACCACATGATGGGATCTGATCTATCGGTCCACTTCCTTCATCTTCGATCTTAGAGGGACACTTGGCATCATGACGTGATCACGCGAACAATAATCCTCGTGCATCTTCACTTCACGGGATAACGACAGCTGTTGGATACAATCTGAACCACATGAATGTTATCATCTTTTAGCCCGACAACCATCCTCCATATGTCACCCTCTGATTCGCTGGGACCTCTGCCACCCCACCATCCCACTTGGCCAACCACCTGTCCATCTGCCACATGTAACATAGTCGCAATGCCACGCTTTGACTAGATCTGTCATGACTCGGATTGCGGCATTGCGCCTTGCTGACACCTATCACTACGTGAAACCTTCTGCCACGCCACCTCCATATGGGCCCACAAAATTGCCTCCCTATGCGCCAGCTAGCCGCCACTAATTGCCATCTAACTGCTTGACCACTAACCACTTGGCCAAAAAGCCGCATGCCTTTCAACACTTAACCACTACGGGCTTGGATATAAAAACAATAGACTCTTTCACTGAACAACAAATGTGGGATAAATGATCTAGAATGTTTCAAACAAAAATCAAACCAACAAAGGCACCATGGATTCTGACCATTTCCAACCCCTTTTTACTGTGCAAAGACAAACCAAAGGCAACAAAACACGACTTCCTTGTCCCTCTCCAACCTTTTCACGCGAGATAAAGATAAGAAACCATCTGCAACCAAAGTATTTGCGCCATGAAAGAAGGTTGGAGCTCTGAAAAGTTTGATGATGGTACTCACAGAAATGAGTACTAATAGGATGTTCATGTTTTGCTTTGACCGATATTATTTGGTTGGTTTTAGTAATACCAACAATTGATCTGATTTCTTTTGTGTGTTTCTTGACCATGCATTGAAGCATGTGCTTGCAGAGGTCTCATCTTTTCCCATATTTTGAAGCTTCTTATTAAATTAGTTTCTCAATTGCTTCCATTTTCTACTAATCTAAATGTTCATCCCACAAGCTGACAGGTTCTTAGGTCTGATACCAATTGTAATGACCCCTTTTTGCTAATCATGAGGCACTACGAAATTTCTACAATTCTGATTTGAACAATTGATTTATTGATCCAATCTGCAACTTATAATGAAGTAAATAATGCAATTGATTCAATTGCATTATTATAGAAAATGCATACACAAGTTATAATGCAAATAAATGATAATATTAAATGCAGATTACTAGTATTGCCAAATGCAAATGCTGACAATGATGGAAGTTGTGTCCAAATGCATACGCTTCAAGAAGGCTGCGTACAAATAATATAAATGTTGTGTCTGATATAACAATGTGAATTGTCTTTACAACTTGAGTGGCTATCTCTGATGTAGAATGAGTTGCTCACGCTGCATATACATGTTAGAGGGATATCTCAACTGCAGAGATATCGACTCTATCTGATATTCCTTTATTTATATGCTCTGATTCTCTGATGAGGGAAGCCGTCTCTGATCTGACTTATGGATTTATGCTTCTAGAGATGTCGTCTTTGATATGGAATATGAATTGCCTACACCGCTTGTTGCTATGACAACCTGTTTTGCTCTTATCGAGCGCTCCACAAGTGTTAAATAAATATGTTTATCAAATCATATATTCTAATCTTCTAATCCACGCTCTTGCAATGTTACGATATCCAGATATATATTCATGATCGGACAAGTGCAAAGGCACGATGGAATGGTTGCTTCTTATTATCATAACAATTATAATGAAGAGACGCCTCTCTTACCATAATAATCATTTGTTAGTGAATTTACATTACCAAGTAAATCGCAATAATATCAACCTTTATTTGTAATTGTATCACTAAGAATGGGACCGACAATCGCAACCTCCTTGTATTATTTGCGGTAATCATGGTGATTGTTATCATCATTTGTATCTTTATAACTTCATCATAATTGATCGATTATGATAATCTGGATCTAACACTCAGTATAGATATAGTAATCGACCAACCGCTTGCACTTCCTCGTATTACGTTGCACTCCACATTGGAATGGGATAACCACGTAATTAGTTTTCCTGACATGACTGGAACTGCCACCTTGACCATCGATACCATAATACCAATCGGTAATATTGTCTTCGTTCATGGCTTATAGACTTGGCCACGTCGTGTTTGACCGCCTCATATTGGTAACCTCACATTCGAACAATGCTCTTATAAGGATTACGATACCTTGTTTGATTAATACGGATAGCATTCAATGCCTTCATATGGTCTCTGTTTCTGTCGGCTTAACAATCGTAATTTCTATTCATTATTCGTTGACTTCATTTGGTAATTTATTGATGGTCTAAGATATATGTTTAAATCTTTAATTTAAACTTATGTGATCATTAATCGATTTTGTTGTCTCTACTTCCTGAACGGGGCCATAACAGATACAAGGCGCTGCTTTGGAAAAAAAACAACTTCATTTTCTTATAAGAAAATGAATGAATAAAGTTTGTTTTAATTTCTTTTTTTTCTAAGTAGTCACAAAGCAAGGAACAATTTCATTTTGTGTATTTAAAAAGTAGTGTCAAAAACGACCAGATTGGGCTAAAGACTTGTTCAAAAATTATTCTTGTAATGGGGCTTTCTGATGCAAGCATACAATCATTGTAATTTTCTTTTGGAAGAGACTTTGAACTCTTTTTGAATATATGAATACAGAAATCTGATGAACTTTGGGTCTCCATGTTTCTGTAATAAGTGATTTTTTCTAACAATAAATTTGCAATACTTAAGTCTGAAGGAGATCTTTAATTGATTCTATGTGAAATGTTGATGACAAAGGTACATAATTCTATACTTTTTCACTATATGGATGTAACTGTTCTTATGTTCGACTAATTTTTGGTTGTGATTTTTGATTTTGCATTATTTTCTTCTCTTTTCTTATAGATGGTTGTTTGCGAGACATGGTGCTCAGTAGATTTTTGTAAAAGCATCTTCCTGCTTTCAGGTTAAAAGCATACCCAAATAAATTTTGGATTTTACTTTTCTAGGGTGCTGCCCCTTTTAAAACCAATGAAGGTTGTTAGTTTGATTGAAACCTATCCCACGGTCGGTAAATTTGTTGCTGTTTCTAAGTCAATCATATATCTGTGTACGCGTGCATGTGTGTATCAACACCATAAAACCATATTTTTTCCAAAATAGACAAAGAAGCTTTAATTCCAGAGCATACCGCTCTTATTTATTTGTAACATTAAGATCCTTTATGGAGTTGTGAGGAGCTTTAATATATTGCTCAAGTTATTGTAACATTTTTTCAAAGTAATAAAAGAACTACAATTTCGCTATACCTGCTATTCTTATTCTTAGCATTTCAATTTAAGAAATATTAGGTTCCTTGCATTGTAAGATCACAAGAGAAATTTTAAATGGGCTCTGGCTTGCTCTGCATCTACATTTCTCAGACTAGTGTATACATAACAGAATAAAATTTTGTGTTTGTTTGGAGTAAAACTTGTCAGAAATTCAAAATATATTTCATCAACTGGGGTATAAATTTTGACTATAGGTGTATTCATATCGATTGGAAAATTGTGAATCAAGTATCCAAAAATTATGTTTCATTCTTCCCGAACATTCAGTTGTGAAATGACGACCATTATTGATAACTTCTTTAAATTCTAGAGGTAGCTTTAAGGCATTGAACTATGGTAATATTTGTGTTCTGTGGAGTTAATAACTGTACGAAGCACTTTGTTGATATCATTGTTGTTACCGATAAATTTTAAATTTCAATTGAGTTTGAATAGAAACACAAAGCTTCCAATCACCACATTTCAATATTCTTACTGCTTTCGAAGTGCAACTGCTATACAAAATCAACATTAGATGAAAGCATATTGTACAAATTAATATAATAAAAAGAATTAAATGAGGTTCATCATAAATCAGTAGAAACCAGTGTACAAATGCCTGATTATTGCAATCCAAATCCAATAGAATTGGAAATAGCTAGCTTCAATCTGTTTTCCAATTTGGGCTTGGATCTGTATTCAGGTATCAGCAAAATATCGAAGCAGGTGTGTGCGGTTGGCAGCCTATAAAAGTTTTTTAAAGCACATTAGAATATCAGCTATTAATATGCCTAGCCTGTAGTGACGGAATGCTCAACAGGTTTGGAATTTTGAAAAGAATGCTGATACCTGTCTGTATCATCACCATTTCGGGCAATGATAAATTTGAGGCTTCCCAGTCCACCAATTGGAGCCCTGTCATTACCAGTTGTGAAGAAAAGTAGTGACTTTTTCTCCTCGAAACTCATTTCTTTCACCTGCATAAAATAAATCATATAGACACATGCCACATCAATAAGTAGCTTCGGAAATATTGTTGAGGCTGTGTTACCAACTAAACTTGATAACTTGCAAATGGTAATGAAAATGTAAATCTGAAATACAGTAAACATAACAGTAATCATTTGCGTGCTATCACTTCAAGTACCTAAATGTTGTCTCATGTTGGTTGTTGGTGGATGGCAGTTAAAATAGCATCCACAGATCTATGGAAAGGACAGGAAACTATAAAACCTAGGAAGGATATTAAAGGTGTTATAAGCCTTAGTAGTAAGAATCAGTACAAGAGCAGGTAGAAGGATTTTGAGTGTTCATGGCGAGGATTCTGTGTCTGCAGAAGATGTAGATTGTGAAAATATTGCTTCAAAGACTAGATTAAAGCCTCCAAGCTTGGTGGTTAGGTTGCTGCAAAGCAACAGTAGCTATAGCAGGAAGAAGAGAGGCCACCTCTTCCTGAAAAAAGAGTTCTTTCATCCAGCTCTGGCAGCATGAATGCTGCTGCTCTTCCATCTCAGCACAAAGATATTAATCCTAGCAGTGTGGGAGATCTGGTTTGTCAAAATTTCTCCAATCCCTATCTTCAAGTGCGGCTTTCTGCATTTCACTAATGATAGGACAAGCTCCCTACACTGGTTTTTTCCCTTCCTCTGAGATGTGGGGACATGGATCAGGCTTCTTTCCAAGGATCACAAAGGAGAGGCTTTTGGAAAAGTTACTGGCGAAAAAGACAGAAAGATGTGAGCAGATGGAACATGAGGTATGTCAGGCTTCAGAAGGGAATGTAGAGCTCACTATGGATTTTTCACTACATTCTGTTCACACTTTGTGGGAGCTGTTATCATCGAACTGATAGATGAGGCTGCTGACCTGCATATCCCAGAGACTAACATTGAGTAATTATCCAAGAAGCTGGGACCCTATAACTGGTGTTGGTTTCTGGGCAGAAGAAAGAAACTTTTGTATATGGTTCAATGGGTGAGAAATGCATCGCTATCCCCTTCACTGATATTTCCCTAAGGAGCTTTTATAAAGCAAGTTTGAATCTGTTGAAGTGGAGTATTTTGTGTGGAATAATGGCCTAGGTTTAGAGGCAGATCTAAGCTGTTCTTTAGTCCCTGGAAACCATTTTTGACCCAGTAATGGAATCAATAGCCAGGATTCATGTTTGGGATCAATTTTACAATTGTCTGCTGGTAATGCGAAATGAGAAAATTTCAAAACTGTTGGCTAAGACAATGGGTGAGTTTGTAAGGGTCAATCCTGATCTGGATGGCAACAAGTAGAGGTATTATAGGATTTGCCTGTAAGTGGATTTTTCCAAACCTATTATTAATTATATATGAATTTTGGATGGTGGCAGCTTCAAGCCAGTATATTGATATTGAAGGCCTTCCAATCAGATGTTTCAGCTGCGATAAGTTGGGTCACAGGTTTCTGAGAGCTCAATCATGCCCATTTCCAAGTCTTCCCAGATGCTTCATACACGGAAATCAGTTTTGAATACAGCTGTGATATGATGTAGACATCAATGAATGCTTCATACACCTGATAAAGATTTTAATATTTTCTTTGGAGAAACCATGGTTGCTTCAAGCACAAACTTTCAGAAGGCAGAGACACCTCCCCTCAGACTGTAGCTAAGGACACTTCAGGTGCTGAGGCTGTCTTGGATATGGGAATTCTTTCACCCCATGGCAGGAAGGTGGTGGGGAGTGCTGCTTAGGCAGATCGGGTTCCTGATCAGGAAACATATGAGGATCTGGGTTTGCAGTCAATTGTTAAGAGGCCAGTTCAGAAAGAGGATGGTTTAATGCTTTATGATCATTCATCTCAGGATTTCTGGGAGAGTTTGGCTAGATTGGCTCTTATAGTCAATGATCTTGTCTTTCTCCTCAGCCAGAGAAAAGAAGAGGGAGAAAATCTGATGCAGAAAGGTTATGGATCGAAGCGTTGGCGTCAATTAATAATGGATCACAATGGACAATGGAGGCTCTTCTTTCTCACAAGGACAGAAGACTAGCCCATATGTGAGCAGGATTATATTTATAGACTTGCAGTTTTAGGAGTTTACTTTTCCTTTTTCCCTTTTCTCATTCATTGTTCTTATTGAATCTTTAGATCTCTTGTTTGGTAACTTTCCTCTTTTCAGGTTTAGATTTTGTCTATATACTTCCGTCTCTGTAAGTATCGTTTGATACCTTTATTCATACTCTTGGCTGTGTAATGTTATTCTTACAGTTTATAAGTTTCCAGGTGAGGGTCCCATAGAACCCTAAATCTAGCTATAAAAAAAATTGGTTCTTATGAGAATATGAAAATGAGATACCAGCTCCCAAAACCATCTAATCACTTGACTTTCTTTTGAATATCCACCATCATATATAGCCACACGCTCCAAAGCCTGCAGGAGGAACACAGGAATAAATTAATGATTAGATTGTGCCATGTGCGTACAAGATAGTGGGCATAAAATCAAACACACTAGAACTAGACATAGGCCAACAAGTGAGGTAACTCACATGAAAGTCAAAATGAGGCAAGCCACATATGAGCAACTCTAGTTCCTCATACCGAAAAAGCTTCAATGCTTGGCCTCCACAAACCTGCCATTGTTCATACTAAAAGTTGTAAAAAGATGAAGCTCGCATCAGGAAACATCAATGGAAAACTTGGAAGGATTGATGATAAATTGAAAAGCAAAATATAAGCCCAAGGGCTTTGTAAAGACCTGCTGGAATGCATTCGAGAATGCATTGAATTGTGATTGAATAGAATCACACAAGAGGTACCTTACATATAGGTCAACATACCTGCACAATTGCTGAACAAGTGAATCAAAACACCCATTCATTGATGTCTATATCATATCACAGCCAAATAAAATTTCATACATCTTATTAAATAAGGGCAGCAAAAATTCCCTACAGTTTTGGACCATTCTCCATTTTATGCTTTAGAAAGAAAAGTTTTGAAACTAGGGAGCAATGCAACTTAAAATTTGTCTAGTTAAGATATATATCTGAAAAATTTGCCTATACTTTCAATTCACATCATGTGCAATGCACAGTGAAGTTAATAAGTATCAAATTGATGCAGCTAAGGGGTTTCCAAGCAGATGGAACTTCCTTATCTGTACACATATTCACATGAGAGACAAGAAGGCTATAGCTAGGAGATAATTACTGTTTTGTTCTCGAGTGATGGTTTAGTGTACTATAATGTGAAATTTTTGTGATATTAACCACGTAGTTTTGTATATTGTCCATCATATCAGGCAGGATCCATCCTAAGGAGAAAAAACAGTGTGTTGGGACTGGTGAACATTGGCAATGACTTATGGATTTGAGGCTTAACAAGTCTGTATCCAAAACTAGCAGACTCAGCCAAGACTCAGGGGTCCTCTCTATCAGACTCAGCTGACTATTCAAAGAGATAACAGAAAATCAACTATATGTGTGTGTTTTAGCCCTTTTTTTTCACAGTATCTAAGTCAACAGAACAACTTGCCAAATTTTTGCCAAGCCCAAGTTAAAACACTATGGGAGAAAAATCAAGATCATTGCTCCTACACATTTATTTATGTTCCATATTTTATTATTTTTAAATCATGTACAATTACCTGAAGTCTCTCTTATGCTTTAATGTAATTCTGTTTTTATATTGATGCCCGTGTCTACATATTTTTTGATAATTGTAACTGCTTACAGATAGCCTACTGATTAAAAATTTAAAGCATAACACCCCTTTCTTAGGAGGTAACATTTGATCGGTTGGACAGAACTTCAGAATATTAAGGATAAAGCTAAGTCTCAAGAACAAGTAGCTCCCATAATTTAAGCTTTAATTGATACTGTACCCAAGAAAAAAAACTTCCATACCAACGTTCCCGTACCCAATCCCATGCCATAGCCGGCAACTTAGCTGAAAACTGTAGTTATGATATGGCATCAGAAATCTTACCATAGTCTTGGTGAATATGGAAGATGTAAAGTCAATCATGTAATTTGAAGTGGCAGAGACAAGCTAAAATTTCTTTACACTAAGCAGAAACATCTTCAGAAATAGCATTAAAAACGATATAAAACAAATATTTCAATGCTCAATATTCAGAGCAGTAGTCCAATTCATGAATAAGTATTAATTGAATCCTATGTTGCCGGTTTTGATTTGGATCCTAGTTTGGTTTGGTAGATTTGATTTGTGGATCTACCAAAAATTTGAGGGTTCGAGTTCATCCATAGAAAACCATATAAAAAATCATAAATATTAATATTTGCAGCAGAAACCTATGTTGTAGTGTTCTCCCGAAACTCCCCCTCCCCATACCCGTATGGATTCAATCTAGGGCTGAGACAGGTTTGGGTTTGCCCGGGGGACCCAAACCCACCCAGAAGGACCTGTGGCCTATGCACCCAAAAAATATAGATAAATAGAAAACACTTTTTTGACCATTTTTAAAACTAAAAAGTGCCTTACAAACCTAATTTCACCCTAAAATGAGGGCATTTGACTTATTTTGTTTCATTTCACAAACAAAAGGGCCAAACACAACAGTTTTTGCCTCCAAGCTGCCTTCTTGGTTTTTGAAGGTTGCATTTTTCTTTGAAGGTGAGGGCTGCAGGAGACAAAAACCTGCACCAAGAGGGGAGAAAGAGCCACATGAGAAAGAATTATCTATCAAAGGCGAATGACTCATTTTTTTTCAAGGTTTCAAGAATTTTTAAGATTTCTCAGTTTATTTTCAAGTTTTCTATTTTATTTTAATTTTTAAAATTTTGAATATTTTCTTACCTTTTATGCATAATAAGGGGTCATACTGACTGTTTTTTTAAAGTCGTAGGGTTGTACATTTGTGCTACCTTTTTATTTTGTTATGTTCATACAAAATGGCTGATAGTTCTAATAAATTTTTCTCAATGCAAATAGCTCATTTAAATTTGATGCAGCATCACCTCTTTGGTGACATGACAATGATTGAACGACTTCCAGGGGTTGTGGTTATCATTAGATTTGTAGCCAATGAGGAAATGGGTATAAGAACTTGTATAGTCGAGAGAAAGCTCAGGAATGCACTATTTAAGGCTTGGGAATAATAAATTATCAAGTTTAAAAAAAATAGGGTTGTCAAAGTAGCAAATAAAGGAATATATTAAAGAACAAGAAAATGCCCACATAGTAAGCAATAGATCAAAGGAGAGTGCACATCCTCTTGCTAAGAAAGGATTGTAGAAAGAATTTAGTGGCTTATTGTAGCTAGCTGGCCCACATTCTTTCATGCCATTGCACAATATTCCCAATAAAACAATGCCCACTTTATTTGGAATATAAGAAGCCCATTGGAAAGGTCTTCAATAATGAAATGAAGGTTGCAAATGAGAGCATTGCTTATTGCATTTATGGCAATGGGATTCCTTTCAACCTTGTTGTATCACCATATTGGAGAGATATAGTGACAACTATTGCCAATCCACCTGCTAATGATATTAATCTTGGGAATGAAAAGGTGCAAACCACCTTATTGGCCAAGGATAAGTCTTTTATAGAGGCATCATTGAGAACAATCAAGTATACACGGCCCAAAACAGGTGTATTCATCGTTTTGAATGGATGGAAAGATCGCAAAAATAGATTGTGAGGCAAGTGAAGGATGCAACTTTCATTGCCAATACCCTGATATAATTCATTCAAATGGTGGGCCCCACAAATGTTGTCCAAGTCATAATGGACAACACTAAAAAATGTAGGGTAGCTGGTAGTTCTTGCAAGATTCTAGACTTGACTCGCAGACTTGGTGACTCGCCAAGTCTGCAAATAAAAATATAAAGACTACTAAAAAATTTAAAAGCATTAAAATGCACTTTTTTAATATTATATCTACATGCCAAGCTTTTGCCAAATTTGTGTAGGGGCTCAGACCAAAATCAGCTTATTGCATTTGCCCCAAGTCTAATTCTTGTTGCTATGATTTAAACATCAAAATAGATCAAACATGGCAGTCACAATTCAAGACATAACATGGATGTTTGCAAATGGACAAGAAATGCTCTGCAACACTAGGAAATAATCCAAAACAATGGGAAACAACCGCCAAAATGACTGTGTGGCAATTCATTGTAAACAAAATTTCTTGCACAAGAAATATAATAGATGGTGTAATGGACCAAACCGCACGGTACCCGAATTTCCACCGTACGTCACGTACCACTGTGATGTTCTGGCGCTCTCTTACGACACAGTACCCAAGGGCAAAAACCTGAGGGAGGCACCTCAGGGCAAATACCCGAGGGAAGTACCCAAGGTCAAAGTACCTTTGACATCTTCGACCTCAATCAATGATAGTTGACACCCCTCGGCTACGGACGGTAAAGTTCCACTTGTATAGAAAAGTAGGCCGCACACTTCCCACACTCTATACGACAATGTTACACCCAATGAAGGATCCAGTCGCAGATAATTCCTCCGTCAATAAGATTATTGTACATACAAGAATGAATCATCAACACAAAGAATACACCAACAACATTGAAAGGCCAAGAACTAGATATAAGCAATTATAATTTCACATGGTAAAGATAGATCTGATAATGAAGTATGAAGTGAAATATCAGAATGACATCTCTAATGACAGATTAGAGTGGCTGCTAACCACTGAAACTGCAAATACAAAATAGGGAGGGTCTTGCACCTCCGAAACTGCAACGATGCCAAACTCCAATTGGAATTTGCAGATACAAAGAAAATATAAAATCTACGACGACACCTTCCTACAATGCCAACACAACCTTATAAAGGGCCCTAGGAAGTTTCCTGAAGGGTTACAAATAGGTCGACATGCTTTATTTATTATATTATTATTTTGGCCCCCTTTTATTTTATAACTAAATTAATTAATTAAAGAAGCCCTTTATAATATTATTTAATTTTTGGGACCACTTAATTAATTAATTTAATTTACTTTATTAAAATTGGGGACATTACAATCCTCTTAGCCCCAAAATTGCTTGTCCTCAAGTAATCCGCAAACTCCAGGATCCCAAACAAAGCGCGGATGTTGGTAGCCATATCCATTAAAATCTCCATGCTGCATCATGATCACATACACGCACTTCGATGGAGGTGAGAAGAGTAAATATCCATGAAGCTTCTGTTGCTCCACTCTGATATAAACGTTGCCATGCTCAGAGTCATCAGGATCCCACTGAAGCCAATCATAAAACACATCGATGCTCAGATCTAAAGCCTTCATGCTATAATGCCCATCAATCTCTTCTGGAATCTCATTGCTTAGGTACAACTTGTTGCTTCCGTGAGGAAGCCACTCACTTGGAAGGATGTCAATCATGCATGCCTCATGCCTAGCCAAAAGGATAAAATCCATATTCGACCATCCGTAGAGATTGCTCTTGCAAGGGATCATCGGTGGACACTGCATCTCCATGAAACTGATCAACCACTAGTAGAGCCTACTCATTCGAAGGATCACTGATAGAGCCCGTATTTCCATTAAGTTGATTGACAAGTGTTGGATCGATGAAATTTGTGCAAGCATCTTCTTCACCTTTTTGGTTGCCTTGGAAATTTGGACGTATTACATTTGAAGGGACAATTGTTGATTCTTGCTTGTCCAAATCCTCCTATGGCTACAGTGTAGGCATAGCTTCATCCTTCGTAGGGCTCATGGTGCTGAGTACTGTTGTGAGGTTTTCACACCATCGCCCCATTGCAAATGGGGACCCCCTCTTTTGCAAGCAGTAGGAGTAGTGGTCTTAGGTAGTCCTTGTTGGTGATAGTTTTCAAGCCCCCTTGGTCCGGTGAGTGAAGTTTGAGAGTTGGATTTGGGCAATTTTGGCCTGCTGGGAAGTCAAGTCTGTCTGGAACATGGGTGAGAGTTGTGCCAAATCTTTCGGGAATA
>MU225107.1:1064973-1082824 GCA_018584345.1 Thuja plicata | reverse complement strand
AATCTTAACTCATGCTTCTAGGCTGCATAAATATCAAAATATGTATATATATATATATATAAAATTACATATTTTTGAAAAAACGAACCCGAACCCAAAAACCCCTTTTTCAAAATTTTGTCGAACCAGCGAACCGGTTCTTCGAACTCGAATTCGAACCCAAACCGGCATCCTAGACTGAATTAATTAATTAAAGAAGCCCTTTATAATATTATTTAATTTTTGGGACCACTTAATTAATTAATTTAATTAAGTTTATTAAAATTGGGGACATTACAGATGATCATATAGCCAAGTAATAATTGGTCATTATGAAAAACCATAAAAGGACTGAAATGTTGCATTTTTGTAAATAGGGTAAAAGGTTCTACATCTTAGTTATCGTGTACATAGCAACTAAAATTCTTGTTCAAAATGATCCCAAATTGGCAATCGTGTCAGTCAAATGAAATTGCAACATAGAAAATGACACCTCATAGTCTGATCATAAAGATGAGAAATCTGTTAGACTTAGCATTCCATGGGGATGTGTCACTAGGGTTATGCAATATGTCTTGTGAACTTGAAAACACGGAGGCGACACCCCCCTTCTCCAAAATTGAACACCCTAGTCTATTTGATACAGCAAATAGAGAAAGGTAACCTTTTAAGGAAATAAATGCTAAAAAAGTTAAAGGGAGAGGATTGTCATTGTAAATTCAACAGGTTGCATTTAATTTTTAATATTCTAGTGGATTTTAGTTTGTTTAAGTTATTTGAATAGCTGACCACTTGAAATCCCTAAAATTGGCAAAACTTTTGATGTCTCCAAAATTATATCCCCACATTCCCCCTTCCCTAATACTTGGAGAAGAATTTGTTAGAGTCCCTCGAGTCCTTCAGTATTTTAACAAATTTACAGTGATAAGAACCATACAGACTGATGTTGTCAGTCGTTGGCTAAATTAAATAATGATCACTTATTTCTAGTCTGGATAATATTAAGTTGGATTGCCTTCTTTTTTCATTTCTTTTATAATTTTTGCATTGTTACCATAATCTTATTAATATTTTATATATAATGCTGGTGTTATACATCCTAAGGTCTATGGTGTTGATATGTAACAAGGACAGGTCCAATTTTGATTTTTAATTCAGAAGTCTTTAGCAAACACATTTTCCATGCCCTTTTCAAGAAAAGAGCATTAAACATAGACTTTTACCTCAAATGCGCTGGTGTGAAACTCAACATTCAATACACATAAGGGCAATATATAGTAAAGCTGTAAAGAGACAACCAACTACAACATATGTTGCATATGAATAAAAAGATGGAAAAGAAAATGAGTCTCTAGGAATGAAACAGAAAAATCTAATGCATAATCCTAAACTTAATCATGCATGTCTTTTATAGAGAAAAATACTTCTTGAACATGTCAAAACAAACTTTCTGGTCCTGTCGATCTAAGCCATAACAAATCAAATTAAACACTTTGGATTAGCTCTCTTGGAAATGCATTGCAGTTTATAATGGCACAAAAATGATAACTTCACAAGTTTGCTACCAAAAGCTTTATGATGTCCGTATTGCATAGCATACAAGTAAGCATGTTGCAATCCCTTGAAACTGAAAAATCTAGTGCATAATCCTAAACTTAATCATGCATGTCTTTTATAGAGAAAAATACTTCTTGAATATGTCAAAAGAAACTTTCTGGTCTTGTCGATCTAAGCCATAACAAATCAAATTAAACACCTTGGATTAGCTATCTTGGAAATGCATTGCAGTTTATAATGGCACAAAAATGATTACTTCACAAGTTTGCTACCAAAAGCTTTATGATGTCCGTATTGCATAGCATATAAGTAAGCATGTTGCAATTCCTTGAATAAGGCCAATTTCAAAGACTTCTACAAATGTAACTAAATTTCAAGCATCTGAAAACAAAATTGCATACCTCTGTCTGTTTTCATTTGTGACAGGTATATCACCCCCGTCAGGTAGAAGGTCATATGTACGCAACTCTCCAAAGTAATCATAGGAAACCTGGCATCTAATAATATAAACATAATAATATTCAAATATTTACCATAAGCTGTTATACAGAAATAATTTCCTACATTACCTGGAAAAATAAGCAAAAGGTGCTAGCAACGTCACCCTCAAACTCAAGCAACTGTTGCAAACTTTTTGCTACCTCTGGTTGAAAGTCCTTGATGTCATCAACACAGGGCGTTAATTCCATAAGTTTCCTGTAGATTACCTGCCAACTGCCAAGCATCAGCTATATCTGTTTCACAAGGTAAATGCAATGGACACTTTTGAATGCATATTCTGCAGACTCCAATAAAACAGTTCCATACTTTTATTTAAACCTTGGTGACCAGATTAAAAACTATTCATCAGCAAATTTAAATTCATTGCATGAATTCAATCATAATATTAGGTGTTTTGTCATGTACCAACGTATTCACATTATTTAATTTTGATCATATAATTTATTTTTTGATATTGATCATTATCAACTTGACATTTGCCTAGTCTAATATTGACAAATTTTGAAAAGATAATTATAATTATAGAATGTTAATTTTTTATTTGCTATGGAAGCCTAAATTAGCAATTTTATTAATAGATATACTTACATTTATTTGTTTAATGTGATGTATCTTTACGCAGGTTTGTTATCTTAATGTGTACTTATCCCCTTTATTCCTGTCTATGTGCTAGGAAGCCATGACAATGAAGTGAGAGAGTATCATATAGGAGGACATGTTTCAACATAGAACAACAAATAGGTAGAGGGGAGAAATGTATCTCATATTACTTCATGAAAGTGAAAAATTACATCATCTGACATAAAGGTTACAAGGATAGTCTCAACCTAAGTTAGCTAAAAATACTTTTTATCCTTTGACAAAATGCAATTTCTAATTTACTCCAGAGAACAAATTGGCATAACAATTCCAAGGAAATTAAAACCCAAAACCTATGCCCCAATCGCTATTTAAATATTTTAGGAACAACTAAAGCTTAGCTGGCCAAAATGCAACATCACTATACAAAGAATGATCGAGGTTGGAATTGTGTAAGTTTTTGCAATTTGTGTTGCATAGAGTAGCTGTTATCTTTGGCATTGCATGTTTTGGATGGTGTATAGCCTACAAAACTTTTGGTTGGGGAGACCTATTTTTTCTAAATTCTAGTTAATAAAAATTGGGAGTAAACATTTTCGACCAGCTAGGAAATAGAGGAGCTAATTATGGAGACCTCATCCCCAACATGAAAACTTAGTAATCACACCATAGTAGGGGTTTGAACTTTGATTGCAAGAACCACGATCCCGTAATTTAACCATCAGACTATGACATAACTATTCTGGAAATCTTTTAAAAATAATGTCTTAATGTTTATTTATTATGACTAAATACAAATACTTAATTAATTTAAGATGCAAGACTCATCATACTATCATATAATTATAGTTTGTAAATGCATTGACATCAAGTTTGATTTTCTCAGTCTCAACATTTAACATTAATTGATAAATCAAAAGGAAATATCAAATAAAATGCAATAAGCCACCATATTGTATCTGAATACAGATATTCATAAACAGAAAATTGAAACAATAAACTAAAGTGATAAGTCTGAATTGTAGTCAATGTATAATGCCTACTATTATGTTTTAATAATATTGATTATCTGACTACGCATTAACTGTTTGTTGGCTTCAGGTAGTTATGAGCATTGACTGGTTGATGGTTGTGTTCCAATTGGTAACCATCGGGTTATTTAAATAGATTATGTAACGTCAAGGGAAGTACTATGATCTACTCGGATCGAATCTGATCCTTGCCTGGCCATATTTGATCCTTCTTTTGTAATAATTTCATGTGTGAATAAAGATATATTTAACTCCTATATGTGGTATGCATTGTCATCTCTATTATTAATGTGTATTCATTTTATCTGATAAAGTAAAAATGTGGCACAGTTGCCTTAAAAGAAATATCAGATTTGAGTGATTCATACCCTTAGATCCCAATAAAGGTGAGATGAGACCACTAGATTATCAAGACCATGAGATCAGGTGATATTTAAGGATCATCAAGAAAAGGGGCTGATGGAACAGATTACAAGAAACAATTGAGGAAAATACAACTAAACGATTCCCAAGTTGAAGCCTTTTCCAAGATTGCAGTCAAGTTGAATAGTCAAGACAACCTTCTCTAGACAAGGGAAGTTAGGAGACGAAGTCATGTTCCTTCACAAAATTGTATTAGAGTAGCCTTCGAGGCACTCCTTTGCAGGAGAAGAAGTCAAGCAAGGCTATATAAAATAAAATATGAAGGTGAAACAATTGCACCGAAGTTAGAAGCTGAGGGAAGAGTTAGTGTGAGAAAAGAATTGGAACTCCCTAGAAAGAAGATTCAAGTTGCTACATTTGCATCAAAATAAAATTATGGTAAGCCCTGGTGGTGAAAAGCAAAAGTTGCCTTATTTTACAAACAATGGATCAGAGGATCCCATTAGGCACTATAAAGACTTGTGAAACAATTTGGACAATGAATTGGCAAGATAATAAGGCAATTTGGCTACAATATTTTCCAGCAACTTGAAAGGTGTAGGAATTGACTGGTATACAAAAAGGAGATAAAATAGTGTTCTATCGCCCATCGGGGACAAGGGTACGTCATGGACAAAGGGGGAACTCAGTAAAGTGGGTATAAAAATATCAACTTGATTCAACACGATTTCCCCATCAATTTCTTCTTTTGTTTTCAAATTTGAAAGCGGGGGTCTAGGGGCCAAGCACATTTTCCCTCTTGCGTGGCCTTTGGATTCTTCTTTTTTGAAGCAGTTTTCTCCCAAAACTTGACGCGTTTGAACTCCCTTGGAAATCCACTTCAAATGTGCTTCCAATCCGCTTCAAATGTGCTTCAAATCCACTTCAAATTTTCTCCAAATCAACTTCAAATGTGCTTCAAATCGACTAAAATATTTGCAAATGACCTTGCATAAGCGTGGGAGTGTGTTTTGTGGCTTGAGCAACAGACAAGAACTCAAAAAAGCCAAATGAAACTTTAAGTTTGACATCAAAATCCTTAAATGCTACTGTAGCCAAGTATTTGGTTTGGACTCACCGAGTTTTTCCGAAAACGTGACAAGTTTTTCACAATTTTTTTGCGAGTTTTATGTAAGTTTTTTGCAAGTTTTTTTGACGAGAAAAACTTGTAAAAACTCACCGAGCGGAAAAACTCTGATTTTTCTCCACTCGGCAAGTTTTCTGCGAGTTTTTCATCTATGTTACAAACTATATGCTTGTATTTTCTTTACACCAATATACCTGCTGCTTTACACAGGGATAACATCTATAATAGATTTGACTAAATGTGATGCCACCACCTCCTCAATCTCGCCATATAGCTGGTTATGAAGGAACTCTGCATTTTTTTCTTTCCCTACAAAATTTTTTACCTTAAAAAAATAAGGCTCTTTTCCCCATGTTACCTTGATACTAAGTAGTGGACAATTTCTAGCATCTATCCACCCATCCATCAAAATATTGTGTCCTTCCTTTTGTAGACAACTCTTTCATTGGTGTAGTTTGTTTCTCTAAATAAGTCTTTTCTTTATCAATTAGAGTAGTGCAAAGCTTTTCATACCTAGGTGGCCCATTATTGATAGCATGGACCATCCCCTTGTATAAAGGCGAGCACGCAACATTAAATAGTATCCCATTTGAATAAAAGAAGCATGGAATTGTTACATCGATTGCCTCTCAATCTTGCACATCAAATAATCTTCCAATGGGGTTTGAGTTGTCAATTTTCAATCTCTTGCAAGAATATCCTACTGTTACATCTTCTATTGTCAATGAACATCTCTAGAAGACGCATCTACCTCAGACTTTCTATATAATTTTGAGTTGCAGCAATTGCCCTTTCGTTGATCTATGAGCTCAAATTAGACACTTTACCATCAACCCTTTATTGATCCATAACGATATCATGTCATTCAACCTCATTTGGGCAAATATCAACATATTTGGGCAAATATCAACATCTTTACTATGATGTGAAGCAAATGATCCCTCACACTCATATAAATACCCTACCATGATGTTTCAAAAAGCTTACATGTGATGGTTGTTGTTCCACTCCACCCCTTTGGTCCTAGAACACAATCACAATATTTCCACAGTATGTACAAGTCTTGATTTCCTGCGCCTGACATATCTCAATCTATAGTTCAGACTGAGGAAGACAAATAAATAAAATTATCATAGTTAGAAAATAATTATTACAGTAAAAAATATATTATAGTAAAGAAATAAACAAAATTCAGCTTTACTCGTGTTTCAAATACACACCAACAAAACCAATCCTCAAATTTTGTAACAGAATAAATTTTATTACTGTAACAGAATAGGGAAAATAATATTATTTTTATTTTATATATTTGTTAATCTCCTTCAAATTTGAAAACATGCTCTATAGGTGACCCATCCAATAAATGGGATGAAGACACTACATTATTTCCTTTTCACTGTTTGTGGCACTGACACTGATTGGAAACTACAATATGTATTAGACAAGAAAATCGATACTATTAAAGTTTTGGTTGGACCAGAGGACCATGTTATTTGGGCATAATCAGGTGATTTCAACATTAAAATTGTTGCAACTCTTGTTCATAAAGAAATTGGAGACTAGCTTCACTTTATATAAAATAATTTTATTTAGAAAATTTACGCACCTGTAAGTTTATAACCTGATTGTTCTCAGGAAAAATGTTTTGGCTGCTCCTACGTTTGCTCCAATGTGGCAACCGAACTGGCAAAATGGTTCATTTTTGCTCCTGATTGTGAATAAGTAAACCTCATCCAATCCTGATGTTTTCCTTTTTCTCTTTTCTTTTACTTGTGCGACTATTTGATTTTGCTTTCAACTTTAGAAGCCCTTGTGCAACAACATTTAGGTTTTTTTTACTTTTATGCATTTGGCATCTCTGGCATATGGTTATTTAATTTAAAGTAACAAGAGATGGGAATAAATGCAGCCAGGATGTTTCCTATAACTAGGGATATCTTTGTACTTGTTTCTAGCATGGTAAACATGTCCCAGTCACTGAAACAAGTCTTAGGGATCAGGGAGGAATCTCCTTGCAACACTGAATATATCCAATTATGAACCACGTAACATAAATTTTTGTTCTTTCCATAATTGTTCAATTCGTCCTTTCTGCCACCCCATTCTATTGAGGACTGCATGGAATAGTCTTGTCTAATAATATTTGCATGCTTATGAAAATCATCAAATTCATTAGAATAGTATTCCCCTCCATTGTCAGATCTCAAAACCTTTGTCTTACAGTCTGATTGCTTTTCAACTAAGGCCTTCATTTCCTTAAACTTAGTGAAAACTTCAAATTTGTGTCTTATGAAATAAATCTGCAGCCATACCTAAATAGAGTTCCCATACTTGTTGATTTCACCTATCACCAGACTGCCTCTCACAACCATGCTTATAAAAAGTTAGATGTATTTTAAAATCATTCAACTTAGACACTGAAATTAAAATTCTAGCTAATCCAAGAATATATAAAACACTAGAGAGGGTTTGTGTCCTCCCATCACTAAAAGAATTGTTGTGCCTAAGTTATACCTCTACATATTTTTCATATGTGGAAATCCACTCCTTATGAGTCATGTTATAGGAGTATTGTGAATCAATCAACAATTGTTTGTTAGATATAATGTCAAAACTTCCTCACTTGAATAAGAGGACTTTTCTCGAAGAGTGTACTTTAAACTCTCTATAGTGGCTTTCTTCCTCATTTCCTTTGATGACAAAGTCATAATAACATTGTCCATCTTTGGAATATCTAAAATGTTAGCACTAAAAACAAAAATCATGCCCTCCCATGAACCAACTAGAAAACATTGAAGCGCAATATATTTATCTTAACATCAACAAAAGCTAACTAAATATCAAATTAAAATGTATTCAAATGCTCAACACTATTGAATCACCCTCCTCCATTTTAAGAGAAATAATTTTCTTTTCAAATACAACTTATTTACTAGACTTTTTTCTTGGTAGATCTCACCTAACCTTTTCCCCATTTCATAAAATGTTTTCTCTTTAGAGACATTTTGTAGGGCAAAATCGATAAGATGAAGCAAGATTGTTTTTGATTAAGTGGCAAAAGACCCCAACCTATTACACATGCAAATCAAAAGCCATCCATCAAAAAATAAAACCAGGACTTGGAAATCAAGCCCATCAAGCAATGAAGAGTTTATTGTGAATTTATATTAACAAAAGTAAAAACATGAAAGTTCTGAAGCAACAAACGAAAAACATTTGCATTACGAGATAAAGCCTTATCCATCTATCATGTCCTTCAAATTCTCCTCCCAAGGAAGAAGGTTGTTATTATCCCTTCCCTTAGTCCTTCCCTCCTCAGTCTTCGTAGGGCCTTTCCTCTTCTCCCAATCTTCTTCACCACAGTTACCAACTCCATAATGCACCTTTTCATCATGCCTGCATTGATTCTGATCGTGTTCTCAATGCCACCATCTAGCCTTTTGATAAACTCCTTGTTTCTTTCACAACCCAGATAGTTTTGTGATGTTTTCAGGCTCTCAACCCTAACATTTAGGTCCTCACTTTCTTCTGCCATCCCTTGCCAGTCATGGGGTTCACTCGTAACTCCACCATCACCCTGTTCATCATCTTCCCCATAATCTTTTAAGCTATTTAACCTTTCCAAAGCTTCATTGAGCTTCGCCTCAACCCAAGGGGCGTTGGAGGTCAACTCTTCAAGGATTAAGGGGTTTATCTTGAGTCTCTTCACTCCTATTAGGATCACTTTCATTAAAGGTTAAGTTGTTTGAATGCTCCTCAAGTGTATCCTCATGAGGATTATTATCAATGGCCTCTGCAATCTTAGTTAGAGCACTCAATTTAGCAAGATTGGCAGACCTATGCTCCCTAGCAGAGTTGGTTCTAGCATCCATGGCTAACTCACTATAAGAGATGTCGATTGCAAGGGAGGGGGAAACCACAGAGCTGTTATCTGGGGACTTGCTCACCACTTTGCCTTTACCACTGACAGTCTTAGGGTGAGCACTACAAGGGCCACTGATAGGTTTCTTGCATCATGGCTGCTCTCATGAATGGAAATGACTCACGTGATGTCGTCAACTTGCAATGACAGTCACCATAGCTACTCCCAGAGGGTGACTCAACACAGGTGTTTAGTCATGGAGTCACTCACGTGACCTCCACCATGGCTACCCCCAGAGGGTGGGTCCATCATGGCTACTCCCATGAATGGAAATATAAATGAGCACAAGTGCCCATCACGGAATCACTCAACATGATGTCGTCATACGACGTTCACCATAGCTACTCCAAGAGGGTGAATAAACACAAGTGCTAAGTACTCCAAGAGGGTGGATCCACCATAGCTACTCCCAAAGGGTGGAACAAGGGCTTTCACCTCCCTACTTCTCCTTCACAGAGAAGATTGCATTATAGTACATCTCAAGGAATCACTAATGCTGAGACTCCCTCTCAGCCAAGGCTTCATTCTCCACAACTCCAAGCTTCTCTTGAAAATACACAAACTTCACTCTTGCAAGTGGCTTGGTGAGAATATCAACCATCTGATCATCAATGCTAATGTACTTCAACATGATAGTATTCCTTTGCACCAAATCTCTACATGCTTTGTTCTGTCATGAAACACAGGATTGATAGAAAGCTTCACACAGCTCTGGTTATCACAATGAATAACTGTAGGATCCAACAATTGTCCAAACAATCCTACAAGAAACTTCCAAAGCCACACTTCTTCTCGTGTTGCTACACTAGCTGCAACATATTCAGCTTTTGCTTTACTTTGGGCAACACATGCCTATTTCATGTTGCACTAGGAAATCATAGCAGATCCAAAACTAAAACAACCACCAAAAGTGCTTTTCCGATCAATAGCACTTCTTGCCCAATCAAAATTTGTATAGCCCTGTAAGTCTAAGTCCAACCTGGAAGAATACTTTAAGCCGTATCCAACTGTGCCACACAAGTATCTCAAGATATGCTTGGATGCAACTAGATGTATCTGTCTGGGTTCAAACATGAACTGACTAAGTGCACTCAGTGCATAGCAAATACCTGGTCTAGTATTAACTAGATACATGAAGGACCAGACCAACTGTCTATACATAGAAGGATCTGCAAGGTTTGAACTAGTTGTTGATTCACTCAAGTTCTTCAAGTTGGTTTCCATCGGTGTAGACATAGATTTACAATCTAACATCCTAAATCTCTTTAAGATGTCAATGGTGTATTTTCCTTAACTTAGGATGATACCATCAAGCCTCTGACATACTTCAATCCTAGAAAGAAGTGCATGGGTCCTAGGTCCTTCATCTCAAATTCTGAAGTCAACTCCTTGCATCTAGAGATGACATGTTCTTCCCTTGTAAGAAATAAGTCATCAACATATAGCACCAATATTAAGGCTTCACCATTGACTACCTTGAAGTAAAGATTCGGATCAGCATCATTCTTGTAGAATCCCAAACTCATCAAGTAATTGTATATTCTTGCATACCATGCTCGAGGAGCCTGTTTAATACCATATAAGGCTTTCTTTAACTTGCACACATGAGACTCTTTCTCAAGAATCACAAAGCCTTCAGGATGCTCAATGTAGACCTCTTCTTCAATAACACCATTGAGAAAAGTTGTCTTCACATCCATCTAATGTAGCTTCCATTCTTTAACTGCTACAATGGCAATGATGGTCCCGATGGAAGTATATCAAGCAACTGGAGCAAAGGTTTCTTCATAGTCTATTCCTTCTTTCTGAGGAAAAACACATGCAATAAATCTAGCTTCGTATTTCTCAATGCTTCCATCAACTACATGCTTAATCTTGAATAACCATTTGGAAGAAACAACTGATTTCCCTTTAGGTCTAGGTATAGTATCCCAAACATCATTCTCAATGATGGATTGATATTCTTCATCCATAGCATCTTTCTAGACTTGCTGATTTGAGGCTTCTTCAACACTGGAAGGTTCAATTTCAATGATATTACACATTAATGCAACATAGCTAGAGAATCTATGTGGTCTTTCACTCTCTCTAAAAGTACCTCTAGGAGCTGCAAACTGTTATGCCTCCTACATAGTTTTCCTTGCCCAAAGAGGTCTCTTTTTATTTAAACTAATATCTCTAGGCCCACCAATAGGATCCAAGGCTCATCAATAGGATCCAAGGCTCAATTGGATCATCAGTCTCTTCAGGTTCAATGGACTCCCTCTAAATCTCAGGAGCATGATCAATGTCCATGTCTTGAGGAGACTCTTGGTCTTTATCTACCTCCATGTATGAACCTTTAGATTTTCGGAAGGCAATATCTTCCTCAAAAGTAACATCTTTGCTTACTTCTATTTGTTTCAGACTGGAAATATAAATGATGTATGCTTTAGAGTTTTCACTATAACCCACAAATATTCCTTTCTTGCCAGAAGGTTCCAACTTGGTTCTTTCGTCTTTAGCTACATGAACATACACTGGACAACCAAAGATTCTCAAATGACTAATATTAGGCTTAACTCCTAAAAAGGCTTCTTCTGGAGTCATATTCTGCAATATTCAATGAGGGCATCTATTCTGAACATAGACTGTAGTTCAGGAGGCTTCTACCCATAAGAAAGTTTGAAGGTCTTGATCATGGATCATGGCTTTTGCAGCTTCAATAATGGATTTGTTCTTTATTTTGGCAACCCCATTTTGTTGTGGGTTGTAAGGGACACAAAAGTCCCTCTTGATTCCTGCCTCAACATAGAAATCATGAAAGCTACCAGAAGTGTATTCACCTTTATTATCAAACATTAAAACTTCAATTTTCTTTCCAGACAAGTTTTCTACTTGTGCTTTAAACTCTTTAAATCTGCATAGGACTTCCTCTAACTCTTTAGACCTTAAAAATTAAATCCAAGTCTTCCTAGAGTAATCATCTATGAAAGTCACACAATACAAAAGCCCACTTAGGGATGCCATTGACATTGGGCCACATAAATCAAAATGTACAAGTTCTAATATTTCTTTTGACTTGCTTTCTCTAGTGTGAAATGGGCACTTAGTATTTTACCCATAACACACCCTTTACAAGTACCATTTTGTACATGGCTAAGTTTAGGAATTCCCTTAACCATTTTCTCTAATGATGGAAGAGATTTGTAATGTAGATGTCCAAGTCTTCTATGCCATGGTTCACTAGAGCTAGAAGAGTTATGTAGTAGGGCTTTCACTGGATGTATAGAAAGCTTGTACAAACTCTCGTGTTGATTCCCAATCACACGTGCAAATTTGATGGTGGACTTATTTGCCCATACAAGAACTTTCCCTTCTAAAAATGCTACTTGATAACCGTCGTCTTCCAAAGCTGAAATAGATATGAGATTCCTCTTGATTCCTGGCACAAATAAGACATTATTTAGATGAACAGAAATCCCAAATTCTAGGTTAAGTGATGTAGCACCAAATCCTTTCACTGAAGCATTATCTCCAATGATCACTTGAAGGCTTGATTCCTTTTCTACCAAATCCGAGAGGTGTTCTCGCTAACCTGTGATCTGTCGAGAAGCTCCACTATCAATTAGCCAGGTGTCACTATCTGTTGGAACACTACTTGATAGTGCTAATATGAAGAGAAATCCATTTGAATTGTCTTGGGTTTCCCTTGAGACTTCATTAATGTTTGCTACTTGTTGCTTAGACTTTGAAACACAATCTCTTGCATAGTGACCAAACTTGTCACATCTAAAGCACTGAATGGGAGAGAGATCTTTTTTGTCCTTTTAAAATTAGACGTAGAGTCTGATCTTTGATCTCTCTTCCTCTTGAAGTTGCCTTTTCTCCAATTTTTCCCTTTCTTCTTTGTAGTTTGAGTGGCAAGAGCACGAGTGTCTTCATTTTGAGAGCTTTTGATAATTCCTCTTGCAGTCAGCCAGGACTCTTCATGAATACAATCAGTTCTGAGGCGATCAAACTTAGATAGTTTACATCTTGCATTAATACCTTGGATAAAAGGTTCCCAAGTCTGAGGGAGACTATTAAGTGCGAGCATGACAAGGTCTTTATTCATAACTTGATTGCCAATTGCACTTAGTTGATCCCTTAGCTCTGAGATCTTCATAAAGAAGGATATTGCACTTAGTTGTTGCCTTTATACAAGAGCCCTCCTTACGTTGATGATCTCATATAGACTTTCCAAGGTTTTGAACATGTCCCTTGCATTTGTCATTTTGGAAATGATAGGCACTAAGTGATGTAATGTCCCGGTTATTAAATAAAATAGAATATTTGTATTTGGGGTCCCGATCGATTTATGTATATCTCGGACCCATCTTTTCTTTTTATTTTTTTAGCTGTCGGGTAGCGTGTAGCCGTGTCAACACCTTTTGTACTCCTTCGGGAAGTTTCCCCGAAGCCATATTTATGGCTGGTTGTAGGATGTAGTTGGTATGCGAGTTTTTATGTATATTTGATATTAGGAATTCGAGTTGGGATTCCGGTCTGTCATTTCAGAGGTGAAAAATCCTCCCTATTTGGTTCTCGCAATTTCGGTGGGATTCATCCCTCACCCTATTCTACTTTGTATTGCTTGTTTAAGATCTGGCAAGTCTGGAACTCATCATTCATGAATTCAATTACTTCATTGGTCTTCATTTGTTTGGTGTTACAATTTCTATATCTTTTTGTGTGTTGGTTTCAACTCTATAGGTGACGAAGCATTAAAGCGAATCATTGAGGTTTCAGGCATCGTACCCCCTCCCTAAAACATTGTCCGGAACATTACCTTCCATCGTCACCATACAACAACCACTCTTTCCACCGTACGTCAACCATCCTCCTCGCTGTATAACCACACCTTGCACCATACAAACAACCCCTACCATCGTACGGCTAATCCCCTTCCACCGTACGGTCTACTCAACATTGTGTAGTCAATTTCCAACCGTACGGCCTCAGACCATCCCCGTATGGTTTGCACTACCGTACGTCCCTCGTTGGCACAGATAGTTCCAACCGTACAGCCTCAGACCATCCCGTATGGTCTGCACTACCATACATCCCTCGTTGGCACAAGCAGATTACGTAAGGGATTTTCATAGGCCACAGGCAGAGCTCTATGGGAACATTACAGTGGTATCAAAGCTAGTGATCTTGCCAGCCTGTTGGGTAGTGAATGTGGAAGGAGCTTCAGGTGTACACCAGAAGGAGGTACCGTTCTCTCGATAGAATGGGGGAGCCACAGGATCCGGCCGCTGAAGTGATGGAATTATTGAGGGAGTTAACCAGAAGTTAGGCACAACTCAATGAAACTACGAGCAGAGGGCAAGAACGGCAACTCATGGAACAGACATGGCAAAAATTGGCTGAAGGACGAAAGGAGAACAAAATGGACATGGTGGCAATAATTCTGTCACTGGGAGAGCAAACTCACATTCACGCCCTCGACCGTCGATGCCAACGTTTTTGCCAAGGACTGAAGCATCTCGAAGGGAACGAGAGCCCACCTTCGAAGAAATGTAGGATCAACTAATGCAAGATTGGAGGAACGCGAATCTCGAGGGAAACCTGTCCTTCAGAGATTATGCTGAGCTGCGATTAAGATACTCAGGAAGCAGTGGTCGTGGCTATTACAATGATGACCTTAAGCAGAAGATAGGTAAGGTAAATCTATCATCTTTTCATGGAGCTGGATCAACAACTGCGTGGGTATGGGTATAGAAGGCAGACACATACTTTCAGCTTAACCCAATGCCAGATGAGGAGGCAATCAAGTTCACAACACTCCACCTGGATAGGATTGCGCACGAACGGTGGCATCATGGAATGGTGACCCTCAGTCATGATCAAACAACGTCGTACGCCGAATTCAGGGAGAGATTGATAGACAGCCTCGACGGAAAAGATCCAAACTTTATTTCAAAGAGTTGGCTGAGCTGAAGCAATCCAGGTTAGTTGACCATTGCATTGTTGAATTCCAGAGGCTATCAGTGTTGGTGACAAATATCTCAGAAAGGCGAATGATTGTGTTGTTCATAGATGGGCTGATGGAACCTGTCAGAGGTTGGGTGAAAGGATTCAACCCCATCACGCTCACAGAAGCAATCAAAAAGACACGCGACATGGTGACATCTTCCTCTTCCTCCAGAATTTATTCACATCCCAAACCACCACTTGCTCCAAAGGAAAGAGACAACAAACCCCCACCAAAGAAGCCATCGTTGGATGAGGCCACCAGACAAGAGTTGAGAAAGAAACTTTGTTTCAACTGTAAGAAGCCATGGGAACCAGGGCGCCGATGTTTGGGCAAAGGAAAAATCCACTACATTGAGGTGATGTCCAACGGGGAAGAGGGACATGAAGAACCTGAAGCCGAAGGAGACGAACAACAAGTTTCTGACCGTCTGGAGAGGATCGCCACACTAGTTCGGAGGGGAGGTGCCATTGTGGCACTTGCTGGCACTCCGAGGTGTACGGTATTCCGGGTGTAGGGTACACTTAAGGGACAACGGGTGGTAGTCATGCTCGACAGAGGGGCCATGCTCAACTTCATAAATTCATCACTCGTGAACTGTAGGGGTTTGCCTACGGAGGCACATGAAAGGTTTCAGGTCAAGGAGGCAGGTGGAAACCTTCTTTCATGCACCCATCTGGTTCTGCAACTGAGCATCACCATGGGAAATCACATAGTGACAGACGACTTCTTTGTGGTAGATTTGGATGACATGGAGGTCATACTAGGCATTTAGTGGATGGAGACTCTCGATGAATACACACAGTTTCAAGAGGATGGAGTTCTCCTTCGAAGTGGATGGAAAAAAGGTTGTGTTGAGGGGAATGTCCACAGGAGGTCTGAAGGAAATCTTGGCACAACGAATGGAGGCTATTTTTAGACACGATGATATTATCTAGGTTGCATACTGTCTGGTTTCGACTGCGCCCGTGAAGGGACATCACGCATACTATCATGATGACGAGCTATAGATTGTGTTGGACAAGCACAATTTGGTCTTTGCCGACATTCCACCAGGCATACCACCACACCGTGGCTTTGAGCACACCATCGAGCTCGAAGAAGGTGCCAAGCCTGTCATTACCACACCCTACTATGATCCCAAGAAATTTAAGGATGAGATAGAAGAGACAATCCAGGAACTCCTCGAGAAAGGATGAATCAGACCCAGTTCTAGCCCCTTCGCATCCTCCGTGGTGTTGGTAAAGAATGATGGAACCCTACGGATGTGTGCGGACTATCGTGCACTGAACAAGAAGACCATCAAGAACAGGTACCCCATCCCAAGGATCCACGAATTGTTGGATTAATTACGCGGTGTCATCTATTTTTCCAAAATACACCTTCGCTCAAGCTACCACCAAATCCGCATGAGGGAACAAGATGTAGAGAAGACAACTTTCCGTTGCCATTACGGACACTGAGTTCTTGGTCATGCTGTTTGGGTTAACCTATGCTCCAGCCACCTTCCAGTCCTGCATGAACCACATCTTCAACAAGCAACTAAGGAAGCACCTGTTGGTGTTCTTGACGACATACTCATCTACAACAAGTCGTGGGAAGAACATCTGAGGCATTTGGATGAAGTGCTGGGAATCATGGAATCGCAAACATTGTTCACCAAGAGATCCAAATGTGAATTTGGAATGACAAAGATACTATATCTAGGACACATTGTCAGTGGTCGAGGGGTTCAGGTGCATCAGAAGTGTAATATCCCAGTCATTAAATAAATAATAATAATTGTATTTGGGTTTCGATTGATTTAGTTTATCTCGGGCCCATCTTTTATTTTAGTGTAGGTGTAGGTGTTGCCCTGTCGGCTTTAATTGTGCACCTCGGGAGTTGTCTAACGGGTATTAATGACCAGCATGTAGGATGTATTTCTCATGTTGAGTTTTGATATTTCATCTGTAATTGCAAATTCCTATTGGAATTCTGCTGGTGGCCATTTTGGAGGTCAAAAACCCTCCCTATTTGGTTCTGTATCGTCTTAAAATGGAAGCACTTCCATGTTAAGAGGGTTTATCCCTCCTTAAGGGACGTTTTTGACCTCCACCATACCATCATCTTGTTTCTGCATCATCCCATGCTTCTGTGCTGGTTCAGGACCTTGATTGGACAACTCCGGGCACCTCCTACCTCAATGATTCCTAAATTATATTTAATATAGGTCCTCTCCTAGGGGTAAAGGCTTTAATGGGAATTTAATCCTCCTATGTAGGCCTCCTTAGAAGATTGTGCCCTAATTTCATATAAAAGGAAGCATTTCTCTCTCATTTCCTCTCAGTCTTCTAAGTGCAAAAAGCTCTAATCAAGGTTTTGTCAAGAAGCAAAAAGGTTCAAGCATCCATTTCCAAGCTCTCAAGGTGTTCAAGTCTTCCTCTCAAGCTTTCATGTTCTCCATTGAAGATCAAGGATTCAAGCTTTCAAGCCTTTGAAGGGATTAGGTGCAAACATTCAAGATTCATCATTCAAACCCTAGATCTAGCCATCATGGTGGTGTGATCTTCCTTCAAGTTCCTTTGAGCTTCTTCAAGACTCTTTCATCATCTCTTCAAAGTGGATTTCAAGCATATAATCATGAAGGTTTATGGTTCCCATTGAGTTCATGCTTTCATACTTACACACTTGCATACATTTGAATTTCAATTACATATCTATTGAATATCATAGCTTCATTGTTAGATTCAATTCTACTACTTGTTAGCATTCTGTACTTTATTGATTTCAAGGTTAATTCCTAAATCGGGGTT
>MU225107.1:1009519-1051403 GCA_018584345.1 Thuja plicata | reverse complement strand
ATCCCTAAAATCTAGGGATGCTCCTAGAAACTAGGAAACACACCCAAATCTCCTGAAACTGAAATCAAGGGATGACCTTATAGAACCTCAAATCTGGAAGCTGACACCACCTCCTAAAAAGTAGGAATTCCCCTCGTAAAATCAAGGAGTTGCCTCCTAAAATCAAGGAACTACTCCCGACTGGTCTACTACTGCCTGAGACACCAAATCCAAACACTGAATAACCTGAATGAGTTTCTAACCACCACTGCCAGCCTACGAGACCCCATAAAAGGCTAACTCATGTCTCTGCTAGACAGAGGTAAAGAGGGGACATGACAGTCCCTTTTTGCCTCTGATAGCCCAAACCAACCAAATAAACATGAGTTTGACCGTGTCACCTGTCTGTGACTGATGCCGAACAAGATGGGTCAACTGGCAGTCCCATCCCTAAAATGTCGGGATGCTCCTCGAAGTTAGGAAACCAATCCTGTCGCTCTGAAACTGACACCAAGTGAAGGGTCATGAATAACCTCATGACTGGCAACTGTCACAACCTCCTAAAATTTAGGGATATCGCCTAAAATCTAGGAACTGCTCCAAACTACCTATAAGGCCAAAATTCGGTCAGTGTATGCACTGAATGAGTCCCTATCCATCTCTACTAGCCTACGAGACTCCAATGATAGGCCAACTCCTCCAAGTTTGATGTCCACTCTAGAAAGGGGACATGACAACGTGAATGGGAAAAATAATGTTTTGGCAGACGCGTTATCAAGAAAGCCTGCATATGCTCTTTGTCTCATATTTCGGCAGATTGGAAGGCACGCTTGTTGGTATAATACTGTAAGAACCCTCTTGCGTGTTAGTTGATGGATAGCGAAGTGCATGACGACATCATTTACTACAAGGACATAATTTATTTGGTATCTGATTCCAAGATGAAGGAGAAAATTTTAAAGGAGATGCATGACTCACCCTTGGCTAGGCATCCGGGGTACATGAAGATCTACAGACAAACCGGGGAAACGTTTTCATGGAAGGGCCTCAAGAATGATGTCCTACAGTATGTTCAGGAATGTGCTATTTGTCAGCAAAATAAATCCGAGCACACATTACCAGCTGGTCTACTTCAACCAATGTCGATTCCTAAGAAAAAGTGGGATAGCATCTCGATGGACTTCATTTTTGGGCTTCCCAAGGTGCAAGGAAAATACTATATCTTTGTGGTGGTTGATCAGCTAACCAAGTATGGACACTTCTTTGCTATTTCCGTTGGGTATCAGGCCGCACAAGTGGCAGACTTGTTCATCCGTGAAGTATTCTACCTGCATGGTTTCCCTCGGAATATAGTAAGCGACAGGGATAGACACTTCCTCAGCATTTTTTGGACAGAACTATTCTGGCTTGCAAGAAGAGAGTTGTCGCCTAGCACTAGCTATCACCCACAAAATCATGGACAGACATAGATTTTGAATAAGTGGTTGGAAGGTTATCTCAATAACTAGGTTTCAGCACAACAGAAGGCATGGGTTAAGTGGTTGCATTTGGGTGAGCACCATTACAATACCACATACAACATATCGATTGGGATGGTGCCATTCAAAGCATTGTACGGTTACGAACCTCCATCATTTGTTGATATGGCACTGGGTGGCAGTCGTACATCGAAGGCCAAGGATTGGCTATAGGAGGGTATGGATATTCTAAGATCCCTCAAGGAAAATCTTCTGAGGGCCCAAAACTAGCAGAAGATGTATGTTGACAAGCATTGAATTGAGAGAAGTTTTAAAGTTGGTGATTTTGTATACCTCTGACTTCAACCCTACAGACAAACTTCTCTAAAGACAAGAGGCAAAGAAAAGTTGAGGTCGCGTATTAACGGGCCCCTACTGTGTGGTCCAGAGGGTAGGCGAAGTCACCTACGAATTGGAACTGCCTGAAGGGAGTTGGATCCATAATGTATTCCACGTGTCTTTCCTTACGAAGGTCGTGGGACAACGCATCACTGTGTCAAAGGATTTTCCACCCATCGACAAAGAAGGAAAGTTAGTGCTGGAGCCGATGGAGATCATCGACGTCCATGAGAAGAAGCTGAGAACACGCACTGTCAAGGAGTTTCTTGAACGCTAGAAGGATCTGCCGATGGAAGACGCCACCGGGGAAGGTGAACAGATTCTGGAACACCCCAGATTGCAATTGCTTGAGGGCAAACAATTTTTAGGACAGGAGGACTATAATGTCCCCGTTATTAAATATAATAAAATATTTGTATTTGTGGTCCTGATCGATTTATGTATATCTCAGGCCCATCTTTTATTTTTATTGTTTTTGTCGTCGGGTAGCATGTAGCCATGTCGGCACCTTTTGTACTCCTTCGGGAAGTTTCCCCGAAGCCATATTTATGGCCAACTGTAGGATGCATTTGGTATGTGAGCTTTTATGTCTATTTGATATTACGGATCCCAGTTGGGATTCTTGTCTGCCATTTCGAAGGTGAAAGATACTCCCTATTTGGTTTTCGCAGTTTCGGTGGGATTCATCCCTCACCCTATTCTGCTCTGTATTGCTCGTTTCAGATCTGGCATGTCTGGAACACATCATTCCTGAATTCAATTACTTCATTGGTATTCATCTATTTGGTGTTACAATTTCTATATCTTTTTGTGTATAGGTTTCAACTCTATAAGTGACGAAGCATGCAAGCAAATCATTGAGGTTTCATGCATCATAACCCCTCCCTCAAACATCGTCCGAAACATTACCTTCCATAGCCACCATACAACAACCACTCTTTCCACCATACGTCAACCATTCTCCTCACCATACAGCCACACCTTGCATCGTACGGACAACCCCTACCATTGTACGGCTAATCCACTTCCACCGTATGGTCTAGTCACCACCATACAGTTTGTTTCCAACTGTACGGCCTCAGACCATCCCCGTACGGTCTCCACTACCGTACGTCCCTTGTTGCCACAGGGAGTTCCAACCATATGGCATCAGACAATCCCGTACGGTCTGTACCACCGTACATCCCTTGTTGGCATAGGCAGATTGCGTAAGGGATTTTCGTAGGCCACAAGCAGAGCTCCGTGGGAACATTACAAGTGATCTTTTACAGAGTCAGTCAAGAGCTTCTTTGCTTTAACGACATTCTTCTTGAATAGAAGTTTCTCTGCTTGATCATCTGGTTCAGATAGATCTTCCTCCACAAACTGAAGAAGGTCAATTTCGCGAAGTGCAATAAGTACTCTAAATGTCCATAAGTTTGAGGCACCTTCAAGTCTGTCTTTGGCTTTGAGCCTGAACACCATTTTGTGTCTTGATATTGCACCTTGAAGATAAGAGATGGATAATAACTTCGCTGCTAAATCAATCTGATCAAGATCTTTTTCAAACCCGCTGTGATACCATGTTTTTATAATCAGATTATAAAAGAATGCAGAATTTTAAAAATAATTAACCCAATACACCAAAGTACCCTGGGAAAACCTTCAACTTTAAAGGTGAAAAACCCAGCAATAACTTTTGAATATAAAAATGTTAAGGTCTGATTACAATTGTCAAGATCCATATTGATCTGTAATCAAATAACTATTTTCTCTGTAATATAGTAAGTATATTCTTTGTAATATATTTGATATGAATCGGTAATATATATCCTCAACAATATATATATCTCTTGTTGTCTACTGCAATAATGTATGCTGCGATCTTATAGATAGGTAATGTGATCCTCTTCAATGTAAGACTGTGATAGTATATGCTGTGATTTATATACAGCAACCTTATGTCTTCTGCGATCTGCAATTGTATATATCTGAGACTTCAATAGTTATATATCCTCTTCGATATGTTTCTTTAGACTGCGATCTGAGTATCTTATGCTTCTTTGGTAGTTTTGGAGACAATGTGATTGCACCTTATACCTGTGAGTAGGAATGGATCACATCCATTCACAATGGAAAGTTATCGTGCCCCTTTATATTGCACCTTTTCATTGAGATAACTGTAATTTGTTTAGCACTAAACATAATATTCAGATTGTTATCTTTAGTAAGAGGTAATCATAATTTGTTTAGTCGATGCACATTAATTCGGTTCTCATTAAAGCTTTATTAAAAAAAGTCAAATGTATATGTGATTATCATCTCAATACGATCAGATGTCTCGGTCCTCCCAACGCTATTTTCTCTACAAATTGCATAAACTAAACCTGTGTGTGACAGAGAATAAACCCCCTCAATAGCACATTTTTCCATTGAAAAGGAAGAATGGGGAACTTACTAGTTTGTGGTATCTTGAATGGTTCAAGAGGGGGAAGTGGTAGCCATGAACCATAGCATATCTCCCTTCCAACGTGAAGTACTTGATTAAGTGGTAGTTGATAGCACCCCGAGGCGGTGGCAAATCTTCTCTACTAAACCCATTCTGGTGTCTCTTTAGTCTTTCGCCATTTTCTAGGAAAAGAAAAATATAATCTTGGTAAGCCTTCTTTTGGCCGAGTCAAGGAACCTTCTAGCCCTCGCGCGTCAATTCAATGACTTGCACAATAAGTTCCCTCGACACATCCATTCTAACTCCCCAACAACTCTGTCATTCTTCCATCTGTTCATAAATTGTGATGACAGGTTATCATCGCTTCCTTTCATGATTTTGAAGAAGGGGGTTAAACCTCCTCCGTCAAAGATGTCCCAAAGTAGTGAATTCTTCTTGAGAGAGGCAAACGAAGTGGGCTCAACCCTTAGAATCTAACCCCCAATGATAGAGCTAGATTGTTCCCTGTGCTTTCTTATCCATATTATCCCAATCATCTTGATTTATTTTGTTTGATTTCTTTTCCTTTGTTGCTACCAACTGTTGATCCCTTTCTTTAAGGAGATCCCTCATTTTTCAACTTTTGTAGCTCATAACCACTTCCATTGAACTTCTCAATGTCCAAGTGAGATAAGGATGAAGCCATGGCTTCTACACAAAAATCTGCAAAATATGATCAACCAAAACTGCCATTGAAACTCAAAAAGCCTTCACACTTCTACCCAAGAAGCAAAGTTGGCCAACCTTTGATACCAAATGTTAGAAATGAAGGGGAACATTTTGTAAAATGGAAGCTTGAATTCGACTCTAAATATGATTTAACTAGTGCACAACCAAATGAAGATTGCAAGATAATAAATGGACAACACAAAGAAATATGAAACTAAAGAACGAACAAATAACGCCGTGTTTATGAGAAGAAACCTTTTGGGAAAAAACTCCATAAAGAGAGTCCCAAGTCTATATCATTTTCAAGAATAGAGATTACATAAAATCCTTCCTTTCTCCTCTTTAATCTTCAATCCTTGAGAACCCACAAATAGAGCTTTCGCTCTAACTCATAATGTTACCTTTCCATTACCATAACCTCTATTTAGATAAGATTTTCACCCTCTAATGGGGAAATCGAGTTGGTTATCATATTACAATTCCCCCCTTGGACAATCCAATCACTTAATGCATAGAACAATATTGGTTTTAACTCCATTTCCCACCTCTTACACTTGGACGGCTAATTCCTCTTTATGGACATCTAATTTGTCCAATCTTGCAATGTGGTTACCATCTTCATATGGAGGTGTTATAACCATCCAGCACAACATCACAAGTGTCCAAAAACAACCTAATGAGGAATTGAACAACAAATCTTCATGATTCTCTTCTAGTAAACAGTAACTTCGTGTCAGTAAATGATTAGATATCAACACCTCGCGAACATTAAATACTGTACCAGCAAGTCTTAATAGTAATTGTTTTTACAATTAATGGTGAATTCTTCATCCCTTATGAATTAATTACAAACAATATTAGGAGCAATTAAATACATAAGATTTACAAGGTTGATGACACCTTAATCCTAACAATAAATTGTGCTTCTTCAATGCAAATGTGGTTCTTCATTCAATTTGAATGATTTACCAAAGCTGAAAGCTCAATCTGGTTATCATTAAGAATCAAGATCCATATAATGTATGTGGTTTCCCATAGAAGCATGGACTAAGATATGCACCATTATCTTGTGTCCAAAGTTCCGAGACTCAGACTCGGCAAGGTTGACCCGACTCGAGACTCGGCAAAACTCAACAATGTGAAAAAATCCAAGAAATTTAGATATTTTTAAGGATTTAAAACTCGTTTCATGCACCCTTTATTGAATAAAGCTTGTAGACACAATAACATCATCAAATCGAAGCTAATTTGAAATTTTGATCACATACATATATATACATCAATCACATAAGTATAAAGCTATAAACGCAAATTGTAGCTGAAGGAAATAGCAAACTTAGATATGTACAGGGGATGAGGGGAATTCTTGGAAAATCCAAGTATCAAAAAATCTTGGAAAAGTCGGGAAAAGCTATGGAAAAGAACACTGGTGGAAGTATGTTGATTACAAAAATTTGGCGAGTACGAAAAAATTTAGGATCTTCCAAAATCCAGAATCTCTATTATAACTCCTGGAGATCTGAAACCACTCTCAAACATCCTGACAATGTTTATATAAAATATAACTTAAAGTATAAGGAAAAACATGTGACTTATACTTAAATGTTATATTTTATAGAAGAAAAAACATAAGCTAAAACACCCAAAAAAAAAAAATCAAATAACTTAAACTTTTTCAGTCGAGTTCCATCATCGGGACTCGGCGAGTCACCTTGAAACTCGCCACTCAGCGAGTCATGGCAAGTCCTCACTCAGACTTGGCCAAATCTGAGTCCGGGCCCTTGGGACTCGCCCAGAGTAACCTAGCTCAGGATTCGCAGAGTTTGGGTGAGTCTGTGCGAGTCTGGGAACTCGGCTTGTGTCTGATCATGCCCTTGGCAACCTTGAGCAACATCTTAATTGCATTCATAAGAAGAAAGAATCTTTCTTAATAGTTTTCCTGCTAAAGTCTTTGCAGCCTTTTACAGATCCCCTTAATGTAAGGAGAGACTGCAACAAGTGATCTGAATCATCCATACCTCATTTTGGCTTGGAATTCCTCCTTGCATTCTAAAAGGCTTTTATTGTGTCTATACTTCAACTTAATCCTTCTAATGAATTTGGATGTGTCTATTCCCCTATCAATGCACGCTCTTTCTTTGACACATTTATGACCTTTGTGCAAAGAATGTTGGTAACCCGGTCCAATTGTTAAATTGCCCTAGAAACTAAAGAAAGTAGATATCAAACAAGGCTTCATGAAGCTAGTAGTTTTGCCATCCACAAAATATTTAATAAACTCCAAAGACTCTCTTTTTGAAATCTTTGTGAACATGAAGACCAACATGAAAATTGACAAGAACATCAAGAATTACAGGGAAGTGGGGAGATATCCAAGAAGCCATTCCTCCACGAAAACTACAAACATGATCCTCTTGGCATTATTTTCATTATAAATATCAAGTGTTCTTTTTTAAAAACGGAGTCAATATAGAAGGATTAAATTTAGCAACTAAAATCCTATTAGAAGGTATGACTTGCACTTGGGCAAAAATTGGCTTAGATCTCAGTTGAATATTGTTGAGCAACTAAACATTACATAGGAGATGATCAATTCTGAAACTGTACAGAAATAGGAAGGCTCAATTTTGAATGCACCTTATACTTTCAAGCTTTGAGTACTTGACTGGTCATTTGCCAAGGTTTAGTTTACAGTTTTTGTTCATGACAGTTTGTGGTTTCCAAGAATAATTTGGTCAAGCCAAGAGTTTTACTCATTATTTGAAGTGTGTATTTTAATGCATTAATCATATTGAGAAAGGGAATGCTTCCCTTGAGTGATCTTATTCAAAGGTTATAAGGATCGGCACATAAATTCCATTGAGTCATAGTGGGGGCAATGACAGATGCTAATATGTTAAACACATATTGAAATAGTCAAATCCCATATACAAGCCTTAGAATGTCTTGACGTGTGTCCAGTGCAATTTCTTCTTAGCCACTGACTAGAAGCCTCCATATAGAATGAAGCCCTACTTGTTTTAAGAAATGCTAAATTACACTTAGAGTTGTCTATGTACGTGTCTATTAACATAGGTCGTGGACATTAAACACAGTCTTGTGAAACTATAAAATGACACACCAACAGTCCTTTTAATTCCAATCGACTTAAAGATCCTCAGAATTTACGCAAACATTTACATAAAGTCAACTCATCATTATACATGATGGTCTACCATTTGAAACCATATAATGCACTTAGTTTAGAAAACCTATCAATTTGCAATCTTCATTAGGCAATACACAAACAAGATATCATAGTAGCATTAACTGTTGATATGCAATTAACTCACTGCAGGGAAGTGCACATCCAAGATGACACCATTGTATATAGCCAATCCTAAGATTGCTCCAACCTGAAAATTGCAATCAAAAGTGTCAATACGACTCATGTTTAGTTTTGTTAATAGTTACTGCACACTAGAAATGTAACTTATTAAGAAGCTAGGGTATGAAGAAATTGCCAGCCAAAATTCATGGTCTGATTCCATAGAGTTGGGATTAAACCAAAAATTCCGTGTATCCTCGCAGTATGTAAACATTCCTGTGTCCAAATAAATATTTGTGAGCTGTCACATGAATAAGAAAATTTCAAATGGAACTAATACAAATTAAAAGGCAACAAAAGTCAGTACATTAGCTTAATATATCATCATCATTCTACTTTTGACTCCTTAATCATTCTTCTAAACTGTAGCTCAATCACAAGAGTTCCATACTGTACTATTTATTAAGTTGTACACATTTAGGATTATCTTATGTTTCTGGGTTGAAAAGATTTAGAATTAAAATTGAAAAATCATATTCTTGATCCTTTCGTATCAGTGCAATTCAAAATATTTAGTAAGTGCAATTAGTTTGAATGGTAACAATGAAAATGCAGAGAGTTGATGGCAGTAGAAAATGTCACTTTTGAAAAGAGCCTTGTGCCTGTTGTAGTAATTTAAATCATGCATAAAAACATTATCTATGAAATTATGAACAGGAGAAAGAAAGCCAACAGGAACGTGGTTTAGGCAGAGGTATGATAACGGTAGTGGTTCTAATTAGTGAATTGCACAGAAAATGAAAACTGATCATTTTCAATTTCCATTTTTTTATTTATTGCATTTCACAACTCATCATTGAACAAACTTATGGGAAGCAGATTCTAACAAGTGGATTATGATAACTCGGGTACCTGAGAGCACGTAATGGGAAGAAAATAGATATTCAGAATGAAGGGAGTGAAACCGTAGTATTTAAAAGCAATGCAACCTCACCAAAATAAGAAACAAAAGAAATCAAAATGGTATTCTCGGCTAAAGAAAGAAATCTAACCAAGATTGATCTATTTGTATCTGGTCTAATAAACAACTTGAGTTTGGTTAGACAGATAATAAACCTATATGTTATAGTTATTTTTGTTAAATGCAATGTTTGAAAAAATACAGCAGATTAAAGAGTTTTACCACCAAAAGTTGTCAAAGAGATAAATTTGTTTGGCAAAGTTTGACCACAAAAAACACTTGGAAAATCACAAATTACAATTTTAACCTATGTTACCTGATACATGGCCCAAACCATCAGATCCTGGTCTTGTTTGTACATGATCTGAGATCTGATCTGGCATAGAAGGGATCCATCAAAGCCTTTCAAAAAATATATATTGTTGTTGTTGCATTTAAAAATAGGACTTTCGATGTCAGAGATTTGGGAGGAGGTAATTATAGTCCATCTGGTTATTGCATCTATGTTGTCTGTTTACCCATCCAAATGGGGGTTTCTTTGGTCGGCCCAGAAAAGCAAAAAAGCACTCGAGGAAGAACCCTCGGAAGAGACATTCAATGTTCCTGGAGTCTACACTCTAGCAGGTGTTCAAAATATAATATTGATATATTTATATTATAAGTATTATAATACTATATTCTTAATATATCTATAAAATATTAAAGATATATTATAATATATAATTACTAATAAATATGATAATATAACATAATATTTATATATGCATTATTTTGCAATATTTATGATGTTATCGTCTTATTGTTATATTACATGTATTTATATCATAGTTACAATACTCAGACTCGCCTTGGACTCGGCAAGCTGATTTCGGACTTGGTCTCAGACTCGGCGTTCGGACTCGACAAATTGAAAAACCCAAGAAATTCAAAGATATTTAAGGATTTAAAACTTTTTTCATGCATCATTTAGTTAATTAACATCAAAGACACAATAATTGAGAAAAATAGAAGCTGCTTTTGCACACATACACAAGTTTACATTGATCACATTGGTATAAAGGTGAATTTCTGAAGGATATAAGTTAAACTAAAATTATATAGAAGGACGACCATGTTTGTCATTGCACCGACTGATTTTTATGCTTGTGCAATGTCCCTTCCCAAAGTAACTTAGTATATCGGGACAATTACTTCAATTTCGTGCACATACAATATTTATTCTTTCAATTTGGATAGTATAACTGAAGCTAGCACAGTATCACCTTTCTATTTTTTATTCGATCAATAATAAATATGCCAAAATGGATCCGGTTTATTATGATTTTTGTATCCTTCTTCATATATTTATGTCTGAGCAGAAGTAGAGTTATGTTCCTCTTAACAATACCTTTGGCCTTGGTTCGATGATTATATGATTTTATCCAATCTTTCATTCATAATGCTTTTGGTTATATCTTTTGAGTATATAAGTCGCCCATTTATAAAGCGCTCCTATCTGTATACTCAATGCCTATAGAATATGAATGTCATAATTACCGCTCCACAAAAGTGTGTTATACTTGACATTTCAAATGATGGTCTCAATCCGATTTAGCTTACTTATATTGTTTCCACTGTGTTGATATGAGTGTCTCTTGCAATCTTCCCTCAAATTATAATTCTCAGGGAAGACACATAGGCAACACCCGTAATGATTAATATGGCATAAAATTACAAGATTTACGTCCTTAAACACGTTTGTCCCTTATAGTGTAGAGTGGAGTGCAATATTCTAAAATGTTATACTTTGACAATGCTCTATAATGTGTTTCCATATCTGAATCCCTTGATCGAGCTCCTGTAATCATCTTCAACGATACCTTTAGCCTTGGTTCGATGATTATATGATTTTATCCAATCTTTCATTCATAATGCTTTTGGTTATATCTTTTGAGTATATAAGTCGCCCATTTATAAAGCGCTCCAATCTGTATACTCAATGCCTTTAGAATATGGATGTCATAATTACCGCTCCACAAAAGTGTGTTATACTTGACATTTCAAATGATGGTCTCAATCCGATTTAGCTTACTTATATTGTTTCCACTGTGTTGATACGAGTTCCTCTTAACAATACCTTTGGCCTTGGTTCCATGATTATATGATTTTATCCAATCTTTCATTCATAATGCTTTTGGTTATATCTTTTGAGTATATAAGTCGCCCATTTATAAAGCGCTCCTATCTGTATACTCAATGCCTATAGAATATGGATGTCATAATTACCGCTCCACAAAAGTGTGTTATACTTGACATTTCAAATGATGGTCTCAATCCGATTTAGCTTACTTATATTGTTTCCACTATGTTGATATGAGTGTCTCTTGCAATCTTCCCTTAAATTATAATTATCGGGGAAGACACATAGGCAACACCCGTAATGATTAATATGGCATAAAATTACAAGATTTACGTCCTTAAACACGTTCGTCCCTTATAGTGTAAAGTGGAGTGCAATATTCTAAAATGTTATACTTTGACAATGCTCTATAATGTGTTTCCATATCTGAATCCCTTGATCGAGCTCCCGTAATCATCTTCAACGACAATATTAATTTCATCCCATAAAATATATATCTACGTTTATATGTCATGTCGTCTGTATATATCATTATGAGATATTCCATATCCCCTCTTCCATATCCAATTCATGATGATCCAAGTTTCAGCGGTTATAAAGATTCGGAAGATCTAAGTCAATTCAAAGACACCAATTTTCGGGTGGCTATCAATATTATATCACATTTTTATTCGGTTTAGGTGATTTGTCAATCACTGTCTCCAACATATATATATATACTCGTGTGGAGCTATATAACCTTGCCGCCACAATGAGGAATTGATTCTATTGTGTATCCTCGACTCTGAACGTTTTCCAGCGTTAAAGATAATGATCCTCCTCCATTGTTGTCTTTAGTGTATACTCCCTTTTGATATCGTTTCTTATGGCTGGTTATGAGTCTATGAGTTATCCAATTGGTATGCTGATTGAATTATTCTTATCTCCACCGTGCATCTCCTTCTTCCTTGTTGACAATCCATCTTCCTTTGCTGATCGTACATATCAATCACAGCTCGTAATTATACTCCCCTTCTTTTTACTGTCTAGTTCCCCCTTCTCTATTTTTTCTAACTGCACTGATTGTATTTCTTATAGCCTTATGTGCATGGGGAGACATGACTCTTTAACTCTCATGGGAAACGTCTACGTTCTTGTGCCAACGTGTATGCCCGTCCGTCGACTCAGATAGCCTGACTATATGACTTGGTTCATATAATGTCGACTTATTAGTTCACTCAATGTTTTACGGGGCAATCACCCTTTACTCAATAGCCATAGGCTTATAGTTGCCGAAGGATTATTCAATCATTTGGAGTTTATAAAATCCATTGTTAACTTTTCATATTCCTCAATCACCGCTTACAATATTATTTGTTTATTAATAATATATTATATTTAATAATGAATTATATTATATAAACGATAATATTGATTTAATATTAAATATTATATTTGTCTATTAATATATTATAATATACTTTATTTATTTATATATTATATCCTTTCATTATAATAAATTATATTACAATTTATTATTTATTCCTTTTCTAAGATATTTTTATTATTTACTATTAAATTCTATTCTCGATGTGGGGACATTGCAGTCCGCCCTTCCCAAAATTGCTTGTCCTCAAGCAATGCAACTTTTCAATGTGTGTAATTTTTGATATGCAACTCCAATATCAAACTTGAATCCAATAATCCCTGAAATGACAATTTCAATTTGAAGTGAGAATTATAATATATAATTTATCAAATATGTAGATCATTATATTCAATTTAAAATTACAAAGAATAATTCAAAGATGAAACTTATCTTGATGTACTGTAGAACCTTCCTTCTCTTGGCTATGCATTGCCTTGTCTCATGATATCATGAACGCTCCTATTAACCTCTTGATCCAGATTCGGCCTTGCTGGTGGATTCATACGCTCAACCATAGTGGTAAGAGCCTGTAACGCCTGAGCTACCTGTTGGTGCCCTATAACCATGTCTCTAAAGAACTCTTTGGTGTTCCGATCTTCATTGTTCATGTTTTCCCTGGGTGGTCTACAATCATGCCTGTCACCCATGGTGACCAGCTGCCTATATACAACCTGTTCACCTTCAAGGAAGGCTCTTCTGTGAGTGTAATACCTGTGAGGACCAACTTCCTCTGGCTGCATGTAAAATTCCTAACCCTCAAGATGGCAGGATTTAGCTCTGATACCACTGTAAGAACCCCATTGGTTCTAACTCTCTGAATCCACTAGTCTCTTTCGTTCACCGTTGATTTTGTTGAATGTTTGAATGTTTTGGTTTTTGTAATATTCTGATTTTTTGTAGTTTTTGGAGAATTTTTTGACATAAAACAAATAGCTATTCTTATACAATATGCTAGAATGAGATAATTGCAAAATTAGACTTCAATATTGAATGCCAATCAAGATAACAATTTTTGCAATGAAGTGTACAAGTCTGGAATGAATCTTCCTTACAAAGCAAGTAAACAAATGATAAAAAAACCTGATTATTGATTGTGTTGCGACCTGCAAGACTTCTAATTTTGGAAGCATACATCTTTATTGTCTTTATTACTGTAGTGCGGGTACTATTCACGGCGACACTGTAGCAAAATATTGTAGCGCATCACTATTCACGTTACTATAGCGTGGAACTGTTCACGCACTGTAGCAGCTGCAATTAATCTTTTTCTATCTCCTTCTGACTGCTAAATAAAACCTCCGCTGAAGCACAATAGTGTTCCTGGATGAAACTCTCTAATTTTCCAAATTCACTGGATATTGCACCAGCTCAAATGGAGACACACAGAAGAACTACATTTTCCAATGGTAAAGTTGTAAACCCTTCTGAGAGATCAAAACCAACAATGATCAATTTTTGCAAATGATAATGGGATCCTTTTCTTCTTCCCAAGCAAGCATAAATAAGCTTTCCAACCCTAAATCGTAAATCCCTGGAAAGCTGCGATTTCTTCTTTTATGCATTGGAAAAGTAATCATTAAATAAATTTAATGATCTAGACTTAGGAAATATCAGTTAATATTTCACCTCCATTTAATACATTCATTTGGCCCCATCCGATGATAAGTTGACCCATACTTAAGTGATTTAATATAAAGTTGATTTAAACTTTAATATTAAATCATTAATTGTTAATTAATGTTGGAATTTAAAGGAAATGCAATAACTCACTCAAAATTGAGAATCTGACCATGTCGTCTGAAACAGGAGTCTGAGTAACAATTTCCCATGTGACCAAATAATCTTGCTAAAAATAGCAACTACTAAAAATAGCAAAACAAAACAAAAAGAAGTCTAAATCACCACTCTAACCCAAATCAAAGGTACTGAACTCATGAGGAAGTCAAATCATCAGACAACCAAATTCTCGTGTGTACAAAACTGACCCCCTATCCATCCGTATTAGCCTACGAGGATCCAATGATAGACTAATCGACAGCTAGAAGGGGACATCACAATCCAATAAGCATCTCCACTCACCAGTGAGAACAAAAAAAAATTTCAACCCACGACTCTTGCTAGCCTACGCCATCGGCTCCCATTCCACTTGTGTCAAATCTTGGCAAACCATCTTTAGGAAAGTTTGTTTCTGTTGGGTTGTTATCTTCTTCATTGTCTTATTAATCTTTACTCGACGGCCCTAGAATGCCAAGTTAACTCAATTGCTGAAAAAGAAACTCTAACCTCGCATCCCAAGTACTCGAAAATGGATTGTCGTCGATGCCTGTCATAGGTTTCAAACATAGCTCTCAACGGTGCCTCAAACTCTCGAACAAAAAAAATGGCATTTGGATAGCCCAATGCACCTATGCACGCCTCATATTTTCTTTAATGGGGTAGTCGTGTGGGGTCTCTTGCCATCATGTTTTGCACTTAATATCATTCAACCCCTCAAATGTAATAGTTTGCATTGTCACCTCTTCCCTCGGAGCCTAGACGTTTGGTCTCACTTTCTTCTATTTGACAGTCTTCCTAGTATCCATTCTACCTACAATTTTGACTCTCGATGGCAATGTTCTCTTTTCCTTGTTCATTCCAAAAGGTGATGTAACTATATGAGGTGATAATTGTCTTAACTGTTTTCTCCAATCTTGTTTTTGTCTTGGCTCCATCAACTCATCAACCTCTACTTGCTATTGCTCAAAACCGTTATTCACTCTCGTGAGATGCGTTTGGATCCTTGCGTCCTTTGTAATTTGCTTATGTGTCGTACGGTCTATGTAGTGATCTCTTGCTTTTGAAAATCGGTCCCTGTGCGGTCTTCCTCCTTGTTTGTTTGAAGACGACTTACAAATTATAGAATTTCTTGCCCGATGCCTAACGCCCGTTTTCTAGATTGTCGTTCCAAAGTCTTGTTTAGAAATCGTACGCCATATGGTCGTTTGTATTCTCCTTTTCTGTGACTTCCTCCTAATCATGTCGTACAATTGTTTCCATTCTCATCGTGCAGTCCCTTTCCACCATATGGTATTCTTACTTCCGTTACTAGCCCTACGGTTCTTCCAATACAGTTTCCCTGAACATGTCGTATGGTCTCCCTATTCTCTTGTAGCATTACCGTACGGTCTTCTATCTTTGTGTGGTTCTTTTATAACCTCGTGTTGCCCTCTCACGTCATCATGCTTCTCGTACAGTGACTTTATTTTACCATACAGTGTTTTCACGATGACCTTTATCTCCCTATGGTCGTACGGGATTTTGCTCCCCACTGCCTCTGTCCACCCTTCCTCTTTCCTTTACTGTACAGTATTATGTCGTACTTGGGTTTCCTTAGTGCTCGTACGGTAGTTTTTGTTTTAATCTCCACGCGACCTTGTAATTTCCTTCGTACAATGGTCACTGCATGGGCTTTTAGTGCCTGTACGGTGCTCACCGTACGGGCCTTCTTCTACCCACGACAATCATCGTACGGTCATTACTGTACGGCTAAGTTCTCTGGTTTTTTTTTTCTTCAATATTTTTCATTTTTTTGTTTTTAATTTACTATTTACGTACCTTGATCAGTTGGGTCAAGCCTTCTAGTCCAGATTGGGTTGTTTTGATGCCTTCGTTCATGATACAATTTTAACTTTCACTCGTTCATCGCCTCCTGCACTGGCTGACCATCTAAAGTTGCTAGTTTAACTACTCCATTCTCTCCGCCCTCCCGAATTCTATAAGGGCCCAGCCATCGCACCTTTAACTTGCATGGTTTTCTCTCATTGCGCCCATTATACTTCACCACCAACTGTCTCGGAGTGAATCTCATATGCCTAATATGTTTTTCATGCCATAACTTTCGGCACTGCTAGGTTGCTTCTGTCGCCCACTGGGCCATCATCCTTTGCTCGTCTAGCTTATTCAATGCATACAACTGATCCTTCAAGCTTTTCATGTCGCCCAACTGGTTCTCGATAGCTATCCAGAGGCTAGATACCATGAACTCAGCTAGTACGATCGCCTCTTGGTTGTACATTAATTGGAACGGTGTCTAGCTTGTTGTAACTTTGTAGGTCATTTTGTAGGCCCACAGCACCGACGGGAGCCTCTCCTCCCAGTCCTCCTGCTCAACTCCACTCGACATATAGATTACCGAGACTAATATCTTGTTAGTGTCTTTTGCTTGCTCGTTAGCTCTTGAATAATAAGGGCTTGACATGGAGTGGGAAATTTTGAACTCCGTCATGAGCAATTTGATGACATGATTTACAAAGTGCCCTCCTCGGTCGCTTGGGAGTTGGATGGGGATGTCGTACCGAGTGATGATCTGTTCGTAAATGAACTTGGTCATGCTCAAAGTAGAGTTATCAGGTAAGGCTCGTACTTCCACCCACTTGGTCAAGTACTCTGTCGCCACTACAATGTACTAACATCTCCGTGCACGGCTTGCCTTCAGTGGCCCAATGAAATCTAATCCCCATCGTCCAAACAACTCTTGGGCATGCGAAGGGTTTAGGGGCACAAAGTCCCTTTTCAACGGTTTACCTTCTCTCTTGCACGTGTCGCACACCACAACCCTGCTAGCAACACCTTTCGTGCAGTGGTGTCTGGTCCCATGTGCCCTCCTGCAGCAGTTTCATGTGCCTCCCTCAACACTCCTAGAACCTCTTCTTCCATCACACATCTCCTCAACACCTGGTCGGGTCCCATTTTATACAACAGTACATTTATCAATTTGAATGTCGTGCTTCTTAGGACCAGTTTTCTTCGTTCGCCTGACGACATGTCTCTCGAGAACTGTGAGGTCGAGAGGTACTCCCCCATGTTGGTGTACCCTAACGATAGTGTCGCAATCTAAAACAGGTGAGCATCTGGAAAATCATCATTCACTCCTTATGCCAGCTCTCCAGACTTTATCCGTGATAATTGGCCAGTGATCACATGGCTTTTCCCTGGTCGCACGATGATTGTGAAGGTGAACTCCTATAACAGAAGTAGCCACCTGCTGACCCTTCCTTGAATAATCGGTTTGTTCACCAAGTACATGAGCGCCTAGTGGTCCACATAAAATGTCAATGGGGACGCCAATAGGTAATGACAGAACTTTTGTACGTCGTAGACCATCTCGAGAGCTTCCCTCTCCGTGGCATTGTAATTCTTCTCTGCTTTGCATAAGAATCTACTAGCAAAGTGGATTGGATGGTCCAACTTGTGCTCGCCAACCTGGGCCAATGTAGTGTCGATTGTGTAATTGGAAGCGTCCACATGGCCGTGGAACTCTTTATCCCAGTTTGGGTATGCCAAGATAGGTGCACCCACCAATCTTGTCTTCAATTCCTCGAAGGCTTCACCTTGTGCGATCTCCCAGGTGTACGACTTATCCTTCCGTGCCAGTTTGTCCAGCAGGTACGAGATTCATGGAAAGTTCTTGATGAACCTTCGATAATACCCAATGTGGATGAGGAAAGATTTGACTCCAATGACATCCGTAGGGGGTTCCATTTCCACAATTACCCTCACGTTATCCGGGTCCGTCTTCAATTCGACCTTGCATACAATGTGTCCCAGCAGCTTCCCCTAAGGCACCATGAACCTGCATTTTTGGGGGTTCAACACTAACCGCGCTTTCCTACACCGTTCCATACATTCTCGTAGGCTACCAAATGAGTGTCTTGTCCACTGTAAATGGATCAGTCATCGAGAAAGGCTTCAAAATTCCCTACGGACATCTTATAAAAAATGTGTAGGATGATCCTCTGAAAAGTTGTCGGCAGGTTACATAATCCGAAGGGCATCCTGTTGTAGGCGTACACGTCGTCCTCAACAACAAATGTGGTTTTCCGCTTGTCCTCGGCAACGGAAATCTTGTTGTACCTGGAGAAGTCATCCATGAAGGAGTACATCTCGTGCCCTGCTACTTCCTCCAAAATAGTCTATGAATGGTATGGGGAATGGGTCCTTAATAGTGACCACATTCAGGCATCGAAAGTCCACACAGATGTGGATCTGGTTCGCCTCCTTTAGTGAAATCACAATGGATGATACCCATTCAGTGGTTTGAACCCGAAAACTAATGCTCGCTTCGAGCATTTGCTCTATCTGTTCAATTAGCTTCGTGGCCTAGTTTTTGTTCATTCAGTATAGTCTCTTCCATACTGGTTGGTCTCCAGGTACAAGTGGAATGCGATGCACACAAAGTTCTAGAGGCGCTCCCTTCAAATCCTTGTAGGTCTAAGCAAACACATCTTTATACTCCATAAATATTTAGAAGGTTGTGGCCTTCAACACCGAATTCCAATCATCCCCCACCAATATGTTCTTGCAGTTTGCTTCATCTCCCAAGATTGTTTCCTTCTGCTTGGGCTCTTCATACCGTATAGGTTTATCTTTATCAAACTGATGTGCGGGAGTCTCATTGACTCAGTCCTCTCCTTCATCATATTCCCCATACTCTAGAGGGAACAGGTCCTCTCCTGGCACCTCTTCAATTTGCAACATGTTACATGACGGCTGGAAAAGCTCGTAGTCCTCCATTTTCCAATGGAGAAGTTTGTTCATGGAATCCACATCATCTTCGGAACACCTTCCAATTCCATAACACCCTCCTCATTCGGCTCCATCCTACGTTTTCCTTCATCTACTCTAGTCAACTCTCCTTCCGACTCCGACTCCGAAGAGGATGCCAACTCCTCGCTCACCATCTGAGTTCTAAGGTCAATTACAAATTTCCTCCCTCCATTCTCCATGGACAACATGTTGTCCTTCCAATTATGATTCACCTTCGCAATGACGAGCCACCCCCTCCCCAGGATAGCATCGTAACCTTTCTTCTTCAAGAGGATCACTACGAAATCAAGAATAAAGGTTAAAGGTTTGCGTACCGATAGTTACCTGTTGTGTCATCAGTCTTGACTGGCTTGACGTCGTGTTCGTCTACGCCCACCAGATTGAACGTTGGTGGCCACAATGTTGAATTTCCCAACTTCTTCGATGTCTCCTCCGACAGCACATTCACTCTCGACCCTCCATCCACAATGGTGTTCGTAAGGATGGTTCCCAAGATACCCATCTCAACCATCGTGGGGTGTCGTCCACTGATTACCGCCAGTAGCATAGGGTCCGCCGAAGGGCTCACGGGGACTTTTGTATGGTTTGCCATACGGGTAGGTACCTTTACAGTTCTCATGGTGGTCGTCCTTAGTTGCCGCATCGTTTCCAAGAGGTCCTTGATTTTCACCGGCACTTCCATCTACAACACTTGTCTCATGATATTTTGTTCAACTTCCATACATAGCGAAGTGCTTGCAGTATCATGTGTTTCCCTTCGCTCTACCATCATCTTCCTTTCAATGTCATCCTTCGCTTCCGATACCCTCTCCTTTTCCTTATGGGGGTTTGGGTACGTCGCTTTCTTGGCTTGTGCTATAGTGATTGCCAGTACCCCTTCTTCACCCGACCTGTCAATGTTCAATAGGTTAACTCACGGTTTCGGACAATTTGCATCCTCATGGTCGCTAGGACAACACGATCGGCACAAGTGTCGAGGAGTTTCCTCCTTCTGACAATCCTGGGCGAAGTGTCCCCACAGATTGCAGGCTTGACATTGAATCATTGGCCGACCGTTAGCATCGTATTGTATCTGACTCTGATTGTTGTTATTATTGTTATTGTTTCTTCCTCCCCGACAGTTATTCTAGTGTCTGTCGGACGAAGTCATTGTGTTGGTCTCTTGTTGAGAGGTGCCCACTACTGCGGACATTGACGACTGTTCTTGTGTGAAGAGCACTTGTGCACTTCTTGTTTTCATGTTGTACGGGCACTCCTTGGTGAAGTGTCCCATCACCTAACAAATGTCGCAGAAGGCCTTTTTAGGGCACATGCCTTTTGTATGGCCCTCTTCTTTGCAATTTATGCACCATAATTCTCCCTTGCTCTTGTTGTTGCTCCCCTTCATAGCTTTAAATTCCTTCATCATACGATGCATATCCTTCTAGAGCGCTTGCACCTTCTTACTAGACTCTTCGTCATTGCTACTTCCTTCGGAGGAATCATCGTCTAACGACCTGTTTTTCTTCTTCCTCGATGTTTTCCCTTCGCTTTCTATGTCCATGGCTCGGTTTGTACACGTCCTCATACGACGTTGGAGGAACTATTTTCATTTTCCTTCTCAAGGAGGATTTCAACCCCTCCACGAATTAGTGCTTCTTTTGGTCGTCTACTGGTTGATTTTCCTTCTTTTTGAGCAACTCCTTGAGTTGTCGGTTGTACGTTCAAACGCTCTCATGCTTCCCTTGCTCCATACTGTAAATCTCAGCCACAATCTAATTATCGTCCCGAAGCAGTTTGAATTTGCTCTGGAACAAACTTTTTAATTCGCCTCATGTATTCACCTACGTCTTGTCTACGTCGGAGAACCAGTCTATGGCCACTCAGCATAGGGTTGCAAGAAATTTCACCACCCATTCATCTTGGTCGGTCTGCTTGTTATGTTCTCCTTTGTCCCCGGTCCGATGTGAACTCCCAAGTTCGGTATACTGGAACCGAACAGATTGTTTTTATTACCTTGCTCCAGTTTTCTCTCGACACTATCCGCCTTGCCGGTATCCTCTACGTGTCTATCCTGGGTCTCCTCTACTTCCCTTCGGGTTTCTGGCTCCACTCTTTGACCGTCCCTAATTCCTTCCAATGTGACCCACTTCGTACCCTTCAGCTACCCCTTTGGTGCTCCCCTCAGATAACCACTTTGTATTTATGCTTGTAGTTACCCCTCCCCTCCCGACAATCCTCCGTTTCCTTCGTCTCCATTCCGCCTGCTCTTCCAATCTTAATGCTTTTTGAAGAGCCTCCTCTTGGTCTTTTTGTCCCTTTCGAATGTGTTTTTTTTCTTTATTCACCGTTAGTGGTATAAATTATCCTTTTCGAAGGGGTTAAGGATGCGTTGCCGTCTGCAGCTCTCGTCATGTTCCTCCTCTTCCCTTTGGCTCCTTTCCTGGTACTGCTGTAAGATTTGTTGACGATGGTCTTCCCGATTTCCTTCTTCTCAAAGGTTATAGAGAGCAATGAAGTGTGCTGCCAAGAGGCTTGGCAATTGGTACATAAAATGATCAACTGCTGGATTTATTTCGAGTGTATCCCAGATCACACTCTCGGGAACCCCTTGGCATTTTGCCTCCCTTCGAATGTGAGTCCCGATGGATGCCCTTAAAACATTTGAACAATCCTCCGTCAATACTCTTTCCCCTTCAAACTCTTCCTCCCTGGTAACTTGTTCATTTGCTGGCTGGCCCATTATAAAGTTCTCGCTATGTCATGTGTCTTTTATCCTCTCAAGTAATTCATTCCCAGATTCGTTTCAGCGTTACGCCAAATGTTTGCCACGTAGGGTAAAGTTTAACACATACGAGAATGTAAAGTAAATGTAACAGAATAAATGCAATATAAGAGAACTCATAGACGCATATTCATTAATCTCCTAAATGCTTACAATGTATCTCTAAATGACATCAGCAGTACTTCTATTTCATAATGACAAGTACAACAACCACACCTTTCGGAGATAATTACATGGATATATATAGAGGTGTCGAGGGGGTGCAAGTGCCAACCGTCGCCCAACTACCTACCCCTCGATAAACACTAACAAACACTAATTACCCGACAACATCATCCCCCCAAAAAGAAAGTCGTCTCTGGAGGACACACAACAAAATAGGGACTAATACAACTATACAAAATGAAATCAAGGATTTGGGGGCTGAGAAAGCATCCCTGACGAGGAAGTTGCCAGTGGTGGTGTAGATGATGTCAGTCGTGCCCTCAACTCGTGAACCTGCCAAGTCTTATGTCGCAGATCCCTCTCAGCAATCATTTGTCTCTCCCGAGCGCCCTTCACCATGAATGTTGCTTCCAGAATCTCCTTATTTTTCTTGTCCACCTCCTCTAGAGCTGTCATAAGACAACTCTCTAATGCTGCCACCTTATCTCGGTACAGTTCCTCCAAAGCAGCCACCTCAGCCTTGTGTTGTGCCTCGTGTTATGCCTCTAAAGCTATCATCTGAGCCTTATGATGTGCTAGCTCCTCCACCATCTGAAGCTGAGTGGCAAGCTCCTCTCGAGCTGTCATGGCGGCCACTCGCTTGGCCTCAACCCCTGCTCCCAAGTGTTGAGCCTTCTGAAGCTCATAATACAATGCCAAATGTTACAACGATGCCAAATGTTTTCCCTGTAGGGTAAAGTTTAACATAAACAAGAATGTAAAGTAAATGTAACAGAACAGATGCAATATAAGAGAACTCACAAATGCATATTCATTAATCTCATAAATGCTTACAATGTATCTCTGAATAATATCAACAGTACTTCTATTTCATAATGACAACAATCACACCTTTCGAGATAAGTACATGGATATATATAGAAGTGTCGAGGGAGTGCGAGAACCAACCGCCAGCAATCGTCGCCCAACAACCTACCCCTTGACAAATACTAACAAACACTAATTACCCGACAACAATCCATAGCAGACCAAATCTAGTCTTCTATTCTAATAATTTCATGTGTGAATAAAGATATGTTTTACTCTTGTATTTAGTATGCATTGTCATCTCTATTTTTAATACATGTATTTATTTTATCAAATAGAGTAATAAATATTTGGTGTCATTGCCTTAAAAGAAATCAGGTCAGATTTGAGTGATTCATGCCCTTAGATCCCAATAAAGGCGAGAAGATGCCATAAGTTGGTCAAGACCATGAGATCAGGCAATCTTTAAGGATCATTGAGAAAGGGAATGAAGAAGAAGATATGAGAAACAAGTGAGGAAAATAAAATGGGATGATTCCCAAGATGGAACCCTTCCCAAGAACATAATCAACTTGAAAAGTCAAGACAACCTTCTCTAGACCAAGGAAGTTGGGAAACAAAGTTGTTTTTCTTCATAGAAACTTATGAAAAAAGCCTTCAAGGCATTGAAAGGTTGTCAATTGGAGGAGAAATAGAGCAAAGGGTGCATAAAATAAAATACAAAGATGAAACAAGGGCACAAAAGATTGAAGTCGAGGGAAGAGTTGTCAGCTCCTTCATAACTGAAAGCATGACAGAAGCACTGAAAAGTCTCAATTAGAACTCTCCAGCAAGTAGATTCCAGGTGCTAGGCTTACATTAGGATATAAACATAGCAAGCCACAAAAGATTGTAGTTGAGTAAAGAGTTGTCGGTTCCTACATGGCTGAGAGCATGAGAGAAGTACCAGAAAGTCTTAATCAGAACTCCCGAGCAAGTAGATTCCAGGTGCTAGGTTTACATTAGGAAATAACCATAGCAAGCCACAGTGGAAAAAATCAAAACTTGCCCAAGTTTACAAGCAATGGATTGGAGGATCCCATTAAGCACTGTAAAACTTTTGAAACAATCTCGATAGCAAATGGACAATATGATAAAGCAATTTTGCTATGATCTTTTCCAACCACCTTGCACGATGTAGTGATTGACTAGCATATAGAAATTTATTAAGCCTCCATAAATACATAGGAGAGACTAAAGAAGGCCTTCCAAGAAGAGCTTCAATTGCTTCTTGATGACAATAAAATAGTAGCACAAATTTAGACTACAAAACAAGGTAAGCACAAAATTGTATGAGCTTATAATCGTAAACTTAAAGAACAACTAGTAAAATTGGAAAAAGAACTAGCTAACAATCTAAAAAAGCGGAGGTTCATTGAAGGTCTACTTCTGTCATTAAGAAAAAACATGAAGGTAGTACTCCCTGTTGATGTGAGTTTTGTTCCACTAAAACATACAGAATCGAATGCTTAGTATCTCGAGATGAAACACCATATTTCAAACTCTGTTGAATAAGGAAGCTCATATGCTAGACAATGTAGATGAATTGTGTGATCAAATGAGACAACCTCAAGGTTCCTTCTTATTGTGGACTTTTACTCAGTTGTAATGATGTGACATGCTAGTTATCACAAAGCGACTTACGTTGTTCATTCAATGGATATCAACTTTACTTTAACTTCTTCCAATCAAACGACTTGCAAGGATAAGGGTTTAGAATGCTAATCTACTCCTAGAATGTAAGAAATAGTGGATGTCTTTGTGCCTCTACTAGACTTACTTTAGCCATCAACATCAACCAAGCTAGTGCAATCTCCTAAGGTAAATGTAAGATATTCAAACTACCACCATTCTATTAACACCATCCATCGAAGCATATCAATGTGCAAGCAATAATCGAGGTTAAGTTCATATAAATGTCATTTGACCATGCAAGGCAAACTTACAATCAACAAGCAGCTAGTGGTTTGGTGTAAGAGAGTTCACCAAAGATACATCCAAAATCACTTTCATTCAACTAAACACTACTTCTAATTAACATGAAATGAAATCCTAAGTGAGGAATTGAACAAACCATGCAAAGAAGAAATTAGAAGCAAAAACTAGCCTAAACAAAAATAAATTCAGCCTTCAACACCCTGTCCAAAAATACATGTCAACAACTCAACTCATGCATACAAGACTCCAATACATGTCCGACAAACTTTTCAAGGGTTCGTACCACTTAAAGACACATATATAGGTGCCTCTTTTTGTCATTTATGCCACTTAAACCTCACAGTGAACACCTAGGCACTTATTTTAGGTACTCTTGTCACTCAAAACTAGTCCTAGATTGCTGATGTTGAGCTCATCAATATAACAACCACTTTTTCAAGCTTAAACTTTATCAATTGCAATTACAACCACTATTCAAAAGTAAGAAATAATAACACAATTTTTATGACAATATGTTTGTTTTATGTAAATAATAAGTTCTTTACAATTTAGAGGCACCAACCCCTCATTCAATTCGTAAGCACCAACTCACTAGAGGCACCAACCCCTCATTCAAGTAATAATCACAAGAGTTATAACTCCGTTGTCAATCTGACATAAATCTTATACAAGCCTGATCACCAATCTGCTTCAAAGAGAATACAATCTCTTCTATATAAATTGTTAATGTTTGTAGCTTCGGTCAGATTATTCTAACCTTAAGCATTTGATATCTCTCCTTTAGATAAAATGAGAATTATATATTATATAAATTATCATTGTATATTTGATGATCTTATCAATTGGAGAATTCATTAAGATTCATTTTATAGTATCATTATTGATAACCATGATAGTTATAATTGGTAACTATCATAGTTATCATTATTGACAACTAATATGATTAAAGGTAATATCAATATCATAGTTGATATTGTTATTAACTTTAATTGTTAAAAAAGTTGATAACAATACCAGCTTACCATTATTAAAAGTTGATAACTATATCAACTTAATGAAAATCATTGAGTTAATAATAGTGTCGATTATGGTATCGACCAAAATATGGTATTACTTTATGTCGATTATGCTATCGACTATGAATCTGAATTATGATATTGATTAGTCATTATTGATAATGATATCACTGTGATTATCATTATCAATAATGATAATCGTACTTGCTTGATCATCAAAGGTATTCATATCAACTTTCATATCTACCAAAAGTACAGACTTATCATTGTTAATAATGATACTGTCGACGTATATCGACAGCATCATTATTAACAATGACACTGTTGACATGCATTTTGAATGGTAAGTTGAATGCAGACCGATATGAGTATCGGCTGGCATCACAATGATCAATATTAATATCAATGTTAATGAAGATCGACATTGTTAACATTAGCACATCAATATTAGAGTATCGAAATGATAACATACATAAACATATCGATATTGGTTATCAATGAGAGTTTATATTAAGCAAGATCAAGTATCATTTACATATTACATGGTTTAGTAGTAATGAAAGACCGAATAATCGGTGTTAGTGAGACATGTCTCTAATGTCTCTACGTGGACATGTTCCACATAGAGACATGTCTCCACGGGGGACATGCCTTCCCATCCTTGTATATAATGTGAAGTTGATCAGATCTTGTAAATACACAGAAATTATAAAGTGGAGACTCAATAACACATAGGTTGTCAACGACAATATTATCGCAGAGGATAGTATTTATATAGCAGAAGACAATAAACATATTGCAGAACATATACTGATTGGAGATTATATAAATAGGACGTCTATCATATTGGTTGATAGTAAGACGGTTATAATATCTCTGGCAGATCGATATATCTTTGCAGATCAATATTGACAAATATATCAAATCACATTCACAGCAATATACATTCAGTCTTCTTCGGATATTGAGAAATATATATATAAGTCTCCTATACATATTAGTAAATTAGAAGACACCATTAGTTATATTATATTGATATTGATATTGATATATATCAAATAAGTGATTTGATATAATATCAATTTGGAGATCAATAAATATATATAAGTAAGATAATCTTCTAAGAGAGAGAAGTTATCTATCACATTCAAATTGAAAGTAATAAGATAATCTTCTAAGAAAGAAATTATCTATCATATTCAAATTAGGAGATCAAGATAGAAGAGATATAATATATCTTTTAAGATCAACCTTGGTTAGATAACATTCTATTGTGAATTTATCTAATATATACATAAAATTTTAAGAGAATTACATTCTCAAATCTGATCAATCAACAACATAAACTCCTTCCTCAAATCTGAAATGATATTCTTTTAATTCTCTCTTCTCACTCTAGTGTATGTACCTGATAAATCTTTTCTTTTATTACTCACTGCACACACACTCTTCAATCTTCCGAAATTGTCCTCTTATATTTCTTCTATTTCTAAAGATCATGTCTTTTAAAATTGGAGACACATCTTTTACCATTTGTTAACCATTCTTTAAATTATTGTCTTAATATCGCACCCTTTAATTACTAATTCCTTGGTAATTACTCAACATCATTAATCGCTGCCTTTGTATATTCACTGTATTTTATTAGTCTTACTTTTTGCCAAATGAAGTGCCATATAAGCTTTTCTTGGTATTTGTTTAACTTTTGTTATCACACCCTTGCACCATGGAAGCACACCTTTATTGCAATGTTTTTTATAGCACCTTTAGTGCATTGATTTTTATCGCACCTTTGTGATAGGGCCTTTTATTTTGTTTTTATATTATTGCTGCCACCTTATATACTTTCGCTGACATCAGTAAACAAAACGCCAGAGAATATCGCTGTTCCTTTTGACTTACGTAAGTCATGTAACACAATCACTCATCTTTATGTTATTGTCATGTGCTCATTTGTTGTGTGTTTCTGATGAAGTCAACCAGGATAAACAATTTAATCTCTGTACTTTCTTGACCATATAAGGCTTGCATGGCATATGCTGACTTCGAAGAATACGCTGACCAGTCTTGTCTAAACATAGTCGCACTTGTTTAATATATAAGCTGCCATGTGTATTTGTCCCAGCACGGTTTTGGATGTTTGCTGTTTTATCATTGTCTTAAGTCAAGTGTCAATGTATTTGATTATTGCTGTTGTTCGATATATATATTAGTAACCTTTTCGAAACTTAATTATAAAAAGATGTGTAAGGACTAAGTATAAGAATTGTAAATTTTGGCATACTATGTAAAGTTTACACTAATAAACATTAAAAGCATGACAATACATTAACAATGGTGGACAAACTTTTGCAACTTTGGGAGCAAACCAGGAACAAGTCTACGAATTGCAAATGAAACTTCAGCATACTGCGTGAAGTTTAAACAAATAAACATAAGAAACGTGGCAATGATTAAATTAACAATTACGATGGTGGGTGAAGGTTTGGGGTCAAAGGTCAGTTCCCCTTGTGGAGATTTGGAGAAAAGCCCCCAACAGGAGCAAGGGGCAGTGCCCATTGTGGGGTCTTAGGGCAGAGCTCCTAGTGGGGTCAAGGGGCAATGCCTCTTGCAGTGGTCTCGACGAGAGCCCCCAACGGGCACAAATAAGGCCTCCAAACCCTCACAAACCTTCATTATGAATCTCATTTTCATAATTTTATTACCATTTTTCTATTTTCAATTGCAGATTCTAGCTATGGGCCTGAGAAACACCTAGGCATCTTGATGGAGTCCAGGCGGTGATGGCACTGCAAGAAAACATTTCCCCTAAGTCCCCATGTCCTAGACACATCCTCGTCCCAAAAAAAATCCTTTTTTTTTGGAGTGGGGATGGGGGGGAGGCGGGGGAGGGGGGGCGCTAAACACATCCCCGTGGTTCAAATCTTTAGACTCTATTATTACCTGCTAGGGGGTCCTTCGTTCCTTGTATTTGCCGATTAATTTTGACCTCGCAATCCTCAACATCCATTTCAGTCACCCATGTCACTTGAACATACATAACATGCACCTACATTTTGCCCGTCACGTGAAAACCTTATCAAACGTTGTGGTGCTCATGTTACCTATCAACATCCTAGGTGTCTATTTTCCTCATCTTTGCCACCTAAATGATCTCCATCACACGCAGGAGCTCATTTCAGTTACACATCGGGAGCATCCCTGTTACTAAAGTCTGACTGCATGCATATATGTGTGCTTAGACACCTGTTGATTCCAATAAATCTGGTTTTCATCTTTCAGTAGTGCTCTTTCCTTGTTTGTCTCCCCAACTTAGCCCTTTCAATACAACACTCTCCTTGTTCCTATTACCTAAAATATAAACAGTTAGACAGACTTTATATTTCATTCATTCTTTTCCGACCCATCATCAATTAAACAAATCTTCTTCCAAAGGATAGACTTGCCTCATCTCCTATTTATACGCATTCCTTAGCAAATGATCCTTAACAAGGTATGCTGGCAGGGTCTTACCAGTGTTCCAGACCTCCACTTTTAAAAAATAAGTGAGATTTAAAACTTTGTTGTTTTATTCTCTAGTGTCCAGGACATTATTTGTTAGCTTTTCACCATTCGCCAGGTTAAGTGGATTAATTTCAACCATTGAATCAGAGGATTTCAGTCATTCTTTCAAAACAGGGCTGTTCTATTGCATTTGTTTTTACTTTTTGACTGAAAAAATGAATTTCAGGCATTGTACGGAACTTTGAGAGCTCCAATTGATGCCTGGAGATGTCAAGGGTAAATACAGACCAATGCACCTTGTTAGTGGTTTTGAAACTAAAAATTAACTCAAATTATTTTTTAAATTCGCTGCCCTCTCAGAACCCTACCAAGACCCTTAGTGGAAAATTTAGAGTTTTAGGGATTAAATGCCTACCCAGCAGATGAAATTGAGTCTGTAGGTATTTGTCAACCTACTCCACTTGTTCAAGTACCTATAGTACCATTTTGGCACAATTATTGTAGTTGTTTTGAGATCTTACTAATTTTTCAAAGTCTCCAGAGTTTGTTATGATAGTGCAGTCTATGATTAAACATTATTTTGATATTAATAATAATAATTTGGAATTCAGCAAACTAGTAATATTTTACCATCCACTCACATTATACAACAAGACTAGAGCTCTACTCGCATATCATTCAACTATTTTATTGTTAACTGAAGAATACCTTTATCAACTTCATATAGAACTTACTAAAGAATCATTTAGTAGCAAATCTTACATGCTAGACAGCATTCTACTATTTTAGACAAACTTTTCATTTGGATAATTCATGGGCTAAACTCTCTATTTTAGACAAGTCATGGGTTAAACTCTCTACTTTATTCTCTGTTAATTTCTATGATATGGAAATGCCTTTAAATTTAAAAACAACTATTTTTTGTCTCTTTTTCAACATTTAAAAAAAAAAAAATGTAAATCTGATCTGTATATTTCTATGATATGGAAATGCCTTTAAATTTAAAAACAGCTATTTTGTCTCTTTTTCAACATTTTTAAATAAAAAAAATTAAATCTGATCTGATTCATGATTTTTCGGATTTAAATCCCATTTTTTTCAAAGAATCTTGTACTTTTAGTTTGCCAATTTTCCACAAAAGTGTTTTGCTGCAATGGAACTTCAGAAGATATCACAATAAAAAATAAGAATATAATACTACAAACCATAATCAACATGAAAAAGGTCACGGACTAAAATCTGAAAGAATTCTTTAGTCACTCCCCCTTCATCGACACCTTCCTCTCCTTCAAAAATCACCTGGAACATGTTAAGTTGAATGAATTATTTGCTTGCTCGTTTCTTGAGATAAAAGTCATTTCTAGTAGACTTGGGATTTATTGACAACTATATGGAAACACCAACTTAAATAACATTTTAAATTGGTTCTTTCAAATGGAAATAAAAAGAGTCTACAATCAATAGCTGTGAAAAGGGAAACAAGTCACTACTGCGAAGCAACATACTATTATAATAAGGATGTCATAATTGCATCAAACAATGACAAAATAAAAAAAATGTGCTTTGTTTTAAATTCATCGATAACAAAAGAGTTTATCCCATCAATCTATAAACAGAGTCAAACTTTTCTAGCTTGAATATTTTGATACATCTCAATATGAAAAATGACTCAAGGTGATTTCTATTAAAAGATTCATATTATTACCAACAATGTTCAATCCTTCACAATCAACAATGTTAAGGCATTGTTTCTAGCATAGTAGCATAAATTGTCTTGGGAAAAAATCGGCAAACCAGAGTAGGATTTTTTGAAAAAGTCGGGAAAAAATTGGAAAATGCATATACAGAAAATTTATACATTTATACATATTACAGAATAAATATATAAAAGAATTATCTATATACAAATTTAAATTTAAAAAATTTATACATATTTTTTTTAATACAGAATATATTGACTCTTGAGAAATAAATGCAGTAAATTGTATATAAAGTTTATACATGTATACCAAAATATATACAGAATATATTCAGTAATATTCTAGAAATATTTACAGTAAATTTTTTAAAATTTTATGTATAAAAATATACAGTAAAGTTTAATAAATTTTATAAAGAAATATATATATTATATACAGTAAATTTTCATTTATAATATATTTTCATACTGTATATTTGTATTTTACTGTATATAATAATGTAGTAAATTATTTTAATGTAGTATTTTCATACTGTATATAGTAATCTAGTATATTATTTAATAATTTTAAACATATAATATATAAAGAAATAATTTTAAATAATATACTACATTACTATATAAATTCTTACTATGTCTGTGCGATGGCGAGCATACTTGGCTTACTGTATAAATGATAAGTTGAGCTTGGCTGCTGCAACTCAACTCCATGCGCGTCGGCTCAGGTCCACCCGCGTTGGCTTTCAGACCTCCACCCGCCTCAGATTTTCCAGACCAATTCGTGTTAGCTTCCACCTCCCGCGTTGGCTTCCAACTCAACCCACCTGCGTCGTCACGGTATAAGAAACCAACCCGCATCGGCTTTATAAGAAACAACAGTGTATGTACTATGGGGCACGTTTTAGGTATTCGTTGACCGAGTTTGACTATTTTTACCAATTTTTTGCGGAAAAATCGGCACAGCCTGCAATTCCTGATTAATCGGGATTTTTCCCAATTTCTGCTGCTATTATAAGTGACTCTGTAACAAAGAGTGTATTAGAACTAAGTTCTGCACAATAGCTAGTTGCTACATTTACTTTGGTGAATATTAGGCATTTTCATTATCAAGACCAATAATATTTAAGTACATTATAATATTTCTTATTTTATGCGTCATTTGTTTATACTCCTCATATCTGCATTATATTTTCTTGTTTTGGGTTTCCCCATATGTCATACACTATGCCAGACATAAACCTTTAAGTGGCCTTTAGTATAACCGGATTATGTAAATATCTTCTAGGCCCCGTTTGTTTCGCGGAATTGGAATTGAGTCAAAACCTTATTATCACAAAATCAGGTTTTGAAATCCCGGTTTAGCATCTTGGGGAATTGGAATTTGACTCAAAACCTTATTATTGCAAAACCAGGATATGATTTCTAATTCCACCTATTTAGTGGGAAGGTGATGCCACTCATTTTGGTGTCTAAACCCGGTTTTGCTTGACGAATCCGGAATTGCAATTTAGAGAAACAAACAGCGGATTTGCAAAAACGGGAAGTGTCACTCCCAAAAACGGGAAGTGTCACTCCCAATTCCGTGAAACAAACGGGGCCCTAATAACCAACTAGTTTTGAAAAAGTGGTTTATGCCACTTGTCCCATTGATCTTCAAAATGTAATTAAAGTATCAAGGTTCAAAACTTCAAGCATATACCCAATGCAAATCATAGCTAAATATATTTTTGCCACCTAAAATTAGACACTTTTATGGCTAGCCAATAAAGATGTGGAAAGTGGCCTATAATTGATTGCAATGAGGAAAACTATAGGCATATACCTCTGTGGCAGCAAAAATGCCTTCGGGAACAAATTCCTCTTCCTGTATTTCCTTCCAAACCTCTTGAAATGGGATCATGACACCAGAATTTTCAGCATGCTCCTCTACTGAAATGTTAGGAAATGTAATTTGACAGTCTGCTTGTTTCTCTTTTTTAATCTCTCCTTGTGTAACCTTGGGTTCTTACTTTAGCAACTTCACTGCTTTATGCTTGCATAGGTGATTAGGCTCCCAGGTTCCTTTGCACGAGAAGTGAAGATTTTTTCTTCTGAGTTCATTCCTGCTATCTTTATCCTTCCCTGCAATAGAGAAATTCTTTTCTTTTGTCCCTTCTTTCTTTCCAGTTGACAAATGAGGACCCAACATCTCTAGATACTCTATCAAAGTCGTCAGATTCTTTTGATATTTTAGGAAAACTTGCAACATTATCTTCATGAGCTCCCAGTTTGTCTTCATCTTTCATGGATACCCTCTGGCTAGCAGGACGCACAACTCTGCTACCACTGTAAAGTCTAGAGACAAATTTAGTGTCAACTTTATGTTCTTTTTCCTAATGTATTTTTAACTGGAATTTTGTCAAACAGTTTGTAAGCACATGAATATGAAAGGGTTTCTCTGCCTGCAGCATTTTTGCTCATTTCTCTTATGAATTTGTTTTCACTTTCATTACACAACATTCATAAATTTGAAAGACAAACATCATTTAACATTGTTTCTAGTAGTCCCTATAAAATGGAGATTACAATCAGCTGTGTGGGGCAGTGATATGCAAGAGACAGCAAATATAATTCTGACCTTGATTAAAGGAAAATTCCAACTTTAAACAGATCTGAAATTTCATAACAGTATGCCTAGATTGGCAGACCAAGGTCCTCACGCCAGCTACACGGTACATGAATACCTTGCCATAGAAGATTTAGTATTCGTTTTGTGTAGCTCCACAATACATCATCACACCTAGAAATGAATGGAAACCGACCAGCAAAAACGGATAGTCCAAATGCTCATCATGAACTGAACATTCTCACACCCAACTAATTTGTATGTCAGACCAAGCACAGTCACCTCCTCACGTCAGCTAATCAGAAGCATCTTCAATCGACCAACTTTGATATTCGTCAAGCCATCCATAGGAGTTCATGTGTTGACCTTAAGTGTAGCGCCTAACTTGTCGTCCTCCATGTCCAGCCAATACAAGTAACTCGTCCAACTTTGATAATTTGCTGCTATATTCCACACGTCAACTGCAGATCTCCAACATGTACTTTGAATCTGCCAAGTGGCAATCTTCATTTAGGCAACAAATAGACCCTTAACCCAATGCTAAGGCAGTTTGACTTGCTGGATCTCTTTTTGATTGCGACACCCTTCAATGGTGGGACCAAAAACATGTTTGTATCTCGTTTAAAAGAAGTTGCAACCACATTAGAATGTAGCAAAAGTCGTAATTGTTTGAGGACCCTCTTGACTCCTTTGTCTACCCTACTCTTGCAACAGCTACATCCTAACTTGGTTATGTATAATGAAACTTCAAGAAGGGCTTGGAAGTATCGCAAGCAGTAGGATGGATTTCCTAAGGCCTTAAATAATTTCCATATCATTTCTGTTGATGTATGTAGCATTGGTCAGATAAATAAAACTGACTATATGATTATTATGAGAAATGTTTTATTACATATATATATATATATATATATATATATAATAATTGATATTATTTTATATATTAATATGCATATATATATAAATATAAATTTAATCTATATTTTCTTATAATAACTATATAGTTAAATTTAATAAATTAGATTAATGAATAGACATGTCCCATGAAGGGACATGTCTCTTCTTGTCTTTGCCTTGTATATATAGTATATACAAGAGATCGATGCATTTGGAAAATACAGATAATACAGCAGTGTGATTACATTTGCAATCGATCTCTAGAGAATCAAGACATGACATATATATTAAATTATGAAACAATACCATCAAACATGCAAAAACAACATGGTATCAGAGAAAAAGCCTGGGAGGTTTGGCTGTATATGACAAATGATGAATTCTATATTCAGCGCCTTCGGACTTGGTCATACTCTTTGTGGCGAAAATTATTTCTAATGGAAGAATAGAGATGCGACTTCAAAGAGGTAGAGAGATCTTCAGACAAGGAATTCAAACATGTGAATGAGGCCTTTAAGCCAGCCATAAATTAAGCCTTGCAAGAGCAAATTTTCAGAGTATCTTGCTAAAGTCAGACAATTATATTTGATTCAATATTTTATAAGGTTTGGCGTGATGAGTGCAAACAAATAAATTGGTTTAGAAGCAACGTATATACTTGTGAACTATCAAAGGTATCTTGTTGGCGGATCATATGCAATAGAATGGAGAGGCAACGTAAATGGAAGTAGAATGATATTGTGTATACCACCTTCAATTAATCAACCGGTAGTAGTCATATCCATATGGTCTCCACATGGATCGTGGGCTAGGAAATGCTCCAACGTGGACCACCATGGAAGAGCTAGACCTGTGTATTCATAACATACACATCGTCTATTATTTAGAAGTTGACCGAATACCATAACGAGTCTTAGTAAACGGCACGAGACTGAGGGTCGAGTACATTATTATGCCATAAGGAATAGTCACTCTATGTGGAGAAGAAGTTGACAATACTTTGATTGGCACAAAACAATCATACCTGATACCTTTGATACCGGTGGGTAGCACATACGACAAAATTCCCCATAGACATACATACCTGGCACTTCTACTAAGACACGATGGACATATGAATAATTGTTCAAACATGATATGGTACGAGAAATCATCTCTAGTTTTCAATAGTATTTATTATATTATTGATTGACAATACCAATCGAGAGGATTCTTGAATCAATGTTTGTGTAGCGCACTCTCTCCCTCGGCTGGCAAATATTATGTATGAGGATTATAATAATGCTTCAATCCAAAGAGACTATAAAATCAAAATTAGATGGCTGCAGGAATATGAGTCTCCAAATTTGGTTCAACTGATGTGAGGAGCGTTTATATTTTCTGTGGTGGCTCACGACTTCCATCACTGGCCATATTGGCAAATCATTTTGTAGTTCACAATCATTCTTTTGAAGATTGGTGTAATTTGTGTGACTCAAACTTGAGGAGATTGTGACTTCACCACGCAGAGGTGATTTGCATAGTAATTGGTGTTGGCCTACGAAGGTCTCTCATCACCCTATCTTTTATGGTTATATGCCATCAAAGTATTTACAATTTGACTTGTGCATGATAGATGACTGTAATCATAGTTAGCGGCACCCTCCACAACGTTACACAGATGACTCGTATCTGTAACATTCAGATTAAAACTTCAAGGATCCCCGGTTTCACAGTAGTGCATATGCAGATTCCTCTAAGTCTAGCAGCTAAGTGGTTCAAAAAAATGATAGAGTCACGCTTATTGTCTTCATCAAAGTCTATTCTCATAACCTGAAGTAAGGGGATCGCCTTAAGTTGTTGTGAGAAGGAACCCAGGGTCCAACTAGTTTTGTTAGTTGATTTGCTTAGTAGTAAGGCATCAACAATCGTATGTGCTGGAGGATATTCGTGCTTACTTAATTTGACAAAGGCTTGTGACATCGTGTGGGCCTTTCATAACCAGGTGACAGGACACTCATTGGAGCACCTTGCATCAGGAAGGATGTTGATGAGCATAATGAGGTTGTGGTAGCATCTGAGATTACAAATAAAAGTCAAGACCATAGAAATCTTCCAGTAAGAGGGAGAAAACTGCGAGGGGATATTCTAACCTCGAGATGGTTATATTCATATTTTGGTCTTGAACTCTATTTTATGATAGTAGGTCCAAAGTGGTCTTGGATCTAGCACTTTCAGCAGTATGTGGATCATGCCTAAATACCTTTTATGATTGGGATCATGCATGCTCCTGTGTCAGAGGGAGCAACTAGAGGATTTTCTTCAGTTGACTATCGAGGATCTTGAACATATTGATTCAGAGGAAGAGGACCGTGTTAAGATGGTTTCTATAGCGACCAAGAAACTATAGCAGTTAGAGGACCATGATTCAAATAATGAAGTTCCATGTATAAAAGTCAAAAGGTTGATATTAGATTCAAAGGGAGACTGATAGTTCATCTAAAAGCAACCTTGGATGAGGAGGTCAAGAGGTTGTTGCAAGACCTTGAAATTTAAAGGGAACATATAGAGGATCTGATTCATTCTGATCTCCAAGGAATTTGGTCATATTGGTTCAGAGGGAGTCACCAATGGAGATGGTTTTTGCAGTCAGAGGACTATGATCATGAGATGAGTCCCATATATACTGACTGAAACGTCTTTATGCTAACTCCTACATAACTTGGGGTTCACCAAGAGTGATGCAAACTATATAAGAGATATAGTACATAAGTATGCTATTCAAGGTACATTATCACTACAGAACAGATGGCTGGTATTCTCACCAAGTTTCTTGCTAGAGAGAAAGTTGTGTACTTTCAAGATAAAACTGGTATGTTGAGAATGAAGCCTTAGATGAAAAAAAAGGAGTTTCAACATCTATGATCCATTATTTTATAGAGATTCCTTATCATTATGTGAGAGAAATGGTGGATAGGAATGTGATTCTGTTGGAATATATCAGTACAGGAGATCAGAAAGAAGATATACTCACCAAGCCACTTGCCGAATGAAAGTTGAATACTTCAGGAAAGGTCTTGGTATGATTAAATTGTAATTTGCATTGTAATCTTTACTAATATATATAAGATGTTTAATGTGTAAACTTCTTTTGTCATATGTGTTGATGTATGACTTTATGGGCTCTACCCCCTGTGTTCATTTCTAAAAGGTGACGATCTTTTGGAAATGAACACTTGTATTCAAACATTATAAGATGACGATCTTGTAATGTTGATATCATGCTGACTTGATATCATTCATGGATGTGCCATGATCTGTTATGGTAGACATTATGTGACGTAATGTCAGTGCACATACCATAGCTAGGATGTATAAGGAGAATGTGATATTCTCGAGCATATCATCGTTTAAGTGTCACGAGTTATGTGATACCTATCATCACGTGTTATGTGATGTTTGTCTTCACGAGATATGTGAGACTTCTTATCATGAGTTATGTGAAATACTTAGTGCCACAAGTTATGTGACACCTCACGAGTTATGTGATAACTTAATCATAAGTTAAAGTGATATATCATATCATGAGATAGATGATATATATATTTTTATCACGAGTTAAGTGATATCTATAGTCACAGAGTTTATTGTGATGTATTCTTGTTCATACTTTTTATCTTCCCTAGCTAAGAGGGAGTATTGATGCATAGTAGTGTCGATCAAATATAAGTATGATTCCTATGATTATTTAAATATGAGTATGTATGTATGTATGTCAGTTCACAATGTGAACTGACATACACACATACGCATTACTTGTGCCTATAGAATAATCATTCTAAATCCTTGTATATGATCAAAATACTATACAAGTATAATAATCTGTGTAAACAAATTCCTTTCATCTTCTCTGGCCATGTATCGAGCAATGAACATTGGCGGTTGCATTGTACAGATCAAGTAATGATCGTATATCATCTATATTAAGAATCATGTAATGATCCGATACTATACACAACAGTATAGTATGCAATGATTATAATGTAATGTTTATCACTTGTATTGGAAGGTGAACGATCTTACAATAACTTGACCTTCTATTGTGATGATAGAACTTGTGGATAGAATCGCCGATGGATAGAATCATGTAATATATATTGATTACATCATGAGGATGATGCTTCTATCTTAGGGTTGTTGCTATCAGGTGTCATAAGTGTTAACATTGGATTAATTTATCCTCCCTAGCTAAGAGGGAGTGTTGATGTATGTAGCATTGGTCAGATAAATAAAACTGACTATATGATTATTATGAGAAATGTTTTATTACATATATATATATATATATATATATATATATATATATATATATATATATAATTTTATATATTAATATGCATATATATACAAATATAAAGTTAATCTATACTTTCTTATAATAACTCTATAATTAAATTTAATAAATTAGATTAAAGAATAGACATGTCCCATGAAGGGACATGTCTCTTCTTGTCTTTGCCTTGTATATATACAAGAGATCGATGCATTTGGAAAATACAGATTATACAGCAGTGTGATTACATTTGCAATCAATCTCTAGAGAATCAAGACATGACATATATTAAATTATGAAACAATACCATCAAACCTTCAAAAACAACAATTTCCTATAATATACCAATGTTACGCCTTCACTGGTACAGTAAGGCAGATTCTCCTATGCAAATAAATATTTGGATTTTAAATTATTTTTCTTATCATCCGCACAAACCCTTGATGAATCTATTTTTATTACAAATCTCAATAAATTCATCATCTGCAAAACTGGAAAGATAGTTTTGATTCAGCTCCACATTACGTCTTCAAACATTCAGCCCACAAGGGATCCCTGAATGGACTTTCTCATAGAAAAACAAGGGTGTTTGTCACCTCTCCAAAGCTTCGGCATACCATCATCCTTGGCTAGAACAACACTTCGTTTTGGGTTTTTGTCCATCAGGAAAACAATTGGGATTTTCATGTAATGAGCCTGACTTGGCCTTATCGATAAACCATCAAAATTTTACCAATTTCCGTACAAATCATACACTTGGCATTCTATCAAACAGTTGGCAGACAATCACTGTAAGGACCTTGTTCAGCTCTTACCCAAATTCGACTGCAAGCTCTAAGTTCATTTGTTATTATGGCATCAATTGATTTGCAAAGAGATTTGGAAATATACATATATATAACTCCTTGTTTTATTAATCACAACCTCTTCTTATATGTAAAACATTACATATTTCCATCACTTTCTTTGTACTTTCGTAAGTAACACAAATGCATATGTTGAAGAATTCTAAGAATTCGAAATTGATAACAATGCCTGAATTTCAGAATTTGTTCCTTATTTAATTTGTTGGACACCTTACAATTTGTCTAGCGATGACTTCTTTACTTGCTAATTAGAAAACATTAAAGGAACCTGTTTATGTGCCTCTGCTATGCTGGTTTGTTGGCTGTTGTTGACAGCAGGCTCGAAATGTGGGCCGTGGAGCCACCCACCAATCTGCTACTCGCGGGGGTATCACCTTCCCCAAGCTGTGCTCTGAATCGTCCCCCCCCCCTATGCTCACGTGCGGCTGTATGACCCTCTACGCAACACCAGCAGTTGCCCCGCATTCTGCAGACACCCGCGTGGATGCTAAGATGGCCATGCTGCCTCTCCTCTAACCCGCGGACTGTATAATACGTCCACAGTTAATACCTAGCCCCGCAGCTGGTCTGTAGGTGGCGTTTTATTGTGAAGCTCAAGCTTACTATAACCCGCAATACTAGAGTCGACCATCGCCTGTAACTTGCCAATCGAATTTATAATTCGATTCAATACAACTCTAAATCTCAGGAAGAAACCGCACCCTCAGTGTGCATACATATTTTCAGAAATACCTCTTTCTTTCAGCAACAAGCGGACAGTAAGAAGGAAACGAAATTGAAATCGATTATACAACAGCAATCGATTGAAGATGAATTAATCATACAACAGCGATCAATCAGAGATTAGTTCAAGAAGAATCAGTCTTTGAGAAACTAATTTGACCCTTCAGCTAGGGCTCAGAAGATTAGGAACAATTCCCAAGAACAATTTTCAATAATCAATATTCGACCCTTTACTTCACAAATTAGCCTGTATTTATAGTTCCTTGGTCCCATAGTTTCCAAAAACCATCATCAGTTAACTGCTCTTCATAATATAAACTTCTAAATCATTATAATAATAATAAAGTATTATTATTATTATAATATTGCCTTATCATTAATTAATAACATATTGTTATTAATTAATACAATTAATTATCAAATATAATTCTGATGATAATTCCTGCAACACCTGCCATACTAACTGACCAACATGCTCATCACTGCACTGCCAAAAATAGACTTACTATAAATAGTAAGTCCCCAGCCCAAGAAACTGCACAACTGAAAATCGTCCGGAGAATTGACCACTGCCGATACTGCCCTGTCAGAAATAGAAATTGACCAACTGACTTACTAAAAATAGTAAGTCCAGACTTACTAAAAATAGCAAGTCTGCCAACTGGGACCCTCAAAATCCTGCATCAGCTCACAAGGGTCGTGATAAAGAGCTGACCAAGTCACTGCCACAACCTGCTAAAAATAGGATCATCACAGTCCACCCTCCCCAAGATTGCTTGTCCCCAAGCAATCACCGGAACAAGGAACATCACAATCCACCTGGATCCCACAGAAAAAGGTATACCCTACTACTGACATAACCTGTAGGCTCCTGTAGCACCACCCAAAATGCAAAACGGATATCTCTATAGAGAGACCCCAAACAACCGCTCACCCAAACTCCTGCACTAAATCTGTCTCTGCCTGGATCTCGAAAGAAGTGTACTTCAAGATCATCAAAAACCAAGATGTATGGGCGACTTAGATCCCCTATATACTGAACTCCCCCAGCACACCCAACAAATATGTACTGAGTGTGTAGATCCTCTGCACAACAATGATGACTACCTCTGTACCAAACTGTACCCAGGCCTGGATATCCGCCCACTGTATAATCTTTGTAGTCACAGTAACTCTCCAAGTCACCTGCTACTGACTT
>MU225107.1:987218-1008683 GCA_018584345.1 Thuja plicata | reverse complement strand
TGAACCTGTACCTCCAACGCTAAAATCAAGGGTGGATGTATCCCCAATGCTATCACATCCAACAACCCCAACTGTGGACATCATCAGATCACCAGACACCACAATATGTAACTGTATAGGATCGGGTACTGGTGTAGACTGAAGCTGCTCCAGTTCCACAGTCACCTCTACTAACTGAGCCTGAGACTCTTGGAGAGCCAATTGAGTGCTCTCTAAAACCACTGAAGTCGTCGTGAGCTCCTGAGTAAGCTCTCTCACCTCATCCTCTCTACCCAAGAGTGCCCCATATGCGGTACTTCCCCACTCAACAAGATGATCTCGGTCAGCTACCAACTGAGAATAATCTCGTCTCAAAATCCTGACAGCCTCCCGTAAGGAATGAATCTCTGCTAGGGCCAAGTAACAACCACCAAGCTCATCATCCATAAGAGAACCCCATCCATGAACAGCTAGCAGTTGTCGAGCAGCATCAAAATGCTCAAATGTGGTAACAATATCGCGCTCACTAACTCTCAACTGGCTAGTCACATGATGACTATGAATGGTCGGTCTTCTATGCAACACCTCTGGCATACTGTCCACACTGCAAATGGAAGTGGTATCCAATGTACGCCTCTCATAAACACAATCCTCTAGTGTGCTGCCAATCGAGCGTTGTGAACTGATAGCTGAGCTCACGTCCTCCAACGGAGTACCAGCATCTGACACGTCTCCGTCGAACTCCTCTGTACATGAAGAAGCTGCTACAGAATCTATCTCCTCAACACTCTCAGCTGCCTCATCCTCTGTAACCTCTAGGTAATCCAGATCCTGGGACCGATCTGTACTCTCCAGTAACTCGGGGTCCTCTCCCAGGGTCTGCTGCAGACATGGCTAACTACTGGAGTCATCCTCAGGAGTCATATAAGAAGTATCGGAAACAAACCCAGATGCTAGCAACGGCTCTATTGATGGAACCTCATCTGACTCCGTACTAACCAATGGACTTGGGTCATGCTGGCATGAGTCCGTGTCTACTGTCTCGAAATCAACACTAGTGCCATCATACGCAGACTCCGTGCTCAAATCATCACTACAGGAGAATGCTGGCATCTCCTGTACTAACCCTATCTTGGGACTGCCGCTATCCAGATTTGTACAATCTGTCTCCATCCCCTCAAGGCAATCCTCAAAGGTGGTATCCTCCCGAAAATCTGAACTAGTCCTTGTCTGACTCGATAATACAATCTGGTGTGGCACTGACCTCTACTGCAATCATCATCTCCTGCTGTATCACCGGATCATCAACACCACAACAAGGTAGCTCCATGCTCTCGCCTATCCCATCTGAGAGGTGTGTTGCCTCTCGCTCTGGTGCTACACTACGACAGTTGATATATACATCTCCGATAACAAGTCCATCCTCAAGAAAAACTGGACCATCAAAGGCAACTACTGCATCAACTGTACCTGCACTAACTGCAGCAACTACTCGGAAAGCCTCAACCGGCTGAAGCTCGGTACTGCAATCTACCACTGGTGTTGGCACGTCCATTTGACTATCATCAAATACATGAGTAGGTGTCGTACTATATACTGGTGGATCTACATCACGAACACCTGTCGGGGAAAGCTCAAGCTTCCAGCCCTGCAATCTCAATGATGACCTACGGAAAGCAGAAACATGTACCTTGCTACCCTATCTACGGTTTCTGGATCTAATAGACTTGCCGCCATCCTTTGCTGATGAAGTCTAAGTCTCTCCATACTCTCCATTAATGTATTCATTTTATTATTATTCTTTGCACTGTTGTGCCGGCTTCCGGAGCTAAGCCGCCTGTACATGTCCATCTCGAGAGTGCTGTTCACTCTAAATACAACAGCAAGTCTGCAATCATAAATATTTCCCTACCCCACAGGATGGCAAGAAAATAGCTCTGATACCACTGTAATGAGCCTGACTTGGCCTCATCAATAAACCATCTAAATTTTACCAATATCCGTACAAATCATACACTTGGCATTCTATCAAACAGTGGCAGACAATCACTGTAAGGACCTTGTTCAACTCTTACCCAAATTCGACTGCAAGCTCTAAGTTCATTTGTTATTATGGCATCAATTGATTTGTAAAGAGATTTGGAAATATACATATATATATATATATATAACTCCTTGTTTTATTAATCACAACCTCTTCTTATATGTAAAACATTACATATTTCCATCACTTTCTTTGTACTTTCGTAATTAACACAAATTCATATGTTGAAGAATTCTAAGAATTTGAAATTGATAACAATGCCTGAATTTCAGAATTTGTTCCTTATTTAATTTGTTGGACACCTTACAATTTGTCTAGCGATGACTTCTTTACTTGCTAATTAGAAAACATTAAAGGAACCTGTATATGTGCCTCCGCTATGCCGGTTTGCTAGCTACTGTTGACAGCAGGCTCGAAATGTGGGTCGTGGAGCCGCCCACCAATCTGCTGCTCACGGGGGTATCACCTTCCCCAAACTGCGCTCTGAATCATCCCCCCCCTATGCTCACATGCGGCTGTATGACCCTCTACGCAACACCAACAGTTGCCCCGCATTCTGCAGACACCCACGTGGATGCTGAGATGGCCATGCTACCTCTCCTCTAACCCGCGGACTGTATAATACGTCCACAGTTAATACCTAGCCCCGCAGCTGGTCTGTAGGTGGCGTTTTATTGTGAAGCTCGAGCTTACTATAACCCGCAATACTGGAGTCGACCACCACCTGTAACTTGCCAATCGAATTTATAATTCGATTCAATACAACTCTGTAAATCTCAGGAAGAAACCGTACCCTCAGTGTGCATACGTATTTTTAGAAATACCTCTTTCCTTCAGCAACAGGCGGACAGTAAGAAGGAAACGAAATTGAAATTGATTATACAACAACAATCGATTGAAGACGAATTGATCATACAACAGCGATCAATCAGATATTAGCTCAAGAAGAATCAGTCTTGGAGAAACTAATTTGACCCTTCAGCTAGGGCTCAGAAGATTAGGAACAATTCCCAAGAACAATTTTCAATAATCAATACTCGATCCTTTACTTCACAAATGAGCCTGTATTTATAATTCCTTGGTCCCATAGTTTCCAAAAACCATCATCAGTTAACTGCTCTTCATAATATAAACTTTTAAATCATTATAATAATAATAAAGTATTATTATTATTATAATATCGCCTTATTATTAATTAATAACATATTGTTATTAATTAATACAATTAATTATCAAATATAATTCTAATGATAATTCCTGCAACACCTGCCATACTGACTGACCAACATGCTCATCACTGCACTGCCAAAAATGGCAACTGCCAAAATAGACTTACTATAAATAGTAAGTCCCCAGCCCAAGAAACTGCACAGCTGAAAATCGTCTGGAGAATTGACCACTGCTGATACTGCCCTGTCAGAAATAGAAACTGACCAACTAACTTACTAAAAATAGTAAGTCTAGACTTACTAAAAATAGCAAGTCTGCCAACTGGTACCCTCAAAACCCTGCATCAACTCACGAGGTTCGTGATGATGAGCTGGCCAAGTCATTGCCACAACCTGCTAAAAATAGGGTCATCACATTTCATGCCTTCACTAAGGAATTCGGCCACCACCACAAATCTCTACAGAAAAATAAACAATTGTAATGTCTCATTTTTCGGGTTCTCTTGCATTACAGATACTCACCTTCTAAGTGAATCTCAGGCTAATCGGAGTGGGTATTTGATGTTAGCAATGAGCCCATATGGTTTAGAGAATTTATTTGATACTTTCAGATGTTATTCTCGACTTCCGATTTGGTCACCAAGATTCTTGGAGGGTGTGATGTCCCCGTTTCGAAATAGGATTTAAAATAAATAACTATATAAATTAAATCAATCAGATTTCCACAATCCATAAGAATTTTCAATTTGATTTCTGGATTTGATTGTGTGTAGTTTTTAGCATCACAACTACACACAATCAAATCCAGAAATCAAATTGAAAACTATATAAATTAGTTAATTAATTAATTAATAGTAATTAACGATTTAAAAAATAATAAAATTAGAATAATTAAACGAACAAATAAAAATGTCATATAATCTAAATTAATATCATAATATGATATATTATTAATATAGTAATATGATATATTATCAATATAATCATATAATATATCATTATTTAATAATATAATATATCATGAATATAATAATATAATATATAATTAAAATGCTAATAATAAATAAATATGACTTGTAACAGAATAATAAATGTACAAATAATTATAAAGGGCAAAGATGAGAAAGCACGACTTGAAGAGTCGCATCCTTCTTCCTTATTAAACAGAATTATATAGGAGATAGACAGTCGGGAAAAACGCATTCAGCATCCAATCAGCATCAGTGGAGAAGAATAAGAGAATATACAGGGGTTATTTTCTTATTTATTCAGCCTTTACGGACCTAGAGAGGGAATATCCTATGTAGATTTGAGAAACAGGTTAATGGCATATCATTCAAAGTGAGTGCAGATTTACAAGTAGATTCAAGGCAATCTTATAAAATGGTCTGAACAGAAATATATGTAAAAGAAAGATGATGATAGTCATATAGATATGGACATGTCTACAGCAGATTTTATGAAGTAAAGCAGTAAAACGGTGAAGTGAATAAAATACTTATAGAAAACATTCAAAAGAGATGGTGGTGATAAATAAATAAAAAATAATGGAATGAATAAGATATAAAAGGACCATAGAGCGAAGGATATTAATACATCAGGTTACAACTTACTTTCTTCATCCTATTTGAGATCTACTCTTTTTGAAACACTTACCTTATTGACACAAGGCGTAGGAAGAAAATTAAACAAGCATTAATAAAAAGAAAGATTACAACAGAATAAGGATAAGAACAGCAATCTACAGCAGTACTCAGCAATACCTGGGTATTGTATAGGACAAATTCTGGTAGGGAATTCTCTATTCATCCAGAATTGGGTCTGCCTGTTCGAGCACTTACCATTCGGCATCATTGGAGCTTTTCTATGTCTTAAACTGTTCAGTTCGGCATTCAGATTACAACTCATTCTTATTTATCCTAATTAGGATCTGCTCCTTTGAGCACTTGTCTTATTGACACAAAAAAGGTTGCAAAAAAAAATATTCATCTCAGATACAACCCTAAAGCAATATCATCATCTTTGTAGTATATATTTCAGGATTACATCAGGCAAGGGAATATAATTGTAAGAAGCAGATCACAGTGGCCATTACATTAAGTATAGATTCATCCACAAGATCATCTTATTAAGGTTGCACCTAATTGTTTAAATTAGAGATAGTAAGTGGCTTTGATGTTAGACATTTCATATAACATTGAATTTTTGGTTATCAATTCACGAGTTTATAGTAGAATACAGATTGTAATTCATAATAAGAATAAAGGATTTAAGTAGTTGTTCCTTAATTCCAAGGAATCGGACGGGACATTACAGAGGGAGTGTCTAATTTTAGTAAGCCACTAAGTTGAGTCCGATTATCATGATTCCTCATCAGTATCACTCCTGCGTAGTCAGTTTTCAATTTCGATGCATTTTGACAATTGTGGGCGTAATTGCGAGCTATATTTAATTTTATTTTACTAAGGTCATCATTTTAACTAAAATGATTTATCAAGCACCTCAGTATTATAGCCCGTTGGAAAGAGAATGGAAATTTTTAAATGTTAGGACACTGATCAAAAGGTGACCAAGTGTCGGAAATGTTTTAAAAATAAAAAAATTACTTTTTGGAGATAAAAGGCTTATTTAATTAATAAAGTGATTTTATACTGGACTTTTTGGAGAGTTCCCAGAAAGGCTTATAAATGGGGGTTTGAGTGCTCATTTGGTATGATACAGATTAAGCAATTTATTCTATTTCTTGAATTGAGAAGACCCTTGTGTCTTGGGAGATCAAACGTGGTACATCTAAGTCTCATGAGGATCAAAACCCTCTTGGAAAAATCATTTTTTGTGGTGAAAGATCTACCCTAGTTGGTGATTTTGCAGTCACTCAAAATTCATAGTTGGATTCAAAGCTTGAGGTTTGGAAATTTGTGTAGTCTTTGTTAAAGACAAATTTCAGTTTGGTTTTATTGGGAGTTTCAAGCAAGCTTAATCAACACTATTCATGAGTAAATGACTAATGGCTAATATACCCTGGTTTCTCGGATGCCATCTTGTATACCTTGCTTATTCTTCTTTGACGCCAAGGAGCCACATGTTTATTGCTAGATGACTTGGGGCTTTAGATATTGATTGGTTATAATATATATGGTTTGGTGTATGGAGATAAAACTTGCATTGGAAGTCATTGCAACTTGTCAAGGCATCTTCCTTTGTGTCTTCAATGAGAAAAATTGCTATTGCTATTGCTCAGGTGTGGGATCCTTTCCGCTAGGCGTGGAGGATCTATTTTAAGGTAGTGGTACAATCTGCTTGCATTATAAGGTGTAAGGGTTACTACCAAATCATGGAAAAGGGCAGAGTTCTGGTTTTGCCATAAAGGGGCAATCTGCAATATATATTGAATAATATTTGCTGTTGTGGGGTGCCGGCCACCTTTCTATTTCAGAATTGATATATCTTTTATATATTAAGGGGCATTCTTGAAAGTTGACTTGATATGGCTTTCAGAAATTATATTGTCATCAAGGAGGGACGTTGCAGCAAGATGATTGGACGAGTACATTTGGAGTGCTTCAATCAGCAAATTTCTTGTTTATAGATCACTGTCTTTTCTCTGTGACTAAATATCTTTAAAGTTTTAAACTCAGTTGTTCAACCTTAAGTGGCATATTTTGGGGCAATAATCTCAGGTCGTGGGACTTGGAGGTGTATTTAGCAGAGAACTGGAAGTGTTGACTCAGTCTGAAAATTCATAATGAATAATTTTAGCTGCTGTTGCTGCCGTTTGCACATGAACAGAGTTATTTCCTGTATCTGCTATTATAAATGTAATGACCCCTTTTGGGATTGCCCTAATTCTTGCCCTAAAATCACAAGTGCAATTAAAGAAAAAAAAGTATTACAGTTAGAGTTATAATTTTACAAATTAAAATGTTTTAAGCAAGATAAATCCTCGTTGTAATGTCCCCAATATAATTAAATAATTTAATTAAATATTATTTGTTGTATGGCCCCAAAATTTAATTGTAATACCTTCAGGCCCTTTTTATTAAGTTACTTATTATTATTTTGGCCGTGTCAGCGCATTTTCTAATCCTTCGGGAAGTTTCCCAGAGCCATTTATAAGCCAAGCTAGTTGTTGTTGTAGGCATGTGATTTGGATATTTTATTTGTATTTGCGAACTCCAGTTGAAGATTCAGCATTGTCTACCGTCGGCAACTAACTAACCTCCGTCGGCAGCTAACATCCGGTGGTAACACAACTTTAGCTCCGTCGGCAACTAACATCCGATGGTAACACAACTTTACGGCTAACACTCCCTACTCTAGCATTTTGCAATTTCAATGGGAGTGTGTTGTGGATTTGCTTCAGTCAAACTTTCCTTGACTTGGACTAAATCGCGTTGGGCGCAATTTGGCCCTACCCATGGATTACTTTTGCTTCAAAATTCCTTGACCATATCACTTTTAGGGTGTGTCGTGGAATTTTTCCCCACTCACTATTCCTTGACTCTATCCAAATCGCGTTGGGCGCCATTCGGGGTATGTTGTGGATTTTTTTCTTTTCAAACATTCCTTTACCGTTCAGAAACCACACTCTAAGCGCATGTGTGGGTATACTGTGGACTTTCCTCTCAAAACAAACTTCTTCGACTTGCAAAATATTGCGCTCAAACGCATTTTGCACTTTCCTGCGTCTGGTAAAACTTCTCATGGCTAAAGAAATGGTGCTCGTGAGTCAATATGCAAAGTAATGGTGGAGTTTCCTGACTCTTCCCTTTTCATTTGCCTGTACTAATTTGCAGACGGGAGCCCAAATGGCGGGTCTTCAACCTACAAGTGACATCCCATACTTCTAGAGAAATGGTGCTAATGAGCGCATAGTGTTTAGGATGGAAGAATTTCACAATCCTGAATCATTTTATAGCCCAAATATAATCTTCTTTTGTGAATGCATGTGGTCTCCTATTCCCTACAAAGGCCTCACATACATACATTCTTTAGTCTGATTGTGGATGCAACTTGGCAACGAAACTTATCTTTTGTAACAAGTTTCACTTTTGACTGCTTATCATTCGTGGGAGCTCTAGCCTATCTAATTCATGCCTGGGTGCACTTGAGAGAAAGCATTCAAGCATCACCAATGGAAGTATTATCTCGACTCTCAGTGTATCGATAAAAGCTCTCATTCCTCTTGCTCATTGCCGCTTTGATCACTGAGGGCTTACTTTGGTCATTGCACTTGCTCGAAAACCCCAACTTTGACATTTATCAATGTCCCTTGTCCTTGTTGCAGTCATACCTTTGTTGTTTGTTTATAGCAAGACAGAAGTGAAGGCTTCATTTGACTATAATTTGAATTCCTCTTCTACTGGTAACACTGATCTCTGGGAAGGGGCTTTTGTAAACGGTGATATATCCACTCCTTTTGTTGTTAATAGTAAGTCTTCATTCGTAGTCTTTGCCTTCCATTGTTTATCTTAAAGTTTTTCTCAAGTGTTACTAAATAGTCAATGTGGGTAGAGTTTCTTTGATAATCTTTGCAAGCTTTGATGGACTTAGATTTATGCTCGCGCCATAATCCTTGTGGAATCATCTTTGCAGTGATAATACCTCCTCGCGCCCTCTCAATTTGCGTTCTGGCAAATGTTGCTTCAAGTAAGGTCTTTAATGCTCCACATTCTCTTAGACTTGTCGGGGAATTCATAAGGACAAGCCTTTATGAGAATCTTCAGTGCATGTAATTCATATCAAAGATCTGCATTTTATATTTTTCATGCAAGGTGCATGCATCTTACATGCTTTGATTTTATTCAAAATTTTCATTGTCCATTGAAATATGACACCGCTGGGGCCTTTGTGCTCTCTTGCACACATTACCTCACCTAGGAACTTCATTTTGAAATAGCCAAGAATTCCTTTTCTCAATTTGAACCAGGGTCTTCTTTGGTGTTTTCTCATGTTTACCTGTGTTGGGCTTGACCCACACCTAATTATTCCAGCTCATTTCACAAGTCATCTTGAATCTGCATTGATGTTGGAACTTTGGTAGTGTCCACCTAGCCTGCACAAAACTTACCTTTTAAAAGGATTTAGAACTCAATACTTCACTCAACTTTACAATCCTACCTCAAAATTGACACCTTGAATGACAGGGAACAAAACTAGACTCAAGACTTGGTCAAGATTCATCACTTCTCAATTGGAATGGGAGGAACTTCCGGAGACTAGAGCTAGAGCCACCAAGAAAACCAAAACAGAAAAAGGCCAAGCAGAAAAAGATAGGGATCCCATCTTCGATGGGCCATGTGTGAATAGGTCACAACACTACTGAAGATCTTACTAGAGTCACTATGGGTGATTATGATGAGATACCAACACATGATGCATCTAGTGCAAGTGGCATTGTTTTGGATTCAAATGACGTGGAACTTGCAGCAAATGCAATGGATGATGATTTTTATCTAGATCCTTTTGCTGATTGATGAAAATAGAAGACAATTGTGATTTTCGATTGTGAATTTTGTATTTGTAAAGATTTTCATTTGAATCGTGAATTTAGACATATATGATAAGGCATGTGACTTAATACTGAAATTATGAACTATCGATTGGCATTTGGCATTGAGCAATGGTGAAGTATCATACTATCAAATGAATTAATTTTACAATTTTGTATATTTCTTTAAATTTTTGTATATGTATATATATACACATGTACACAAACCCATGTACCCAAGGGCGAAAAAAATTGCCCGTAACCACATACTATGTTATCGTACCTGTACCCATACCAGCAACTTTGGAAAATGCATTCTAGCACTATCTTCTTCATACTGTTGATTCTAAACATAGTAAAGTTGGAACATTTAGACATCAAAGCCTTCCATGTGACTATAAAACGATTTGGAAAATGTGATGTCCCCGTTTTAGCAGGTGTCTGGAGGCATGCTTTGTTATCCCATCATTGCGACCCTCGTGGACTAATGGCTAGATTTGAGGGTCTCTGGTTGATGACTTACTATTTATAGTAAGTCATTTCCTGTCAGTTTCTATTTATGGCAGGGCGTCTGAGTAGTGGACTTGACTGAGCAGAGCATCTGGATTGGCTCGGATTGATTATTTTATTAATTAATTAAGCATGACTTAACTGATTATATTTTGAGCTTATTTAATGAGACAAGTCATTAAATATTGATGATGTTATAATTTTATATGTCATACTCCAAAGTTGAAAAATATTAAGTTTAAGTGAAAAGTGTCACCTTGAAGCCATATTTTCGAGCCTTCTTGAAGAAGCTATGGGAATTATATGAAGGGTTCGAATTCTTGGAGGATTCATTCATGAAATCTTTTATCATCTTTTACACTTATGAAAAATTGCTTGGAGTTCAAATGGAGACAAGGGTTTGAGTATTCGCTGAATGAATTGTGAAATTCATTTCAGATTTGTGCCACTTTGAATTGGAGCTCGATTCCAATGAATTGTGTGAAGTTTTGTAACCAGCGTTAAGGATTCGTGGAAAGTTATCATATAATGTTTGACGCCTTGAAGGAGGAATTTGCTGGAGTTGCTAGACGTTTCTTCAAGGAAATTGTTGTTGGTTTGGGTTTGGTGTGAGGTCTATACACAGCAGCCACCGTCCTTGCTTCAACCACGGCCAGTATTCTTCCTAACAGCTGCGGCCAACATTTGGGAGTTACAAGTTGAGTTAACAGCCGCCATTCACCCTGAAGGAGCTGCGGCCAGTCTGAAATAAACATGGAGCCATTCACAGGTTCAACTAAAAACAATCTCTTTTAATGTAGCTGTGTTCTATATTGATTGTGATGGAAATAATTTCAAAAGGGAGAATTTCAGAATTTGAAGGCATTTGAATTATGTTAGATGTTTAAAATTAAGTGGCGTTCATGTTTTATATTTTAATTCATTTGGGAAAATACAAGAAATCTTTATATGTTGTGGAAAATACAAAAAAAAGAATCAATTTCCAGAAATTAGAACTTCTAGCAGTCAAATTGAGGGTTTGAGCCAGGGAGGCTCATTACAGAACAAAATGCTTTGCTTTGGTATGGTCACTGTTAAACCCATCCTTAGCAAAAATGAAACGTACACAATGGAAACTCTCAAACTTTCCAGACTAAGAACTAATTCAACATGCAATGGATCAAAGAAGCTAATTTCCCATTCAGTCGTAACAATCTCAGGTTGCAATTTCAAAAAAATTTAATGTCCATTTTCTTATTCTTTCTCTCATCACCACTCTCAATCATTCAAATAAAAATTAGATAATATGAAAACAAGCCTATATCTTAGAATAGGCTATTCCATACCTTGTCAACAAGTAATAAATATAAGCCCAAGTGTTGGCGATGTTTTCTAAGGGAAAATGCTGGAATATTCATAGAAAATCGCAGCAATATATCCTCTATTCAATTAGATAGTCCATTTATCTCATTTTATTCTTTTTTGTTATGAAGACAACTGATATACTCTTTTCGCATTACAATATAAGATATCATCACTATATAGACAATGGAAAGATTCTGAGTGATACAGCTAACTGTAAACAAACCTTTAAAGGCTTTTTATATTCATTTGTTTGAAGTGCAGAAAGCTGACGCAAAGTGTCTGCAATCAAGTCACTTCGTCGCACCTGAAAATTTTGAAAAACATTCAAGTAGATCAGAGCTAAACGTTATTGAACCTGAGTACATAAATAAAGAAGCTTATGTTGTTTACTGTCTATACCATCAACACCAGAAAAGGGTTTGCAAAAGAGTCTGAAAATAGTTGTTCAATAACTGATCGTTGTACTGACATTTGCTTATAAATATCAGCTTCTACCTTCACAGAAACACGAAAATCTAAAAATATTAGATATATAAAACAGGTATAAAATTAAGGGGAAAGTGCAATGCCTGTCACAAAACACAGCAGTACCTGTAGTATTTGGCTTTTAGCTTTTGGAGACAACAAAAATGGAACCTGTAACATCAAAGATAAACATCAAAATATACATAAATGGAGCCTGCGATGTCACAGATAACTTCAAAATGTACAAAAATGAAGCCTGCAATATTAAAGGACAAACATCAAACTGTAAAGAAACTTTTTATTGCTCCCTGAAATTTATTACAAGAGAGAATGAAAAAATGGCTAATTTCCCATTTGAAGTAGTTGGTTTATCCAGTGTGATTTTGATTTTGGCTTAGTGAGGCACAGGGCTCTAACACACTCAACAGGCTTCTTCATTCATACAGGTTACTACTTTGCCCACAAGAGATACTCATTACCACCAACGCTTGTATTTACTGATGGGTGATTACACATGCCATCCTGCTAAACCAGATAGCACTCCAAATTGCAGAAGGAAACATTCCAGCCCTGTGAATGGTAGTGGCCCTATACTCACCTCTGCTTACCCAGCAAAGTAGTTTTCCTTACTCAAATTGGCATTGAATCAAAGTATATGGCCATGGGCCTGAAGCAAACACGACAGGAAGTAAAAACACAAGCAACAACGTAACTTCAAGCTAAATACGAAAATTCAGAAATGGATGAATGTGCAGCTAAATGTAGAATGTAAGCACTGTTTAAACCATTAGACAGGGTGTAACAAATAAAGGAGCATTAGGAAACATAAAACCAAATAAAGCTAGAAAAACGTGGACTAACTCAATTACAATAGTGACTACTCATTTTCAATATTTTTTCTTCTAGTCCCTAAATAATGATCTATTTCATTAAGAGAAGAAAGCCTTGGTTATAGGCTCATAGCTATATCCCCCTCTTCTGTTACAGCTTTTACTCCTAGACAACTTTCAGCTTGCATGGTTGCTTTTTCTTTTACATTAGTTCCAAAATAATGATGATCTGTGTCAATTACGAGAATAAAGCTTTGGTTATAGCTATTTCGCCTCATCTGTTATAGCTTTACTCCTAAACAGCTTTCAGCTTGCATGGTTCTTTTTTCTTTTACTTTCCTTTGTAATTGCCGCTTCTTCACCTTTTTTAGATAATATTTGATTTGTTCCTAAGTAAGATTTTCAAATTTTTACCTTGTAAAAAATTTGTTTTGAATTACAAGAATTTGGTAGAAGAATCCAGAATTCCCCTAGTCACAAAACCAATTCTTCTTCATCAAGCACTAGCAATGAAAAACAAATTATTTTTCCAAAATATGAAAAGAAATATTTCATGAATTTAAAATCAAATGCTTCTGGAAAAACTGTACTACATGAACTTGTCCTTTGAAAAGATAAATCCAAAGCATAATGAACTTTACCAACTTGCGTTGGTATTTTCTATTGTCCATAAACTCTGGCAATAACTCAGTTATGAATTTTTCACATGGATGAAGACAAAAGCAAACCCAATATACTTCTAGATAATCTCTTCATTGATGTCAACTGGATTGCTGCATTTAGCTAGCATATGTACTAAATTTTCTTTCAGAATTTGGAAATTGTTTTTGTGTTTCAAATGGTCTTGAACAACTATAACCCCTATGTCAGCGTACAATTTAAAAATAACAATAAAAATTAAGGTCTAATCATATTTAAATTTGTGATGGGCTATTTAACTGGCATGAGAGAATATTGTCTGTAGATAACTAAAAATATTGCAGAATAAGGATCAAACATGAAGTAGTAGCTCATCAAAAAGGGTTCTGTTAGGGGCCAGTAAAGTACAAGTCAATAGAAAAAGGAAGTCTCCTGAAACAATTGGAGGATCTGCATTGTTGTTGGCAAGTCAATATCTCTCAATGCATTCCATTATAGATTTTAAATCTGTGTTGTGTCAACATGAATTTCTTCTGCTGATTTGGAAATAAGATCTTTGTATACTGACATTTACCTATACTAACATATATGTCATCATCATCGTTACTGTACTCCTCTTATTAAACTGATCCATTTTGATGTTTAGATTGACTGACTCCAGAATTGATTCAAACTAATTGCTTTCTACTGTGGAAAATAACTGTACTTAGATTTAAATATTTTAAACTACAAGATGTCATTTCAATTGTATGCTAATTTTTCATTACTCCAGATAGCCTTACCTCCTTTAAATCCAAGATAAGGTTTAAACAAAAATTCTCAAAAGTTTACCTGACACAACGAAATGAGCTTTGTTTCTTTCTCATTGGTAACCCACTTCATAAACTCCCCTTGCCATATCTATTAGTGAACACAAAAAATATATATTAGTATATTTATAGTTGTTCCAAAGTATTTTAAAATCAGCAGTCTTTAATGATCATATCCAATGTTCTTAATAATTAAACAAAGAATATTATTTATTTGTGTTTATAAAAGCAATATATACATTCATACAAATTTTGTTCAATAGACAGCATTCACTATGCATGGATCAAAAGCAATAACATTAAGCTTTTAATCTTTTTACAATGTTAGGATTGACTAGTTATGAGCAAGGAAAGTACGTTGGGAAAATGTAGTTAAGCCAAGTAAATTATTTTGATGCAAGAATCTCAAGAAAACGAAAGGGCAATGTACACAAATATTTTGGATTTAGAGACGGAATGCAATTTACACAAAGAAATGTGTGGTATGGGCAGTAATTATTAAACTATGAGATAACCCTTTTAAGCCCTACGGTAACATTAGAAAAAAGCAGAAACAGATAGAAATATCATCTCATAAATCTTATAGACTTATCTTCATTCACACTTATTCAAACCAAGATAAGGAAAATAAAGGTAGATTTTGCTTGAGAAGTAACCAATTTTACTAGTTCCTTAGTAAAATAAACATTGACATAAAATTTACTGAATTAACATCCTTTTAAACATAAAGGGAAAAGCTCTAATTCTACATTTATGCATAGGTTTTTGGGATATAATAAGTGTAACACCTGAGGGGCACAACCCAATCAAAGAAATTTGACTAGGTTATAAGTGCAGAACTTTTATGTTTGTTGTAGGAAATGAAAATATGCAAAGAAATATTAAACAACAACAAAAAAGAAAAAATTTGACAACCATATTAGAACTATGACAGAAACTTTGAATTATCCCTAGTTCTATAAAAATCTGTGAGAAGAAACGTATGAAGCCTACCTCCTCTGTCTATCTTGCAACTAACCTCTTATTGTCTAACCTAGAAAGAATGCTTATATGCATAATTTTACAAAAGTAAAGGAATGTGAGGTTCCAATTGGAACATGACAGTTCATATTCCATTGCAACTGTCACAATGCTTACAGCCACCAACAGCTGGTCAAATTGTGTGGTAACACTGGTGTGGACTTACAACTTGCAGAATAAGATATAGGTGTTGACTAGGATGAAGATCCTATTGATGAAACCATAGTTCCAAGACTCTACAAGACTTGGCTGGATTCTGTGAGTCCAGAGCCGATTCAGTTCTACCGGGTCTAGGGAGCCCGAGACCCGGACTCTCCAAGCCAAACTCACAAAGTCTGCTAGAATCGGCAAACTCGCAGAGTCCCGACCCCAGGTCTCTATCGCAGACAGCATAAAAGAAAAAATTATTGTTTTCAATTGTCCAAAAGGTGTTTTTATTTGCCTCCCAACCCAAAAAGCTCATTTCTATTCCTTGCAAACACACGAAGAGAAAAATAGGCATTTGAGATAAATATTGAGGCATTGAACAGCAGACCAGCATATGGATTGAAGCGGAGATAGTGATTTCTAATTGTTTGTGCAAGTTAGTAGCTTGCATTCACGCATTTAGAGGAGTCAATACCTTGCATTCACACATTTAGAAGAGTTATTAACTTGAATTCATTCATTTAGAGAAGTTAGTAGCTTGCATTCACACATTCGCGTATTTAGAGGAGTTAGTAGCCTGCATTCTTGCATTCACACATTCACCCATTTTGAACTTTCAATGCCGTGGATTTCCTATTCCATGATTTTTGTTCTCGTTCAATCTCCTCCTATCGGTTCCTCTGTGCTAGGGATGTTTGTGCCAACAGGCGACGGAGATGGTTCATCAACCAATTTACCGTCGGACTTATTTCAAGATCGTTCCACACAGAACCCTCTGGGACTTCCTCTTGTGCAGCCTCTCTCCTCACGTACGTCTCAATGCCCAGCTGTAACAGAATCACAAAGTCTGACGTCAAGGCGTGTTCTCCCTCTTAAAGTTCTCTAGGTCCATTGTCATCCCTCCCGGTACCATTATTGTCGAGAGGTCGGCCCATTATCCTTCGTACGCCATTCAGTCTCCGTCACTTCCTAGGGTTGTACAGCAACGGCACCAAATGTTTGCCTCACTGGGTAAACTAGTCAAATGCAAAAAGTAAATACAAACAACATAACAAACGTATGTCAAAGAACCATTTCTTCCATTAATTCATTAATCTCATGTATACAAATGATCACAGTAATGTCAAATACCCGTCAACACCATCATGCCTTTACCTGAAGGTAGCACATACAATATATCTGGACCAAAGGGGTGCGACGCCAACCGTCACCACTATACCCGAATTACCTATCCTTCGGCTGACTAACTGAATACCAACGACACAACAACATATCATTATTCCTAACAACACATGGATGTTGTAATGTCGCCTTCTTCTCGCTTAAGTATTGTCTTGTTTTACAATATACCTTGATGGATGAACCTGCACATGAACTAGGGAATTCTGTACAAAACATATATAAAATCATAACAAAAAATATAATAGTGTTTAGATCATTTCACATAATAAGGTTCAGAGGAAGGGGTGGTCTTGTCTTTGAGCCATTTCTACACCAAGTCCAAGAGAAGTTACTCTATGCAATTGTCTAGCTCAACTTGCCAGCTCGTGACCTACCTCTCCCCATCTCCCTACCCTCCTAATCCTTGGGAGAGACCATAACCTTAGGTAAGGGCCTCCTGGGGCTCTAGTTTCCTTCATGGTCATCCTAGAACAACCCTTAAGCCATTTCACCACCTCATTACGCCTCAACTCTTCCCAGGCCTTATGGATACCCTATACTCTCAGTATATCCATCCTTATTTAAATATGCATATGTTACTTATACTATAATAGTGTATACTGACATTCAGAGATGTGTCATCTCTGCCTTAATTCCGTGCAAGGAATATAATTATCAACACTTAATTGAGAATATGCAGATATAGTTCCAATTATGGAATAAAAATTCACAATTTAATATTTTGTATAATCATGCTCTGATGTTGTTTGATCTGTTCTGCAATTTCTCTTGTTGATCTGATATTAATTACTTATTCCTTAATTCTTTAAAGAAACTCTTGTTCAATGCTCTCCAGCAGATCCAAATCAGAGATAAGTTTCAATCTGATCTTCAAGCTCCTATTCATTGATATTGATCTACAAGTCTTATGCGTTGGCTCTAATAAGAAACTTCTATTGGATAATGATCTGAATTTTGAAAGGAAACTTCTATTCAATACTCTGCCTTTCCACCTTATTCGCTGATGCTGATTGAATGATTGTGAGTGTCGTCTTATACCTTGTATTTGGAATGTTAAGACACGTTACAAAAGACACGTCTCATTGTCATTTCTTTTCATTAGTGCTAATCGTACCACTAAGCGCTGCATACACAACCAATCTGATCTAAAGATTAGCTTCTCACTTTATCATTATCTCAAGGGAAATTAATTGTCTTCATATGGGTGGTTTGTCATTGATTAGATATAAGCATTGTTTAGTTGACATCGTGGCTTTCCATAACATATCGATTAGTTTGTAATTGATTAATGACTTGATTTGCATATTACTGATTAGTCTATCCATCAATTAAATATGCTAGATTTTGAATGATGCTAAGAGGAATATTATTTGGTTAACAAACTAATTATCATACAAATCGATATTGTTACGTCTTAGTCAATCCATTCCTTCTATGGATGATAACAATGTTTGTTAGAACTTCATCGATGACATGACATTTATACTAATTTATTATTAATCAATGTTTTCATGGATCTCATTGTAATATAGATGCTTCAATCAGACACCTCTCCTGCATATGATGGTTGATATCATCAAGACAATTATTATATTTTTTTATATTGCTCTCCTTTCGATTTGGTTGATCCTCCTCATGATGCTAATGTTATCAAGTTGGTGCTCTTGAGTTTTTGATGACTAACTTTTGTGGAGTGATGGCTATCTTCATGGATGCTTCATCCTTATCGATGTATATTGTTGTAATGTCTCCATCCAGTATTTGTGGATCTAGTCAAGTTCCATCACAGCTCGCCCTTCCCGAATTTGCCTATCCTCAAGCATTTTAATAACTTCTTTCTACCATGCAGCTACACGGAGCTCATTCATCAATTCATCTATTTTGGAAAAGTATCAGGCTCCACGGAGCTCATCCATCAATTCATCTATCCTTGGGATAGGGTATTGATTTTTAATTGTTTTCTTGTTTAGTGCTCTGTAATTTATGCACATCCTCATAGTACCATCTTTAATTTTGACAAAGACTACTAAAGCTGCAAAAGGACTACTACTTGGCTGAATATGTCCCATTTCTAACAACTCCTTGATAGACGGAATCAGTTTTCCACAGTCCATGAATTAGAATACTTTCTTTTGGCTGAATATGTTCCACTTCTAACAACTCCTTTATAGTTTTTTCAATTTCTTCCTTAAATCTTCGTGGGTGTCTATAAGGGGTGGTTATCACAAGTTTTGCCCCTTCTTCTAGTACTATAGAGTGCTCAAATCCTCTTTTTGGATGGAAACCCAAGGGAATATCCTCAAAGACCTTATTGTGTTTTCTCAAGATGTTGAAGTTTGTAGATTAAGGAGATATCGGTATACCTGAAATGTATCTTCTTGTACAAGTTATGCATATATGATGATGTTTGTTGTTGAAGAACTTCATCTCGTATCATTTATGTGGCACCGCATTTTGAATATGGAACGGAGTATTTGTTGTGGAACTGTTGTCGGATCATATATAATGTCATCAATTCATGTATAAGGAAGACGTTGGAAATCCAAATGACGTGACTGTTGAGTCAGTCTTTCATGTAACGGCAGATGTTTGTGGCCTTTACTGTTAAATCTGAACATTGTAAAATCTGAACAGTGTAATCATATGGTGGACCTCGTCTCTTGATATCGTGCATTGAAGATATGAAGAATATGAAATGGCTCATATTGGGTAACTGTCGTCTGTTCATGCAACACGGCAATTAGAGATGAAGTGTCTTTCGTGCTCATCTTATGAAATTCTGAGTATCGAATGTATTTCTTTTCTTGAATCGTGCATAGTGCTGGGTGAAGTATTAGTATTCGATAGGTGATCAATGTTGTGTATATCGTGAGTAATCTGATCTCAAGTTATTGCCGTCATTCTGGGTGATTTAATGTGTTGCATACCGTGAGCATTGCCTTGAGAATACAGTGGCTAAGTATTTTTATGTGATCATTACTAAGTGTGTAGTATCTATCATTATAAGAAGATTATTCTGAGATCATTTAGGTGTATTGAATATTCTATATATTTTGGTGGAGAATATATGTTATTACCTAAGCTTGTGAAGCTTTATAATCACTCTGATTTATTATTCAATAAAGTGATATTTTCTGGTGTGGCTGGGTTTTTCCCTCAAGGAGAGTTTTCCCTGGCTAAATGTTGTCTTATTGTTCCTATTTCTAATGTTTTGTTGTTTATCTTAATTTCTGATCAAAACATCAACATGGTATCAGAGACAAGTTGGATAACAACAAATAAAGGGGATTTTCGCTACCACTCAGTTTTGGGAAGTAGTCAAGTGGGGACTATAAAACTCCTCTGCGACAGTGTAATGGTGGATAGATTGCAATGTGAGAGTTTGTCCGTGAAAAGCCTTTGGAACATCTGTTGATAATAGAGTGATATCTGGGACGACAATTGGGTCTAAATTCTCTTTTCATTAAAAGATTACAGGACTGCTACTCAAGAAAATGTTTTCTACTAACAATGGAGGGCAGCCTAAGAAGGCTGGAACAAATGGCTCCAGCAGAAATCTTTATGGTGCCTTTGTGATCATTGCTGAGAAGGAGTCTCAGCATCAGTGATTCTTGATGAGAGAGAGTTTCAGCATTTGTGTTTCCTACTCAGAGGGAATCTCAACATCAATGACCCTTGTAATGCATATTTCTCTGTGAGGGAGAAATGTGAAGTGAAAGCCCTCATAATGCATTTTTCTCTGGGAGAAATTTGAGGGGAAAGCCCTTGTAATGCATTTTTCTCTGAGACGGAAAAATTTGAGGTGAAAGCCCTTGTAATGCATTTTTCTCTGAGATGGAGAAATTTGAGGTGAAAGCCCTTGTTTGCCTCTAACAAGGAGGTATTGCTCTTTCCACTCATGGGAGTACCATAGTGGATGTCATGTTGAGAGACTCCATGACAGCATCACATTGAGTAACTCCATGATGAGAGCTTGTGTTTTCATTTATTTCACACATGGTAGTAGCCATGGTGAACATCATGTTGAGTGACTCCATGATGCTATCACGTTGAGAGACTCCGTGATAAATTTTGATTTTCTCACAAATGAGTGTAGTCATTGTGACAATCATGTTGAGAGACTCCATAACCTAAGAAGTTGCAAATGATATCTCATTTGTTAAGAGGGAGTGTTGAAGTTTGTAGCTTCAGGAGATATCGGCATACCTGAAATGTATCTTCTCGTACAAGTTGTACATATATGATATTGTTTGTTATTGAAGAACATCTCATATCATTTATGTGGCACCGCATTTTGAATATGGAACGACATATTTGTTGTGGAACTATCGTCGGTTCATATATATTGTCGTCAATTCATGTATGAGGAAGACGTTGGAAATCATGATGACGTGACTGTTGAGTCAGTCTTTCATGTAACGGCAAATGTTCGTGGCTTTTGTTGTAAACTCTGAACGGTGTATTCATATGGTGAACCCTGTCTCTTGATAGCGTGCATTGAAGATATGAAGAATATGAAATGGCTCATATTGGGTAATTGTCGTCCGTTCATGCAACACAACAATTAGAAATGAAGCATCTTTCTTGCTCATCTTATGAAATTCTTAAGTATCAAAGGTGTTTCTTTTCATGAATTGTGCAATTGTAATGAGCACCCCTGAATGCCCAAAAACCAAACCAGTTGCTGATAGGAATTTTGTCAAATAGTTTGCATTTACAATTTGATTTCTGGATTTGATTGTGTGTAGTTTTTAGCATCAACGTTTCGGATCACACTCCGTGATCCATCATCAGGATGAGAGCAAAGAGCATGAAGGAATGTAAAAATAAGATGCAG
>MU225107.1:956622-970260 GCA_018584345.1 Thuja plicata | reverse complement strand
CCAGGTAGAGTGGCACCATTTAGAGATTCTGAGGTTTCAAAGGGGGCTTTGGGGGCACTCAGTAAAATCTTCCGCGATCCAGAAATTGGGGATATTGTTAGAGATGAATTAGGATCATTTGTCTCTGAAAGGGATTTTGGCTCTATTGTTGTCGGTGACCAAAGCAAAATGGAAATGGTGGTACCTTCATGGGCAAGATTATAGGTACCTCCAACCTCTTGCAATAAACATTCTATCTCAAGTAAGTTTTTAAGTTTTTTTTCCTTTTTTTTTGCATACATTAACACTTAACATTCTTGAATTTATCTTGTATTTTTTTAATTTTGTTGGTTTTCTCTCTAGGTTGCGAGCTCTTCTGCCGCTGAGCGGAATTGGAGTACTTACTCCTTTATCCACTCAGTCAAGCGTAACCGGCTGGCTGCAAAAGAAGCAGAAGACTTGGTGTATGTTCACAACAACTTGCGCCTCGTGGCACGGAAGGATCCAAAATATAAGGGGCCAGAGAAGCTTTGGGATGTAACACCTGAGAATGCTGACTTGGATATAACCATTCATGATCTTGCTAGATCCACTTTGGCTAATTTGGATGATGATGATGATGATGAGACACACACAATACCCTCTAGTGGTAGTGGAACCGTTTTTGGTTCTAGTGATGATATTGATTAGCCACTTGCAGCTGTTGGAGACCCCATTGATACGGATTTTTTTGATAATCCATTTGATGATTGATGAACACTGAATCATGTTTCAAATTTTAATGAAGTTATGAACTATATTTTGAATTTGCATTTTGTAATTCAGTAATTCAATGTACTGATTTTCTTTAGAATCGTGAACATAGATCAATGATCAAGTATACTATATATAGATTCATACTATGAAATGATATATATGTTTTAGAATGTATACTGTTTTAGAATTATGTATATTTCTATTATTATTTTTATATATAATGCATATATATATATATATACAGTCACGAATCCCTACGAACCCAAACGGCAAAAAAAAATTTCACGAATCCACGAACCGGATTCGCAAGCCCGAATCCGTCCCCGAACCCGAATCAGCAACTTAGATATCGATTAGTTTGTAATTGATTATCAACTTGACTTGCATATTACCGATTAGTCTATCCATCAATTAAATGTGCTAGATTCTGACTGATGCTGAGAGGAATATTATTTCATTAACAAACTAATTAGAATACAGATGGATATTGTTATGTCTTCGCCGATCCGTTCCTTCTATGGCTGATAACAATTCTTGTTATAACTTCATCGATGACATGCCGTTTATACTATTTTATTGTTAATCGATGTTTTCATGGATCTCATTGTAATATATATGCTTCGATCGGATACCTCTCCTGCATATGATGATTGATATCATCAAGACAATTGTTATATTTTTTATATCGTTCTCCTCCTTGTTTGGTTGATCCTCCTCATGATGCTAATGTTATCAAGTTGGTGTTCTTGAGTTTCTGATGACTAACTTCTGTGGAGAGATAACTATCTTCATGAGTGCTTCCTCCTTATAGGTGTATATTGCTGCAATGTCTCCATCTCAGTATTTGTTGATCTAGTCAAGGGCCATCACAAGTGTCTTGATGACATTCTAGAATCCACAAATCATTCCCATACTAGAGAAACATCCTTTATTTGGTAGTGGAGTTGGTGGCACAGTTGGAGAACAATTCCCCTAATTCCCCACCTTTTAAAAATGCAAGAATTTTGGTGAGCAAGGAGGGCCATAATCCTATGGAACACTAGCTAATCTTCACCTCATCTTCACAGGTAATGTTTATTCTACCAACCATAGGGAATCCATATTCAATCATAATTGATAGTTCAAAAGGATTGGAGGAGTAGATCATTGACACAAGACTCGTAATAACCTAAAATAGAGAAGTTGATGCATAAATTTCAATTGCCAAAAACAAAAAGTCCACAATTTTTCTTGGTGTTATCAATTTCAATTTTTGGTGCCTTGCCAATACTTTTGGCAAAATAATTTGAATTATTTGAATTATTACACTACAGTTGAAAAGTTAACGTTCAAATATTCACTATAGTGTTTTAATTTATTAAGTGAAGTTGTCCCCCCAAGTTGTATGCCTAATGTTAATGTTATTGTAGCTATAGTCGGATTCCTTCAGGCCGACATAGATAACATAAAGGTTGTGATAATATAATTATATTGATAATGAATTATATGATATATAAATATATATTAATTATATGGATTATAATTATATTATCAATTATATATTAATATAATTATATGAATTAATTATATGAGACATTTATATAATTAATTGAGCCAACTTGGAAGAATGGTGACCCTTGGTGAAGGGGCACCACCAATAGATATAAAGGAAGATTAAATCTTCCTCTCTTGGCATATTTGAAATACATAGACAATCTGCAGATCTGCTTTAGTGATGTGCTGGTGGGAGACAATCGGGTATTGTCTACGGTTCAGAGGGCAAATCATTGCCCGTGGTTAAAGGAGCACATAAACAACATGGTATCAGAGCGGCTTGATCTTAGGGATCTTTCTAGTGCTTAGTGGCTCATATGTTCTAGAGCAGTTTGATAAAAACAACAATGAAGACTACTACCAAATGATTCATGAGTTCTGACATTTCTGCGCACTATTGGCAGTTTAAGGTTTAACGTTTTAGCCAATACACGAAGATTGTATTTGGGCGGACTCAAAAGTATTAACGTCTCTACAGAATAACTTGGAATTTAGCTATTTCGGGAGCCTATCAAGTCGTCGACTTCTATAGTTGTGGCTGAAGAAAATAATCTGTGGGGCTGACACTCTAAACAATAAATTCCTGGAAGATAAATTTATCGGCACCAACGTAAGCATTTAAATATGATTCAATAAAATAGAGTATGTGATATTGGTGGATCTTGATATATCTAAGTTTTATCGACGGTAGTCAGGGGTGATATATTTGTGTCGTTAACATTAATCTAAGCCTATACATGAATATTATTGTTATGGGAAATATTTCTATTGTTGTTGGCAATTAAGTTTCTTGTAAAATATTTTCCATATATTTCTAAAGTATTGTCGTGAGCTTTAATAGTTTTGGGGCTCGATAAAAGGTTGTCGAGGAATGAATGTTGGTGATTGCTAATTGTATGGCCATGGATTTAAATATAATAGGCGCAGCTATTATTAAAGTTTAGAATAAGTAAATAATAGAATAAATTCTATAGCACGGCTCGGGCATGAATGAAATTGAATTTATTTGCTGAACTTTAGAAGATAATAATATTTCTCGCGAGTGGCTAGACAAAGCGATGAAGTAATGGTTTAAAGTGTAAAACTACACTTGTGCATGAGAAAACAGTATCCGCCAAGAATTAATTCATAGCGAATCTTCATCGTTTTTGACATCGAATCCATGCATTGTTGGGCCTAACGTGAGTTGTCTGGGATGTGGACTTTGTTCCTGGTTGGAGATAATAGAAGCTACGTCCTCTCTTCTTGTTGTTGTGTGCATTCTGAGCACAGTTGTATATGTTTCACACTTTTGTGCATGAGTAACTGGTTGTTGGTGACGTTGTAAAGATGATGTTGGAATGTGGCACTCACCCTGAAAGAGGCTATGCATCCAAAATGACCTTACAGCTGGTTGCTAAGTTTCGGGACGAAAATGTTGGGGCATAGGTTGCTGAAGCTTTGCTACACAGATGTGATAAGAAAACTATAGGTGACTTCGTCAATGACAGATTATCAAGGGAGGACTGCTCTTCACAGGGCTTCTAAGAAAGAAAATGCACGCATCTATAAACTGCTTCTTGATTGCGGTGCTTCATTGACAGCTCAGGACGAATATAAAATGACAGCCCTCCACTACGCACTTGAAGGACAGACAGATAAAGTTACAGGTGTGTTACTGGAAAGTCAGCTTGTCACTGAATCACTTGGTTTAAAAGACAACAGAGATCGCACAGCTTTAGATATAGTTGTTACCAACATGGATTATGTGTCAACAGCAAAGTTGTTATCAAAGACGGAGGAGCCAAAAGCTTATCTTAGTAAAGTGGAAAAAGAACAACTCCTACGTTACTCTATACTTGTTGGGTATTGTAAATATCGTTAGTGACCTATTTGAAAAGGGAATAAAGCTGCCAGCTAGTGACTATGATCATAATGGAAGAACGGCTTTGCATTTGGCTGCCATGTGTGATGATGAGTCTAGTGCGATTGAAATTATTTCTTTCAAAATAAGAAATGAAACTCCAATAAATTTTGGAAAGATAGTGGTCATTCAGGACAGAAGCGGAAGGACTGCCTTCCATGAGGTGGCTTTGAACTGACATACCATGCTCTGCCAAGGTACCCTGAACTTGAATTCTGAGCTAATATACATCCAAGATACACAAGGTGTTGAGAGCTATATTTGCCCTCTTTTCATGGATTGCAGCTGCCTGGAGATTCATAGCAGAGTTCAAGAGATGTAATTGAACATTACGGTGTCTGTACACAAGGCATGAAACCTAAGCAACATCATGATCTCACCTTGTCAAGTATTGGTGAAACCGTTTGCTAAGCATAAGCAAGCCGTTTTGTTGATGCTGAACTTATATGTAAATGTTGTTAGGAGAAGTAGCTCCAATCATTTTGCCTCAAAGGAGTTCTCAGTTTCAAAAGTGTAGTAAGCTTGATGTCTATATGGAAGTAACATGGGTTCAAAGATAGATGCCTAATCAAATATATTTGCTATTATTTCTAGAGGGATCGGCTAGAGGATCTACTTCAGTTGACTTTCGAGGATCTTGGTCATATTGGTTCAGAGGGAGTGGACCATGTCGAGATGGTTTCTCTAGTGATCACGTATACTTCCATTTGGACCATGACTTCTCCAGTTCTGTTATGACAGAGAAGTTTGAGGTGCAAGCCCTTGTTAATGCATTCCTTCTCTGCGAGAGAGAAGTTTGAGGTGCAAGCCCTTGTTAATGCATTCCTTCTCTGTGAGAGAGAAGTTTCAAGTGCAAGCCCTTGTTAATGCATTCTTCTCTGTGAAAGAGAAGTTTGAGGTGAAAGCCCTTGTTCCACCCTCTGTGAGTAGCCATGGTGGATGTCATGTGAGAGACTCCAGACTTAGCACTTGTGTTTATTCACCCTCACAGCATAGCCATGGTGAATGTCATGATGAGATGACAACATCACGTTCAGTGATTTCGTGATGGGCACTTGTGTTCATTTGCATTTCCATTCATGGGAGTAGCCATGATAGACCCACCCTCTGGGAGTAGCCATGGTGGATATCACTACATAACATAGATATTGAGAAGGATTCCTCCACAGCTAAGAGGGAGTGTTAATGTTATTGTAGCTATGGTTGGATTCCTTCAAGCCAACATAGATAACATAAAAATTGTGATAATATAATTATATTGATAATATACTAATTATCTTGATAATAAATTATATGATATATAATTATATATTAATTATATGGGTTATAATTATAATATTAACTATATATTAATATAATTATATGAATTAATTATATGAGACATTTATATAATTAATTGGGCCAACTAGGAAGAGTGGTGACCCTTGGTGATGGGGCACCACCGATAGATATAAAAGAAGAATAAATCTTCCTCTCTTGGCATATTTGAAATATATACACAATCTGCAGATCTGCTTTAGAGAAGTGCTCGGGGAAGACAATCGAGTATTGTCTATGGTTGGGAGGGCAAATCATTGTGCGTGGTTAAGCAAGCACATAAACAACACCTAAAGAATATGGGTGCTGAGACATGTTAAGTTTAAATGGCAAGAAAGGACTTAGAGGGAAAAATGTTTTATTTTGAATTTTGAATTCCTTGGTTTCCCTTCAAATTAATTAAAGAGGATTGGGACACTCATTGCTATTATTCAAAGTTGCACATATACTAGGATGTTGCCGAAGTGAATAATGAATTCTTCCAAGAGTCTATTGAGGGACAAAAGCCCATATCACTATTCACTATTTTCGATAGCAAAAGAGCAATCCTAACTCGTTTGCTGATTTTATACACGAATCACACTGATTTTCATAAGAGTTTTGGAATTTCGGGGTTTCAAGTATTGAAAATATTAAAGAAATTTTGAATTATAAAATTTGGCAATCATTGGTGATGAATTTGTTGAGATTTTTTAAAGTGTTTGCAGAGCTTTTGGTGTTTCTTGTTTTTACTGATTGGAGGAATTTCCTAGCTTGCCGTACCACTTCTTCCAGGGATGACCGAACTTTTCTTGTAAGAGTTTGGCATTAAACCACATTTAAATCTGTTAAGAGTTCAATTTGAATCTATTGCTGGCCATATGGGGTTTACTGGGTCAATTTTCTTTCTATGTTGGAGCCATTGATCACTTCATTGCAGCTGTAATAGGGTTTGATGGATAGGGCAAGTGGATTTCAGGCCGAAACATCTTGGTGATAGGGGCCAATCCATATTCAGGGGTGATGCCTTGATATCTCCTGTCATTTTCAGTCCATAAAAGGAGTCTAGTCAGCTAGCATCCAGTTAGATAAACCTTTCCAATTAATGAAAAATGACTTAAAGATATGGGCATAATTTTCACCATTCATTGCATTGAATAAACAATGCTAAAGATGAGATAAAGTACACATTTCTGACTTTCTTGTCTTTTCCAGAAAAGGCAATCAAAATGGAGAAACCTGTCATGACCCTGATTTGAATGGGGCCAGTCAGCCTTATCTGGTTCTTTATAACACCCCATGTGTGCTTTTTCTTTAGATTAATAAATTGGAAATTTAAAATAAATACAATTCCTGCAGAATTTCCTAAATTGTTGTTAGGCCGACCTGCTTGGGTTTGGAGGTTAATTTTAAGTTATTTTTGTTTGACTGTTTTTGTTAGCTGACTTGAGGTCGACTATTGTCTTACCTTAGAACGCAACGCGTATATAAGGAGGTCTTCCATTTGGAAGAAGAATTCTTGGATGATTTGGAAATTTGCTGCTGTGCACGAAGGGTTGTCGGGACGTCATAATCACGGCCATTAACGCAACCCCTACACTTGCCCACCATTTTCTAAGCATCTCATATTCAGTTCGCCTATCCACGATTTTGCTTACATCATTTGCAGAGGGATTCAACAGAAGCTAACAGGGTTCACGGGCATTGATGGGTGACTATTGATCAATTCAAGTACCTGTGGTAGCAGCTCAAATCAGGCCAACTCTTGGAGAAAAGGCACCACTTCTGGGCGCCTATATCAGGAGCAATCTAGAGATAATACAGCCCATCCCATTACTCGATTAAAGATTTTAGACAGCAGATCAAAAATCAGAAGGGTCGAGAAAGGTTAGAGACGAGGTGCAGCCTTACCTTGCAGTGTGCCTTCACCACCTGCAAAGTAAGAGGGGTATTGATTGCCAAGGACTCTGTAGTACATAATAAAGTCATTATGTATTAGACTTAGTTATGTTTTGTCAGGACGGTAGTTAGGAGCGAGGAAATGCGTCCGTTGGTTTCCCCAACTAACCGACTATTATATAAGACTTTGATTTATTCTTGTTGAACTTATGGTTTTGCTGGTAATAAATATAGAATAAACATTTCTCGCCATCTTGGTATTCTGGTATGGTGTTCTGTGCATTTCATTGGTATTGGTAATAAGTGTATCATTGGTAAATGTCTTGTTGGTAACACTGAATATATGTTGTATTGTTCTGTACAATCGAACCTGGAGGTCATAGTACAAAGGAGGGAATACCAAGGAAAGATCAAGACACGAGGGGGGTAGCCTGGATAGTGCGGTGCGTGGAAAGGGAAGCCGAGAGAGCGGTTCCATATTACCACGGTACGGACTAATTTCTGTACCACTAGTGTGTAGGATCTACCTTGCGGAGTTCCTCGACTCCTGGCTAGACATCTAGTCCACTTTATAAATTCATGCCCCTGCTTCCAAACAAATATCCTAAACGCAAGCCAGGAGAAGAAACTGAAGAAGAAGCGGGAGTGCAGATTCTTGGCCAACAACAACATGAAGCAAGACGTCGCTGCTTGCGAGAGTTGGGGAACCAATCTCTAAGCGAAAGACAACTTGAGGAAAGCTTGATCCAAAACACCATAGAACGAATAGCCAACTTGGCCATTTCAGAAACATTGAAGGGAGGAGGAGAGAATCCTGAAACACTTGCCCGCAGGAAGTACCAAGAGACACAGGAGTCACAAGGAGAAGGAGAGAGCACTAGTTTTGGAGGAAGCATCCCACCAGGAGGGAGCGTCCCGGCAGGAGGAAGTGTCCCACCTGGAGGGAGCATCCCACCAGGAGGAAGTGTCATCCCGGCAGGAGGAAGTGTCCCACCAGGAGGAAGCGTCCCACCAGGAGGAAGTGCCATCCCGGTAGGAGGAAGCGTCCCGGCAGGAGGGAAAAGAATAGCAGTAGTCAAGCAGAAACTTCCCAAATTTACTGGAGAAGGGTCAGATGACCCAGCCCGGCACTGTAAAACGTGTATCACCATATGGCAAGCCAATGGAGAAAATGATACAGATAAATGGTTAAAAGCCTTCCCTGCCACACTAAGAGGGATCACTATTGATTGGTTCACAGATTTGGAGGCTGTGCATAAACCACATGGAAGGACCTTCGTACTGCCTTTGAGGAGGAATTTAGACTGTTACGGGAAGACGATGAGATAGTCATGGAAATCTACAATACCAGACAAGTAAAAAACGAGTCAGTAAGGGGTTATACCAGGAGATTAAAGGAATTGATACTGCCTTTGAAGAGGAATTCAGACTATTACGGGATGACGATGAGATAGTCACAGAAATCTACAATACCAGACAAGGCAAAAACGAGTCAGTAAGGGGTTATACCAGGAGATTAAAGGAATTGATAGGAAAATTGGATAACAAACCTGCTGAAGAATTGAAAAAAAGATGGTTCATTGATGGGCTAACCTCGTCCTTGAAACGGAAAATGAAGATAGTACCACCATCATCCTTCAGAGAGGCATGCACCCGAGCGATGGACATCGAAAGTGAAAATAAAACTTCCAAAGCTAAGAAGCACGGAAGCGGGAGCGAAAGTTCAAAAGAGAGTTGGGATGAGTCCAAGACCATCCAGGCCTTGAGAAAAGACATGATGCAGTTGATGAAGGAAGTTACGGAGAGAGAGGGGAGGGAACTTTGGTGTACAGATTGTGAGGGACATACAAAGGGAACATGCCCGCACAAAGCCTTCTATGATATCTGTCAAGTGTTAGGCCACACAATCAAAGGCTACCCTTAAAATTTGAAGGCAAGGAGTGCTCAAGTATACTTCACCCAAGGATAACAATCCACATTACCCGCCACTCCCCCACGGAATACAAATATGGAAGCTTCACCTGGAGGGTATGGAAACAATAGACGAGGAAGCAACAACAATAGCAATAACAACACACCTCGGAGAGCAATATAGTACAATTCTCAAGGAAGGCCCATGATTCAATGTAGGCGATATAATGAGTGGGAACACTTTGCGCGAGACTGCCAGAGCGGAGGAGGACAGAATGAAGGGATGTTATGTAAATGGTGTGGACCAGGAAATCATGAGGATGCCAATTGCCCTAGACAAAAGGGGGTGAACAGGCTGGACATTGCGGAATCAGAGAATGAAGTATTTGCCATAACAAGAATGCAATCCAGGCAACTTACATACCCCGACATAGCCACAGAAAAATAAAGGTTTCAAGAAGCAAGGAATGAGATTAGAAATAACATGCCAAAGGGAGGAAGAGGAAGTGCTGCTAAATCCCCAAATAACCGACCAGTACCTAGCATCATGAAACAAGTACTGGGAACCACTATTCCTGTAAAAATTATTGATTTATTAGAAACATTACCTCAGCTACGGGTAGCAATATCACAAGGAATAAGCAGCCAAGAGGAAACCCTGAAGGAGGAGAAAGAAGAAAAACCAGCAGATACGGATACTCTATTCACTATAGGGACAGGGAGGACACCGACAGTAGTGGAAATGGAGTTAATGGAGTGCAAACTGTCTAATACTATTGTGGACGGAGGGTCCGGTGTGAATGTTCTACCGGAGGAGACTTGGAAGGCACTAGGTAAACCTACCCTCTGGCCACCCACATTTCAGTTGGTAGGAGCAAATCAACACGGAATCAAACCAATAGGAACCTTAATGGGGAAAAAGGTAAGGATTGGTACACAATAGTTTCTCCTTGACTTTGTGGTAATTACTCTAGAAAAGAAGGGGTACGATGCATTGTTAGGGAGAGGGTCGCTGGTGGAAGCCAAGGCCACCCATAATTGGAAAAAGAAAACCTTATCCATAGAGGTCGATGGGAGAAAGTACACAATAGACCTGAGGAATCAATGTGTAAGTCAGGATCTCGCATCTGACTCAGAGGGAGAAGACAAAGAAGGAGCCGAACCAGATGGAGTGCTCCGGCTAGGGGAATGTTCAGAAGACGAAACTAGTTCCCTCAACGGCTTGTTTCACTGGCAAATGGGAGACGATGAGGTATTCCAACCAGAGTGCAATATGCTGCAAATCCAAGAAGCAGATACAGAGGAAAGTGGGAGAGTTGCTCAGTGCAAGGAAGACACTAGCCACCGAGTGCAGGGGATCCGTACGTTGTACGGACGGCAGAGGAAGGAAAGTGGGCAACACAAAGAGGCCATACGTACTGAGGCTTCAGATTGGAGGAGGCCGTACAAACCAGGCCGCACAAACGAGGTTGTACGCCATACGTGCCAGGTTGAGGAGAGCAGGAAGAGGCCGTACGAGTTGGCCATACATCGTACGTCGTACGGACAGGGTACACAAGAAGCAGAGGTCGTACGGGCAGAGACCGTATGGACAAGGTGCAAGAGGCCGTACGCCAGAAGCCATACGTGGGGAGGTTGTACGCAGACATCTGTACACATGTCCAGGAGACCGTACGCGAGAGGTCGTACGAGTGGAGGCCATACACAGCAGGTCGTACAGTGGAGTCCATACGAGTGGGTCGTACGTAGCAGGAGTACACAGTGCGCCGTACGAGTGGAGTCCGTACGAAGGAGCTCGTACACAACAGGTCGTACACAGCAGGCAAGAGGACCGTATGCAAGAGAGAAGACCGTACGGGCTACTGAGGGGTCGTACGTCGTACGGACGGAGTGAGTGGAGGAAAGAGTGGTATAAAGGCATAGATAAAAGAATTTGTTTTGGCCACCTGAAGGGCACAGCTGCAGACATTGTTTTTTTACCATCAAATACACCCGAAGGACGTACCATCAGCAGTACGGTGGAAGGCGCCCGTACCAATCCTAGTACGGAAGGTGTCTGTACCACTCCTAGTACAGAAGGCAATGCACAGGTCTGTACCAAAGAGGACAACTGTACGAAGAAAAGGGAAACTACACAGGGTGAGGACACGGAGGAGGAAACAAGAAAAGGACCTGACAAACTGGATGAAGAAGGAATGGGAAGAGGAGAAGGCCATGTGGGAAGATGGAACGAGTTGGTGAAGCCAGCGAAGCCAGAAAGATGGACGCATTAAGGCTGCTCGAAGGAGTTTCTTTTTTTTTCTGTAATACAGTCGTCTGGAAGATGACTTCTTTTTTGGGGGGATATATGCAGTACGTAATAAAGTCATTATGTATTAAACTTAGTTATGTTTTGTCAGGAGGGTAGTTCGGAGCGAGGAGATGCGTCTGTTGGTTTCCCCAACCAACCGACTATTATATAAGACTTTGATTTATTGTTGTTGAACTTATGGTTTTGCTGGTAATAAATATAGAATAAACATTTCCTCGCCATCTTGGTATTTTGGTATGGTGTTTTGTGCATTTCATTGGTATTGGTAAATAAGTGTATTATTGGTAAATGTCTTGTTGGTATCACTGAATATATGTTGAATTGTTCTGTACATTGTGGAATAATAACCATTCTACAGACTCTCCCAGACCAAATAAAATCAATCCTGAACCTGGTGAAAGTATACAACTCTCCGTAATCTAGACAGGTAAACAGATTGTCAATGTCTGGAGAAGAATAATCACTGAATTATTTCAGTTTTCTGAATTTAATCATGGTCTCTATTCAATTCAAGGGTTCTATATTTAATTTTTGGAACTGAGAAAATATATCTAAAATTTCTAATCAAAGTATTTACCTTGTTGAGGAATAATAATTCAGTTATGCAATATTTTGGGAAAAGTAAGTTGTGTTTTTTGAGTCAGCATCTTTAAGTGGTCTTAGAACCCTCTGAACTGCCAGCCTCTGGGTTGATTATGAGTGACAGAAAACAAAACTATCAGCAGCGTGGAAGAAGGAAGACAGCCACTAAGGGGGCTAAGGAGGAGGAACATCCCTAAGAGTCTATGAAAGAAATCAGAGATTCAATAGGAAAGATGGTGCAACTGCTGGAAAGTTTGATCAGGACAGCGAGGGTGAGAGTTTCTCAAATAAGGATGGACCTATAGGAAAAGAAAAGAGCCCGATTTCAGCTAGCTCAAGGATCTTCAGGGCTAAATTTCTGGATAAGGGTACAACAATTAACTTGGATGAGGAGCAGCATGATTCTGAGGAAGATGTAGCCAATTTTATCAGGCATATTTCACCCTAAGTCCTGACATCCATGCAGAGTTGACTTTTAGGCACTATTATGAAATGAATAAGGCAACAGGTCATAGGAGGAAAGGGTATGATAGAAAATATATCCAGCACCAGTTGAACAAGATCACACTACCCAATTTTGAGCGCAACAGCAAGGTCATGGCTGCAAAAATTGAATACATATTTCTATTTGAATCCCATGCTTGAAGAGGAGGCCATCAAATTTGTAACACTGCATTTGGAGGGAGTGAACCAAAATGGCATTCGATTAAGAGGCCTCAAAATCGCATGACAAAGTAACTCCACTCGTGAGTATATTTTTGGCGCCCAGCATTCGTAATGTTTAAAATGTTGATTGCAAGCCAAATATTATTAAGAAATATTATCAATTAGCTATAAGGTATTTGTTTCCATAATTTAATAAGGTGAGACAATTATTATTTAAATAGCCAACAACTCTATCCCAAACTTAATAAAACGCTTCCAATATCAAATCACACATTCAATTTACAGTATATACAGTCACCAAAACCTCCAAAGTGACGCCGTCAATATCATATCCAGAATGGAATATTAAACCATACTAATCTACCACAATACGAGATGATAATTTTAACTTGCTGAAGTCAATCTCATTTTTGAGGAATAATAATATTTTATTTTCTTTATTGAAAAATTACTCCTGCAAATAAACGACTATTTTGGAGTCATCATAATGTTATTCTGAAAACCTTTGTGCAACTAAATACTTTTTGAAGAGTAATAAAATACCTCCAAACATACCTTATTCTCAATAGTGAATCATGTTAAAATATGTTCATTCGTGTTTACTAAAACGACGTATAACTATTATATATATATATATATATATAATGAGATATAGAACATATATTAAATTAAATATATATTATATACTAATATAATATATCAAACATAAATTATGTTTTATATATATATATATATATATACATATATATATATATACATATATATATATATATATATATATAAATGATATTCAAATCGAATG